>OZ012736.1:115368710-115946210 GCA_963859935.3 Lathyrus sativus | reverse complement strand
AAGATGAAGAAAACAAGCAATTACAGATGAAAGCCAGATGAAAAACAGGGCAAAAATAGCATAAACGAATTCTGCTGATGTGACGACCATCACCAGCCTATGACGACCGTCATACGCGTTACGACCGTCAGAATCCATGACGACCGTCATGCAATAAAAATGCAGAAATGCTGCACGTGTTGTGAAGTGCTTTCAAATGCCAAAAAGGAGTGGAACACTAAATCCTATATTTTCTGAGATCAATCCCACTTCCTGAGGCAATTAACCGTTGGAAATCCCATCTATAAAAGGAGGGAGCTGGTACCACAAAAGGGGGAGCTGCATTGAAGACACGAAGTGCTGCCAATTTACTTTCAGAGCAATTCTTAGTTTCCTAATTTCTTATCGTTTATTGTTTCCTTTTTCCTTCTTTCCTTGCAATTGTTGTTTTACTTTCCAAATTCTATTCTGTACGAGTAATTGGCATAAAGACTAAATCCTGCCGTCATTTTAGAGGATATCCCAAAAGCCAATCGAATTATTTACAGGTTCTTATTTTAATCGTTAATTGATTTCTATTTCCCAATTATAATTCATATTTATATTCTTTGCCATTGTTTACGTGTTCTTAATTTATATTCCATGTCTAGCTAAATTTAGGTAATCGGTATGTAACAAGTAGTCAGATGGGATTCGATAATTAACCGGTGTATACTTTCCTTTTCAAAACTTATTTATGGCTTCAGTTTTTAAATCGATTTTTCTAAAATAAATGTTCGTCGCGACAGCGAGAACTTATTTAAAAGCAGTTTTGCCACGACAGTGGGAAATTCATAAAGGTACGAACCAACAAGCGACAGCTGAGGTTAGGTCCAGATAGTAAAAACTAAGCATTCATTTTAAAAACAACAACAACGCTTTACAAAAAGTAATTTTAACCACGAACGGGATAGCGACAACATACGTTTCGCCTTAGAGTTGCGACTAGCGTCAACAACCATAGTGAGACAAAGGTCTTTAAACCGTCATTTTCTTATTAAACTATTTTTTAAAACACCCAGAACACCGGTGACTTGTCGAATCCTTGAAGAACCAACATATTGCATACCGATTCAAGCATTTATACCTTAAGTAACGTTTTAGTTCCCCTATAGTTTACGCACTTATTTTTCTTTTATTCCCCTAAAACATTACCAACCTAGCTAAACACAGTAACACCCAAAAATACTAGCTTGATTACGAGTCCCTGTGGGATCGATGTCTTTTATTACTACGCGATAGACTGTGCACCTGTAGTTAGTTCAGTTAGAGATAGAAAGTCGCGATCAGTCAGCTCCTAACTTGGTGGCCATTTGAAGGGCATCAGGGGATTGTGAATGCATGATTATGGGTATGAGATGTTAAGAGAGCTTATTGAGTACCTTGAGAGTCATTTCGAGCTCATTCAAGTTGTTGTGTGAAGTGGAACAAGCCCCAGTCAAAAGTGTGGCATCTAGGGTTTTCATCTTGTAAGTCCTCAGTCAACTGTGAAATTGAAGGAGTTTGAAACTCAACTCAAAGTCTCTATGGTCATGGGATGTTGTTTTTAGTGGTCTAATATATCATTTCAAGATCATTTCATCAAGGATCAAGAGTGTGAGAACTTACTAAACTAGGGTTCTCAGGGTAAAATCCCCTATTTATTGGCTGACTTCAAGACCACCTACCTCAAGATACAAGTCTCATCTTAACTTTTAGCCAACATGGAACTTGTAGAGCATTTTCTACGCTGTCTTTTGAGTAATAGAAGTCTTTGATTGGATTTATAGAACTCAAGTTATGATCCAGACAAGTTATAGGTCATCAGAGGGATGTGATTTTGGTCAACAAAAGTCAACCAACTTCTAAGCCATTTTTGCCCTAGAAGAGTGTTTCTCCTCAACTTTTGGCCAACATGAAAGTTGTAGGTCTTAGTCTTAGCTTTCCAAAATGTACTAGAAGTCTTTCATATGATTTGTAGAACTCAAGTTATGAGGGTTACAAGTCAGGGGAATTTTGGGAAAGTAAGATTACAGGTCATAAAAGTTGTAGGTCTTTGGTCCAATGAATGAAAATTGTTCCTCATACTCTTGACGAGTTGAACAATTTTTTAGGACCATTTTTCCCCTTGTTGGTTGATTTTAGGGTTGACTTTTGATGCTTGCCTTTTGACCCTCGATTTTCCCATTTCAAAGTGGTACATCTTGAATTCAATTTTCTTTTGATGGTGCTTTGAGGGGATATGGACCTTGTGCCTTTGGCTTCTGTTTGCCAACTTGTGTGGTCGTCTTATGCATTTTGGTATTTGTTGAGCCTTTTTCCTAATTTTGAGATGACTTGCAAGTCAAGTCATCTCCAAGGGAGGTTTCTACACATATCTTGACCTATTTTGGCTTGGATATGATACTTTTGGATCCCTTGAGTTTTCAATGCCTTGTAATTCATGTTGCTAACATGTTAAAGATGTTTTTGGTTCAATTTTAGGTCATGACACTTCTTTTTGCTTGCTCATTTGTGTTCATCTTTTGAATCTTTTGATTAGGGTTTCTATGTGGAACTTTCTTACATTTCCTGTGTGCATATGCTTGCTTTCTCTTGTGTTATGTTTACTTTTTCATTTGTGCACTCACTCCTCATCCTCCATTCTGTCCCATGACTTTGGAATGTTATTTAAGGTTGCTTTGTTCCTCCTTAGGAGGAACTTGAAGCTTACTTAAAGTAATGAATCCATGAGGACTTTTTCTCATTGTTTTTGTTACTTGTTTTTGATGCATCTCCTCCCTTTTCTCTTTGCATCTTCATATGCATGCTTAGTTGAGATGAGCTTGTGGTGGATACTGCCCCACACATGTTTTCCTCCCACTTTCATTCTATGTGTTCTTACTTGTGCATTTGTGTTTGCATCCTTCATTTGCATTGTTTCTTTATTGTTTCTTCTTCTTCTTTTGTCTTCCTCCCCTTATGATTTCTAACCTCTCTTGAAAGAGAGGTTATGATAGACATTAGGGTTCTAACCATGCATGATAACATTAGGTAGAGATTTCCCTTTTGTAATCCCAACTTTAGGTGCACTTTGCATGACAACTTTTAGGGTTTGGTCTAGTCCCCCTCTAGTTTGTCCCTTTCTCTTCTCATCTTCAAACAACTTCAATCCACCTAATAAAGATAATGAATGTTGTGCCATGAGCCTTGTACTTTGGAAATGGTGATTGAGTGGTTACCTCTCAATTGCCTAGAGTGTTTAGTATACGTCCTTAGGACGATATGCGATGCATTCGATCCTAGGTTTTAGACTTTGTTACAACATACATTATGAACACTCTAATTCAAAACACTTCTTCTTTAAAAAACACAAAAACACTTCAAACCTTTTTATCCTTCGGGATCTTAATCAGGAAAACCTTTTTTTCATAAACAAGAGTGTTGTTAACTTTCAGTCCTATCGCAAACGGTAACGCCTAAGTCTCCAATGGTCGAGCTGCATACACCAACTGTTAGAACTATCTATTAACCCTACTCGGGTAAATCTTTTGAACAACCTTTGTTCTCATAAGCCCGAACTATGTTTGCTCTAATCTTTCATACTAGATGAAAGTACGTAGGCACGAGACGCGATGTCTCGGCGAGAAACCTTTCCCCTTCTTTGGTCGTAGTTAGGCGAACTACGTTGACTCTGACTTTCCCATTGCACGTGGGAGTACGTAGGCACAGAGCAGCGATGCTCTGCCGAGTCAGTCCTTTTTCTTTTTCTTTGTCCATAAGCCTTTAGCATAGATAATTTACACACCCTTTTTAGATAGACAACAATGCATGGATCCCGTCGAGTACGACTGACGTGAGGGGTGCTAATACCTTCCCCTTACGTAACCGACTCCCGAACCTAGGACTTGGTTGCGATTACCTCGTCTTTTCCCGTTTTCGTCAGGTTTTTTCCGATCGTTTCCTTTCCATATCTTTGGGATAAATAAAGATAGGTGGCGACTCTGTTAGTCATTGTCGGCCTCTTTTTTCCCAGTAGCGGTACCATCTACACACCTCCAAAACTATATATCAGCATGTATATAGGCCAGTTTTCTCCCAGAACTCTTTCATCAGAAATATATGCAGCGGAACTACCAAAAGAACATCTTCAACCTGACCTAAACTAGTTGTCAGACCATCTTATAGGACAGAAGTAGCCACTCCTCCTTTGGCAAGGGATACAGCAGGTCATAGCAGCTCCTATATCAGAGGGCACAACAACATATACACAGACTCCTTTACAACCTTCTTCAACACTCAATAAGCAGCAGCTCAAACATTTAGCAAGTTCAGCAACTTAGCTACAGCTTCTCCTTGTTCAAAACAACAGAAAGTATCTCCCAAGATCTCATCCAGAACAGACAGGATGCCTGCTCTGATACCAATTGAAATTTTGGTATGCAGATTTCAGATTTCCCAAGAACATTGATCTCTGCTAAAACAAGGATGAGGACAGATCATGAACAATTTAAATTTCTTTAAATTGTGCCAATGTCATGACCAATGTCATGACCTCTGTTGGGACATCTGCATACTGACAGGCCTATTTATCTAAATATTTAAATTGTGCAGAATTGTAAATACTGAAAGATAAATAACACATTAATTGTTTACCCAGTTCAGTGTCAACAACACCTACATCTGGGGGCTACCAAGCCAGGGAGGAAATTCACTATTAGTAGAATCAATTCTAAGTCAAAAAACCAGTTTGCACTTCTCACTTAATCTCTACCCAATCACACTTCAACCTAGAGATACTCTAGACCTGAGTCTACCCACTCACTCCCCCTCAATCACAACAAATGATACGTAATTACATAACAGATATGGAGATACACTCCAAACACACACCATGATCTTGCTTCACAGCTTTGATCAAGTGAGACACACTCTTTCCTACAAGCTTTGAGTGACACAATGAACATACCTGTTCATATACTTAACTAGAGTAATCATACAACCTAAAATTGCTTGGTACACAAGGAATCCTAAGATCTTTAGACACACAGGAAGAACCAAGTTCATCACTCACAAAACACACGTGAAGAGCACAACTCTTCACTTACAATTATGTCTACCACAATGTATCAAAAGATACAAAGGGTGACTTACACAAAAGGGACTCTCAAACCCTAGACCTTTATTTTACACTCTGGTTTTTCTTGATGTGAGTGCTTGATTTTTTCTGCTTCTGCTCCTCCTTTATAGTAGTGCAGATTGGGCTTGGGTTGTTTAAAAGTAACAAACATTAGGTTTAACAAAGTAAAACTATTCAATAAAAAGAAAGAAATGTCTTGAAATAAAATGAAGAGAAAAATGAAGAGAGTTTTGACTTAATTTAGTGAATGATTGATGGTGAGATTTGTGAACGAGAATGATTTTATTTATAGGCTCTAAAAAAGGGTAGTTTAGGGATTATTAAAAAAGTGAGAGTGGCGAGTGCCTTCTAGAAATTTATTTAATTAAATAGTGAATAGTAATGTAATATATGCATGAAATAATGATATAATATATGCATGGAATAATGATGTAATAAATGAGAGATATTTTGGACCTTGTAGAACATTGATTTTTGTTTATATGATGACTGAAAATGATTAATAAAATTTAAATGGATATTTTGATCATAAATCAAATGATCATGAATTTATTTTTCAAAATTCATAATAAAAAAATGCAATTTTAGTCAATTTTTTCAACATGTAAAATGTTGACTTTTTATTATTACTATAATACATATATGCATGATTATGGTGGCTTTATTTAATGATAAAAATGCATATGGTTAAAAACGAAAAACTTGACAAATTGACATGTATCAGATGAATTTAAAATGCCCAGACAAAATTGGAGTATGACAACTATTTAAATATCTTCAACTAGAGAATATGAAGAATTTCATTCTTCATATGATTAGTGTGGGAGATAGTTAAATATCAAAGGACCCACATTCTGTCCCTTGATGAAATGATATGAGATGTCATGAATGTGTGAAGAACATTTTTCATTTTTTATTGGAAATAAGGAAACATACTATGTGGGAATCATGGAACAAACTCGTAATGGAAATTTTTGGAATCGCATGAAAGTGAAAAGACACGCTGGGGAAACACAAGGTAATTTTGGAGATCTGTCAGGATGACAGAGAATATTCAGGAACACTTGGAATGAAAGGGGCTATACCTTAGAAAGGTAGTAAGGATGTCCAAGAATGGCATTGGATGGAACCAAAATACAACCAAACAAGGTTGGAGGGTACATCAAAGAGATCCAAGAATAACATTGGACAGAAATACGACAACTTTGAAAAAAATATCAGTGACATCCAAGAATAACATATGATGGAGGTATAGAAATATTCTGGAAAATATGTCATAGACATCCAAGAATAACACTGGATGGAAACAAATTTCAACTTTGTAAAAACATCAGCGACATCCAAGAATGGCATTGGATGCTAATAAAAACACGACATCCAAGAATGGCATTGGATGAAAAGGAATCACGACATCTAAAAATGACATTGGATGAAAGTGAGAAATACTCTAAAAAATACATCAGAAGCATCTAAGAATGACATTGGATGAAGTGGAATCCCGACTTCCAAGAATGACATTGGATAAAAGTGAGAAATACTCTAGAAAATACATCATAAGCATACAAGAATGGAATTGGATATGGAATGACACCAAATTTGAAGGTATATAAGAGTCATCCAAGAATAACATCGAATGAAAGAAGAATCATGACATCCAAGAATGGCATTGGATGGATGAGAAATCAATATAAATATATATTAGAGACATCCAGAAAAGCATTGAACGTAGCACTCTAGAAATACATCGGAGGAACAAAGAGAAACTGGACCTCAACAGAAAAACATAAATTCTTTGTAGGTGCCAATAAAATTGGACTTTGAATATGTCTGTGAAAACTGGACTATGGTTTAAGGGCATAGGAAACAAACTGGACTTTGAGGATGAACTTTCAAATGAGAAATGGACTTGAAGGATATATTACTAGATCTGAATTGGTATTTTGTTTTCTATTGGTCAAATGGGAATTGACTTTTAGATGGTCTACCAGACGAGAACTAGTTCTTTTGATTTATTATCAGAGGGGAACTGACTTTAAGATATACAACCACACAATAGCTTTTTTTTGAAAATCCTGACTACCAGGCGAGAACTGGATTTTTTAAATAGGCTACCAGACGAGAACTAGTTTCAAGAAATGGCAACCATACGGGAACTGGTTTTGAAAATTGACTGTCAGATGGGAACTGATGTAACACCCTAATTATCCCCGCATAATTTATAAATAAAATAAGAGTAAATTAAAAATCACCACACAATTAGGATGCTACTTTACCCCCAAACAATTCATACAATAGGATATGCAACACATACAACTTTTAAAAATACAATAAGAACAAAAATGTATGAACTTCAAAATATTACTAGCAGCGGAAAAGCATCATTAACTGATTATTTAATCTATTTAAAACATAATAATAGCAAAGTGATAATCATAAATATTTATTCAACTCAAGAGATTAGCATACAATCTCTAACAATCATATTTAAAAATAATTAACATTCTACCCCCCACTGTTACATATCAGAGCAGACGCCGACTAAACAAAAAGAAAAACAAAGAGCAATTTTTTCCACTTACAATCCAAGTCTCTATTGCGGATTATCTGCACGA
Source organism: Lathyrus sativus (assembly GCA_963859935.3). Taxonomy (NCBI): domain Eukaryota; kingdom Viridiplantae; phylum Streptophyta; class Magnoliopsida; order Fabales; family Fabaceae; genus Lathyrus; species Lathyrus sativus. The sequence continues at coordinate 115,938,482 of OZ012736.1, read as the reverse complement.
TGCCCATGTAAAGGCAACATTTAAACATAAGGGGTGAGAAATCACAATAATATAAACAAATGCATAATGATTTGTATGCACACGAATAACATATGCATAATCAGGCATCCAACAACATATAATTCACACAACATAACACAAATGCGAGGAGACTCAACTCAAGACTCAATGCATGTGGTACCAAATGTGAACTCTCACCTTCACTCGCTTGAATCCCCACCTAGGATTAGAGCACACCAAAATTGTTACTATCACCATATGTAACACTTCATTAACTCCACCACCATAAGAATTAGCTACTCGCTCCTGTCGTAACTCAAAATTTGACCTCCCCTTTTGCCTTTTGCATAAGCATATGCATTCACATCGTTGGCATACGCATTCACACTTTTCCTCTATGGTTTTTTTGTAGGAATATTCAGGTTTTCGAAGGTCGATTAATCACATCCTCACAAAGTCCTCACATCATCAGAGCAAAAGGTCGAACATCAAAGTCGGGACCACAACACCACTTTGCAAGCAAAATGGGCAAGTTTTTCCTATGATAATCGATTACCACTTTGCTGCATTTTCTGTGACAGCCACTTTCGCTCTACTATTTTGAGGTCTACTTGGTTCTAGCATTGTGTGTAACATTCTAGACATCTCTAGACACTTCAAGACCTTTCTAAACACTTTAAAGCATTTACTCCAATACATCAAGTTGAATCAAGACTACCATGAAACTTCATTTGCAATCATGCGACCCTTTGATTTGAGTTTGCATTGGGATGGTTACCAATGAAACTACCTAACTAACTGAGTTAACCACTAACTAAGTGAGTTGAGTCCAACTAACTCCAAGGCTAGTGTCGAAGCTAGTTCCAAGGCTTATTCCAAACCTAGCAACTCCAAACCTCCACTCTATATAAACAAATGTTCACCATTTCACAAAAATCTCATTCATATTCTCAATTTCTACATTCTTCACTCTCAATTCTCTCCCATTTTCTCTGAATTTTTTGCAACTTTTTCTCACATTCATTTTCATCTTCTTCCCAAAACGTCACTAAAGCTCAAATTCACCATTAAAGAGTAGTAACTTCCACATTGCAAGTTCTTTTCTCTTGAGCTTAACCATCATCATCTTGCAATTCTACTTGGTTTTCAGGAGTCTTATTGGCTTTTGATTCATATCAAGTGATTGCTTCAAGCTTATTCGTTGTAATTTCGTATTTGGAGATTTCGTCACAATTTACTCGGTTTCGCTACGGTTCGGTTGCAAATTCTGATTTCTATGGTTTTATTTGATCTTTCTCATCATATATCAATATCAACAACATCCATGGAAAATCTCAACCTTGTAGGTTGGTTATCCTTTGCTTGATTTACCGTTTGGATTACTTTCGCGCATTTACAATGTAGTTGGATAATTTTTCAGTATTGATTAATCATGTGATTGTTTGATCTTTGATCTTCATGTTTAATGCTTTCAATTGATGTTTAATTGATGCCTAAGTGATTTTGAACTTAATATTTCATGCACAAATGTTAACCATAGCATGTGGATGATTGGATAAGTGTTTTAGTTGCTAAACGTGCTTTGCAATAAGCTGTTTTTACCACTGTTACAATGGTAATCAGTTACCTATATCAAGGTAATTGATTACCCTGCATAACTTTCACGTGTTTTTACAGTTTTCGAGCAGGTAATCGATTACTTGCATGTGGTAATCGATTACCACTATAACAAAATGCCATTTTTTCCTATTTTCAAGCTTGTTTGTTATTCTTTTCTCATGTAACTTCCATGGCTTGATATGCTTGATATTTAGGGATGTTTTATGAGCTGTTAAACTTCTTTTGGAAGCATGTATGCAAATTTTCAATGTGCGATTTTTCGATTCTCGATTATTTTCATTTTTTTGACATTGTGTGATCATGATCATTCTTCCACATTTGTTTGATCACATGATACATGATTTGTGATTCATACTAATGACATTTGGTACTGTCTTTCACTTCCATTCATGTTTGCATTAAGTTTTTTCCATATTGGAATGAAATTAATCTTGTATAATCAATAATTCACCCTTTTACTTTAATGATTTTTCATTTCCTTTGGAAAATTATTAGCACATTACTCCCTTTGGATTAATTAGTCAAACATTTGTTTTGATTAGTTGATCTTCCCTCTTTCTTCTCTTTTCGATCCTTCTTGAGCTTTTTCTTCTCTTTCCCCTACAAAGTTGAAGATTTTCAACACATTGTACAAGTTTGCGTTGTTACTCTGTCGGTTTTGCGTGGCGTCTACATTTTAGCGTTAGAGTAGGAATGAGAGTGGAGAATTCCTACACTCATTCTGACTATTTAGGGTAGATGACGAATGAACCTGTGCCTGGAACAGTCATTTCTATCTTCTTATTGTGGTATCGCCTATTTTCCTCTTGGGTTAACTTCCCTTTTGCTTTCTACCTCGTTTCTCTCTTGGCCAATCACCATTCTTGGTTCCCCTTGAGTTTTGCAATCAGTTCTTTTGTTGGTTGATCAACCGTTCTTCGGTTAAAACCAAATTCTCTTCTTTCTAACAAAGTCAATATTTCTTCTCATGTTTACATAGTCTTCTTGTTAAAAACTAGTTCCCATCAGAGTTTGAAACTTTCTCTTGGTTCTCTCTCCTTCTTGTTTGGTTAATCACTACCTGTCAGTAAAACACCAATTTTCCTCAGTAAATCACAGTCCGTCTATTAACATATTAATTTTTCTTTGGGTTAATCACATTCTCTTGGTTAATTACCCATTCTTTGGTTAATCACGGTCTACCCATTAAAACCAATCTCTCTTGAGTTAATCATCTTCTCTTGGTTAATCACTCATTATCTTTGGTTAATCACCATCTGTCTGTTACGCGTTGAATCCCATGCAGTTAGTAACCTTTCTTTGGTTCAAATACTTGCACCTTCGGGTCAGTAACCTCGTTTGGTTCAAATACCTTTCTTCGATCAATTATTGTTTATTTAGTCATTGTACCGTCCTTTGGGTCACAACCTTCGCTTGGTTCCACACCCATCCTTTGGGTCACAACCTTTGCTTGATTCAACACCCGTACTTTGGGTTGATCACTGTCAATCAGTTAAAACCAATTCCTATCTCTTTTCGATTAACCACTGTTTATCAGTTAATACACTGAGTTCTCTAGAGAGTCAAAGACCTTCTTTTGGTTCAATACTCTCATTCCGATTTATCATAGTCCGTCTATTGACGCCAACCTTTTGCTCTCCCCACAGAGTCTTGCTCTTATCCTTCTTCGGTCAATCATTACCTTCCAGTTAACGTATCGAGTCCCCTATGGATCTTATCTTTACCTCGATTCTTGTCCCTTTATTTTTTTGGTTTCGAAACCATTTCTTTTGTTTCTTCCCCAATGGAGCCATCACTTCTCTTCTACGTTCCTTAGCAGAGTTTTCATTTGTCTTTCTTTCTTGGTTTTGGCACCACTTCTGTTGCATTCCCCAGTAGGGTCTTTCCTTCTTCCTTTTGATCTTGGTTTTGACATTGTCTCTTTTTCCTTTTCTTTCTCTGTCCTAGTTTCCTGAACTACGTAGACTCTGACTTCCTCATTGCACTATAAGGGTACGTAAGCACAAGATTGAAAAATCTTGGCGAGCTACCTTCCTCCACCTTCCTCTGAACTTCTGTTTCTCTGATCCGCCCAAATCTTCTTTTCTTTCTTGGTTCCATGAACTGCGAAGCTCTGACTTCCTCATTTCACTATGAGGATACGTAGACACGAGGGCCCCAATCGTCTGTGGGGACTTTCTATTTCCTTTTCTTTTTCTTTTCCCTTCTCTCTTTGAGCTAGAAGCCTTTAGATAGATAACCCATCCAAGCCTAAAAGCAAGCGAAATGGTTCTTGTCGAGTACGACAGATGCGTAAGGGGCTAGTACCTTCCTTTCACATAACCGACCCCTTTCCCGTTTCTCTTCCCTTTGCGTTTTATCAATATTTTCCTTATCCTTTGGGACTAAATAAAGTTCGGTGGCGACTCTGTTATATGCTTGAGTGTGCGATTTACTCAGGTACAATCCCGCTAGCTTTAGCTGGCGACTCTGCTAGGGAGTCTTTGCGCTTGCAAGTTGGGGTCTCGCCTAGTTTTGTTTGCTTTCTTGCTTGTTTGGGTGTTTATCTTTATGCTTTACTTGCTTTATCTTTATGTTATTTACTGCATTTCTTTATTGCTTTAAATATTCATATGTTGCTTATTTTGGATATCTGCTATATTCTGTTGTTCTTGGGATGAGTTTATATTATTGGAGAGATAAGTCCTAACACCGGGCTTGAGCATGCACATAGGATACAAATGGATAGTCGTGACGCCTGCATTTTGCACGTTGGGTTGTCACGAGAGGCATATTCGAGATTGTGATTCGCTTGAGAATACTTTGTTCCTGCGAGAATTCGCTACGACAGGGGGTTTTCACTTGAGTCCTATAGTTTGGTAAACCTTTATAGGGACCACCGTGTTGTGTCTAGATCACACTTGTGAGAGAGATATTGGGTTTTTGCAGAAATCTAAGACTCTTCATACCTTTTGTTCTATCATGCACATCATATTTTTGCACCGACACAAAATTATATGCAAATATTCCAATTGTGCATATTTGATTGTTCAGATTATGCTTCGCTTTGTGATTCTTGTGTTGCATGCCATTGCATCATAACCATTAACATTTTTTGCATGTGCATTTCCAGGTTATTCGAGAGCTCATTCTTTGTTGGCATAGTCATAAAAGATGAGTACTAGTCGCAAGGGCATCTTTAGCTACAAGTTTGTGGAGCCTAAGTTGGAGACTTTGAGGGGTTTGGCATCTTGTCTGGTTGAACATAACAAGGGTGTTTTCAGAGACTATTATGGAAATATTTTGGCCATTTTCAACATTGAAGTCAACATTACAGCCATTCATACACTTGTTCAGTTATATGACCCACTACTGAGGTGTTTCACGTTTCAGGATTATCAGTTTGCACCTACACTTGAGGAGTACTCTCATATCTTGGGGGTTGAGATCAAGAATCAGGTTCCTTTCATCTACACCAGTAGTTTTCCGAAGTTTCCTCTTATTGTTGAAGCTCTTTGCATTAGTAAGAAGGATGTGAAAGACAATCTTAAGACTAAAGGAAAGGGTATTCGAGGGTTTGCTTCGAAGTTTATGGTAGACAAGGCCATTTCTTTTGCTAAAGTCGGAAACTGGAAGGATTTCAACAACGTGTTTGCTTTAATGATATATGGGATCGTCTTTTTTTCCGAACATGAGGGATTTTGTAGATCAAGCTACCATCAATATTTTCTTGTCCAGGAATCCTATTCCTACACTCCTTGCTGATACCTATTACTCTATTCATTCGAGGAATGAAAAGAAGAAAGGAACTATTGTATGTTGTGCTCCAATGTTGTACAGATGGTTCATGTCTTATCTTCCGCAATAAGGTCCTTTTATTGAGAATAGTGGAAATCTCAAATGGTCTCAGAGGATCATGTCTCTTATGGCTGATGACATCTCTTAGTATTCTCGAGCCTACGATGGTACCAAGGTCGTTCTTCGATGTGGTAAATTCTCCAATGTACCTCTCTTGGGGACAAAGGATGGAATTAACTACAATCTGAGGCTTGCCTTCCGTAAATTGGGATATCCGATGATTGACAAACCTGATCCTGAGGTAGTGGAAAAGTATATATTTCATGAAGAGGTTGATGACATGAGGTTGCTAAAGAGATTTATTGATGCATGGGTGTTGCACCCCAAAATTTGACCAACATTTCTTTACCTAGCTTATGTTTCATTTCATTCACATTAGCATTATCATTTGCATTTCATTGACATGTATGCAGAAGATCAAGAGGTATGATTACCAATTAAGAGCTATACAAGAGTTTGAAGCTAGCTAAGAAGGTTATTCAAGTGTTCAAGGGTTGATATCCTTGTCAGAGAAGTTAAAAGATCCTCAGAGAGAGTGGTTGAAGCCAAGTGTGTAGGTCTCCTAACTTGAGAGTTGTGGGAAGCCACCAGATGATTCTGAAGCCATGAGGTTGGACTTGAGGTCTTGAGAGAGCTCATGAGAAGTGTTGAAGATCACTTTGAGACCTAGGCAGGTCATTGTGCAAGATTAAGAAGGCTCAGCCATGAGTGGTGCAGTTAGGGTTTGACTGGGTCAACCCTAAGTCAACTGATGATTTGAAGAAGGTTGGGACCTAATCCAAGAGCCATGTGATCATGGATTTATGCAATGATATGTTATAAGGATGATTCCAAGGTCAACTCATCATGATTGAAGAGTTGGAGAAGTTTCAAGCTAGGGTTTCTAAGGCTTGATAGTGTAAAATCCCCTAGTTTGACCCCTATCTTCAAGGCAGTTTAGCTCAAGATGTGATTGTCATATCATCTTTCCCCCAACATGAATGTTTTATAGCTTGTTCTTAGCTTTAATTTTAGTACTAGAAGTCCTTGATAGTATTTGTAGAACTCAAGTTATGACTTTGACAAGTTACAGGTCATCTGAGGTATGTGAATCTGGGGGCTTGAAAGTTACCCAACTTGCACCAAACGTTTGCTCAAGAAGGATGATCCCTATGAACTTTTGGTCAACATGAATGTTGTTCCTTATCCTCTTAGATTTCTAGATAGTACTAGAAGTCCTTGATAGGATTTGTAGAACTCAAGTTATGGCTTTGACAAGTCAAGGGCATTTTGGTCATTTGGAGATTACAAGTCATTTCAAGTATAAGGCCATAACTCTTATTTCCAAGCTTCAAATGGAAAAATGTTCAACATCAAACTTGTTCAAAATGATGTTTTAAGGCTAGTAAGGAGGTCATGAGATGATGGAAATGCTTGTAGCTCAAAGTTGCAAAAATGACCTAAAATAAGGGCATAAGTTAAATAAACCAAAGTTGGAAATTGATATTTTCAACCTACACATCCAAACCATGACATGTAATATATCATTTTGACTCTAGAAAACATTTTAAGAACATTGGTTTATCCACATTTTTGAGTTGAGATTCAATTAGTGGACTTGCTTTGAAAAGTGATTACTTGCATATTAAGTAACATGTGCAAAACATAGAATCAAAGCATGAGCAAGGCCCTTTGCAAGCTAAACACTTTCAAAATGTCACTAGGGGAGAAATTGGAAGTGAATGAGGTTGGTTTCAAGCTGCAAACAGAGCTATGCATATCATGATATGTGATTGAAAATCTCATGACATGAGAGATTGAAACTCTCATTAGAAGGGTCTAGAGGGTTCTAGATTATTCATACACCATCTATATATTGAGCAGAGGTGATCCGATGAAAAGGTTGGTGATGATTGAAGGAGAGAGCATAGATTGAGATTGAGATTTCTTGGCTTGCAATTGAAATTGGTTTCACCAAATTCTTCACTTTTCATTCATTTTCTTGATTGAAACTTCTTCCATGGATGCTAAGGAGTGATTCCAGATCATAATCCAAGGGAATTCGTGGTTGAATCGTGTATGAGCAGTTGAATTTTTCCACCTGCAACTCACCATCGGATTTCAAGATTTAGGAGCTTTCAATCGGTTCTTTTGCATACAGAAGCAAGGAGAGGATCCATTGATCGTGTCTGGAAGATTGGAGAGCTTGATTTGGAGGTTTAGTGCATCTGTTCATCCAAGATTTTCAGGTTGGTAACTTTCTTCCTCCCTCATGAATTAGGTAGAATCAAGTTGAATTAAGGTGTTAGAAGCATTGTAGAATGGTGTAGGAATGATTTCAGATAGTTAATTTGAGAATTAGTGACAAAATAGGTGTGTTACCATTTTCGGTTGAGAATTGGATATGGTGAATCTTGAGGTTTTAGAGAGAATTAAGGGCATGAATGAGTTCGTGAGGGAATTTGGGACATGTTTCATGTAGAGATCGTTTGCAATGGATGATCCTAGAGAGAGTTAGGGTTGGGGATGGTGACCGGAGCACCGCCGGTGGTGGCCGGAGCTGGGCGCGAAGTTGCAGAGGTTTGAAATGGAGAAGACGACCCCAGGACCATCAGATCTTGGTTGGACCTTTGACTAGAAGCTCATCCAACGGCCACGTTTTAATTCCAATGTGTGAAGGATCTGAATTAATGAAACGCATCGTTTCATTAGTTTGCTGATTTTGGGCTTAGGCTATTAAATGATATCCACACCCCCTGATGGCCCATTTTGGAGAATGAATTGATTTTGGTTGCTATTTGCACCGCTCGTGTGTTATTTTTGTTTGATTTTCTTTTAATTTTCATTTTACTCATGGTTCTTGTTAAATTCATAATAAATTGAAAATTAATCCAATTAATCCCATTCTTTTTGCATTTTACTCATGATTGAGTCTAGTATTTTTTAGAGAAAAAATATTTTCATTTCATGTATTTTCTGATTTTATGGGGATTTTACATTTTGATTGATATTAAAATGGTTATGTTTGATACCCAATTTTGTGGAATTTTGTGTGATCATGTGGTGATGATTTTGATCCTAATTTTTTGTGTGTGATTAGGTTAGACATGTATTCTCCCATAGTATTTTTCTCACATTTTTGTGATGAAAATAGGTGTGCTTTCTAGATTGATATTTAGGTGCTTCCTTTTAGGGTTTAGGTTTGGTACCTTATGATGTAGGATTTATTTCTAGGTCTAATTTGATGATTTGATCTCTGAAATTAATGTGGTAGAGTCATGATTGACATAGGTTCCCATAGTAACTTTTGTAAGATTTTACAATTGGTTTTAGTATTTTAGTTAGGACTAACTTTAGTACTAGGTTTTAGGTGATCCTAACTTACTAATTCAACTAGATTAACTTCCTTAAGTCCCCTTAGATTAGGGTTTTTGCTTGGTTTGCCTTTGGTTGAGATTGAAGACAAGTTGAAGACAAGGTGAGGATGCTTGAAGTTGCTTAAAGTTGCTTGGAGCTAGGAGTTGTCTGTGCCTGAAGGTGTCTGATGAAGATTTAGGAGATAGAGGACATAGGGAGAGCCTTATGATTAGAATGACTTCTTTCACAAATATGGAAAGCATCTTGTGCTTCCATTCCTCCCAATGACTAAAAGTCCTTCCAAGATATTCACATCCCTCCTTTGGAGGGATGAGTGGCTTTATCTGGGAAGTAGAACTTTGAGGGAACCAGTCTCTCATAATGATGAACCCTTACAGGCTTCCTTTGGTTGTCAGTAAGCTGTTTATCATTTCCACTCATCATGTTAAATCAATTGTATTCTGGGCTGAGTATCTTGAAAGATGTTGGGCTTGAGTTCGAAGATGAGGACTTCATTGAAGAGTGTGGAAGAGGATGATTCCTTGAGCATTGCCATTACAGCTGAAGCTTGAAGAGCAAGAAGAACAAGTTGATACTTGAAGATCCAATGGAGATTGAGTAAAGAGCTGAGGCTTAAAGAATTGAAGGATGAAGTTGACACTTCCAGATGATTGAAGATTACTTTGAGAAGCTGAAGCTTGTAGGAGAAGATGACCAAGTTGAGACTGGTAAAGCAAAGAGAGCTGAAGCTTGAAGACTAAGTTGATACTTATGAAGAGGATTCAATTGAGATTGAGTATAGAGCTGAGGCTTGAGGAATAAAGGATGAGTTGACACTTGCATTGATGCTAGGAGAGTCTGAAGGAATCAATTTGATGCTTGTAGTTAGAAGCAAAGCCTGAGGGTGGAATTGCCTAAGGAGCTGAAGCTTGAAGAAGGAGGATAAGTTGACACTTATGTTTGGTGGATTGAAACCTGGAGAAGCAAGTTGATACTTGGCATGAAGGGTGATTGAAGTCTGAAGACTGAGGTGCTGTCAGAAGAGCTGAAGCTTGGGATTGAAAAAGGGGTTGATCTGCTTTCTTTTCTTGTCTGTTTTCCTTCCTGTATTGATGTGACTTGTTTGACTTGCTTGATGCATTAGAATAAGTCCATATCTAGACTGACTTTAATCTAGGAGCATGACTGCACTAGAGGTTGAGTTGCTCCCTCTGCTTGTATTGTTACAGTATGGCTTTGCTTGCGGGTATTCGGTAGAGCCCAGCTCCCTTGCCCATGTTGTTAGTTTGCTTGATAGCATGTTATTTCCTCTGTATGATTGCAGTTTATTGTATTTTGCTTGATAGCATGCCATTTTCACTGTATGATTGCAGTTTATTGTATTTTGCTTGATAGCACGTTATTTCTTCTGTATGATTACAGTTATTCATATCTGGCTTGAGGTTGAGATGAGCTTGTGGAGGCTGACACCCCACACACATTTCCTCCCTCACTTGCATTGCATGCATTTTATAGTCGTTTACTGTTTACTGTTTAAGCTGATGCTTTATCTGTTTCTGTTTATCATTGACATGATCCCTTAGGAATCTCACTTCCTTTGATAAGGAAGTGATGATAGAACTTTAGGTTGAAACCTATGCATGATAACATCTAGGAGTTCCCTGTTTCAAACCTCAACTATAGGACGGATCCTTGGCATGACAACAGTAGGACTTGATAGTGTCCCTTTAGTTGAGCCTGTTCTCTTCTCATCTCAAAACAGCTTAAGATACAGTAATCATGAATGATTTCTTTCGTACGTTACGAGCCTTAAGCTATCTGAGAAAGGATTGTTGGAGAGCTTCTTTTCCACAGTCTGGATGTTTAGTATGGCATCCTTTGGGTGACATGCGGCGCATTCACTCTCAGGCCATAGTCTTTAGTGCGATTGAAATTGCAAACACAATAAAAAACAGTTCTTCCGTAAAATACAGAAAACAAACTTCAAACCTTTTTGCCCCGTGGGCCCATAATTCAAAGGAAGCTTTTCTAAAGAAAAGAGTGTCGTTAAACCTCAGCGCCAACGCAAACAGGCTTTGTCCCTAACTGCTGGAACTGCTGTTTAACCCTACTCGATAAAACAGATGAATCTGAATTCCCGTAATCTGTAGTAGCCCGATCTACGTAAGCTCTGATCTCTCATACCTGTTGAGAGTACGTAGGCACAATACTGACATATTGGCGAGCCACCTTCCTCGTAACCCGTAGTAGGTCGAACTACGTTAACTCTGGTTTCTCATTGTCTGATGAGAATACGTAGGCATAAAGCGCGACGCTTTGCCGAGTCATTTTTCTTTTCTGTTTAAGCCAACCTTGATAGGTAGATAGATAAACCAACTCATCCAGTAAACACAACAAGCGTGGATCCCATCGAGTACGATGGACGTGAGGGGTGCTAATACCTTCCCCTTGCGTAACCGACTCCCGAACCCAGACAATGGTTGCGATGACCTTGTCTTATACCTTTTTCGTTTCCTTTCCCGCTCTGAGGGATAAATAACGAAAGGTGGTGACTCTTCTGTTTTGCCGGCACCTTATTTTCGCAGAAGCGACAATGGGTACAAATTCACCGTGAAGGAAGAGATGAGTTGGGTAAGAAGAATTGCATAGCCAAAGAATCCTACACACAATGGGTTAAGGAACAAGTTCAAGTGATCTTGCTACCATTTCCTTTTAAGCCTTCCATGAATGCCAAGCTTCCTGAACTTGCCATTGTTCATCCATCTGAAGTTGATAAACTCAAGCAGACTATTAAGAAGTTGAAGAAGGAGAATGCTGATCTTTGTTTCAACCATGATAAAGTCACTCTTGAGAAGGAAAGATTATAGATAGGTCTTTTCTAGAAAAGGGAGCTCATGTGCAAAGAGGTGGAGTTTAAAGAGAACAAACGAAAGAAAGTCAAAGATGCTTTGAAGAGTACTTACAATGGACTTTCCTCAAAGAAGAGACAACTTACCGATGCTCTGTATCAAGCCCATAAGCATGAGTTGAGCTATAAGAAGCAACTTGTAAATCTTAGAGGAAAGTTATCAAATTACAAGACAAAGTTGTAGAGTGAACAAGACCATGCTTACCATTTGGTGAAATACCTCTCTCAATGTCAAGACGTGCTCGACAAAGTCTTCAGTGATATTCAGAAGCTTCTGGATCAGGTACATCAGGGTCGAAAGGAGATCAATGAGTCCCACTTGTAGAGTACTCATTGGAAGCGTTAGAGCTGCCATCTGCAAGTCCTCTTGGACCAAAAAGAGGCATTTCTACAAGATCTTCTTCAGGGACATAATCGTTCTTTGTTATGAAACCTCATGAAGGATGCGAAGTATTAGAGTAAGAGATACAATCGTCTAGCCAGATTTGGATAGCACGCACTGGAGGACTTACCAGGGTGGTCGAGGGATGCATATGCTGATGTGCTTCCATACAAGATTCCTTGGGCTGTTTTTCATTTCTTGTCTGTTTGTAGGGTGGTTTTTGATAGATTTCATGTTGATCTTGTTGTAGCCCGAAAGACAGATATTTGGGTTGTATTGGACTTGTACTTCTTTACCTCATGGATTGAATGGATATTTTTTTCTTGCCAATTTATCATTGTACCTTTACTTATATGCTTTATGATTATTGCTAACAAAGATAAGAGCTCACAAATTCCTGGAATTTAAAACATTAATTTTGCATACATTCCATTCAATCATATTCATATGCATGTCCTTCACAAGAAACCAAAATGCTTACATTGTCTGTCTCCGCCTTGTAGCAAGTCAACGACTCAACATTACTATTTCATTCGCTCAAGAAAACCCAAAATCATGGCTGATATTGAATAAGAGAATGACCTACAAGGAAACTCTGGCTCAGTTTCAAGGTCAGATGGATCAGTTCCAGATAAACATGAATTTTATCATGGAGTTCCATCGTGCTCAGAAGGACGCCTCTACTGCTACTTCTATTGTTGCAACTGTTATTGATGCTTTTGTCATCACTCCTAGGGTGATTTCTCCTCCTGTTGTCACTTCTTCTCCCGTTGTTGTTGAAGCGCCAATTGAGACGGTTGTTCAACCTACCGTCAATCTACCAAGTGCCCAGCCTAGTTTGAATAGAATGCCTGCTGCTTTCTTGTGGGGAATGCCTCTAAAATTCACTCCTCTGATTGTCCTTTGTGGTACCTTTGTTCCATATAAACCTTTTGTTACACCCATGCCCAATGGGAATTCTGCTGCTTACCCTTGGGGCATGCCTACTCCGCTTCCACCTCCTGTGGTGGGTCACGATGATCACGAGATTCCTCAAGCGGAAATTCTCCAGAGTCATGTGTCTACTGATGTTGCAATTCCTGAGGAAGATGAGCATGTGTATAGGGGTCCTCCTATTCATGTTCTAGTTTTGTCTCAACCTGCTGTTTAGAATGTTCATGCTGGAATGCCCTATCTTGGGGCATCCTCCTCTTCTGCTGTGATATTTCCTACTGGTTATCCGTATGGTTTTTAGACGAGTCAGAATGCTGGTCAGATGGTGAATTCTTGGTTGGTGTATCTATCTCAGTTTCTTCTCCTCCGATACCTGCTCCAACTGCGTCTCAACTTTCAAATCCACAGAATCTTGTCAGACCTGCTGATCATAACAGACTTGCTAAATATAGATTGTTGGTTGAAAGAATCTGAACGATTGAAGGTTATTCTGATTTTTGCATGGAAGCCGAAGACTTGTGTTTGGTTCCTAATGTTATGCTTCTGCAGAAGTTAAAAATTCTAGAACTGCCAAAGTAAAAAGGTTTGAGTTGTCCTCGCAGTCATGTGGCCATGTATTATAGGAAGATGGCATCCTACATTGACAACGATGAATTGTTGGTTTATTGCTTCCAAAATAGCTTATCTGGAGCTTCTTTGGATTGGTATATAGGTTTCGAATGTAACGAGATTCACCCATGGAGACACCTATCAGAAGCATTCTTGAAGCAATACAAGTATACTCTCAATTTTGGCTCTTACCAGATTACAATTGCAGAATTAGTCTTAGCGTACAAGTGAAACTTTCAAGGAATACACATGAAGGTGACACGAGATTGCCTATCGTGTGCGACCTGCTCTTTCTGACAATGAGTTAGTTGATATCTTTATGGGCACTTTACAAGGGTTGTAATATAAGATAATGGTAGGCAGTTCTTCGTCAAATTTTGATGATATTGTGACTATTGGTGAAAGAATTGAGAATGGGCTGAAAATTGGTAGCATTGCTGGTACCGCTAGTCAACAACCAACCAAGAAACCTCAGAGCAATCACTCGAAGAAGAAAGAAGGTAAAGCGAATGCTATAATGGCAAAGGCCTCTCCTCAGTATCGGGTTCATATGGCTCCCATGCCATATTATCCTTATCCTTATGTCGTTGCTGCCCAGTATCAACAACCATTATATCAGTATCATCCGCAACAACAAGCTCAAAAATCTCATAATCAACAATAACTACAAAGCCAACAATGTCAATAAAACGACAAAAATCAACACTATCAGAACAAACAGAACAACAATAATCAGAACAACCGCAAACGGATGAACTTCGATAGAATTATTGTGCCTTATACGGAGTTGTTTCCATATCTGATTCATCAAGGAGAAATCGTTCCCAAACTGATCGTGCCTGCAGTTCCTCCTTTTGGTCTGAAACACAATCCGAATGCATCTTGTGCTTACCATTTTGGGCACATATGACATGCTACCGAAGACTGCATTGTTCTCAAGGCTAAGGTTCAAGAGCTTATTGACCAGAAAATCCTGAAATTTGTTGAAGAGCGTCCTAACATACAAACGAATCCTTTGCCTACTCATGTTGGACCTATGGTTAACATGATTAAGGACGATCTATGGGTTGAGTTGATTAGAGATGTCGACAAAGTGAAAACTCCAATGACTGTTGTGATCAAGAAGTTGAAAGAGCAAGGGATTTTAAAAAGTCTTCATGGGAAATGCCAGATCTACGAAGATAATCCCAATCAGTGTCGAAGGTTCAAAGGTTGTGTTAAGATCTTGATGAATTGAGGTGTAGTTCAGTTTTCCAAAGCTAGGTCTGTGGAAGAGGTAGCTACTACGGAGCCATTCACGATCATATACAGGAAGGTTCTTGTGGAAGCTCCTAAGAAGAAAATACAGCCTATCAATGTTTGTGTGCCAAAATCGTTCCCGTATTAGAAGCCAAAAGAGGTTCCTTGGGTGTATGGTTCCATTTTGTTTTCTTGGGGTCGAGAAATTCAGTTTTCAGAATCCGAAATTGTGAATGTAACCACCACTAGAGGAATGACTCATAGAGAACAAATGTTTGCTCCAAATGTCGTATATAAGCCAGTGTAAGTCCCAACTGTTGCTCCTCCTAAGGAGATGTCTGCTTCGACAACCCCTATTATGTAACAAGGGGCATCAACTATTGTATCAGTAGCAGTCACTTCGTCTATGGGTACTATAAAAAAGTAAATAAGTAATGGATGATCAAGAGTTTCTCAAGCTGATCATAAAGAGCGATTGTAAGATTGTGGATCAACTATGGCAAACTCCTTCAAGGATTTCAATCTTGTCTTTACTCATGAGCTCGCCCATGCACATATTGGATTTGTTGAATGTTTTGAACAATGCTCAGTAATGCACGATATTCCTGTAGAACAGTTTGATGACGTCATCGCAAACATAACTACAAGTCGATAATTGGGTTTCAACGAACCAGAATTGCCTCTTGAAGAAACTGTCCATAACAGAGCATTACACATTTAGTAACTTGTTTGGACTCTTTGCTCTCCTGTTCTTGTGGATATCGGTTCTTCACTAAATGTGATGCCTGAGGGCACATTGAGTCAACTAAAGGTAAAGGGGAGTGAGATAAGACCAAGCACTTTATTTTTCAGAGCTTTCGACGGTCCTCGAAGGCAAGTCATTTGTGAAGTGGATTTACCCATTAAACTCAGACCGCATTTATTCACCATTACTTTCCAAGTGATGGATATCAATCCTGCATACAGTTGCTTATTGGGTCGACCCTGGATTCATGTCGCAGGGGCAGTTACATCCATATTGCATCAGAAGCTGAAATTCGTGTTTGACGATCAAATGGTCATCATTTATGGTGAAGAATATTTGCTAGTAAGCGATTTATCATCCTTCCAATATGTCGAGACTGATGAAGGAAGAGCTGAGGTGCCGTTGTAATGTCTTGAATTTGAAGATGTTAGCTCCTCTTTTGTCAATTCTAGTGGATTATCAAAAATGACCATGTCATCTATCAAAAGCGATAAAGAGACCATCGAGAAATGTTCCTTTCTTGGCTGGGGGCAAATCCTAAATGTATTTGAGAAGCATGAGAACTTTGGACTGGGTTACCATCCTGACAACAAGCTAGTTCATGCAGTCATCAGAAATCCAACTTGATCAAGTTCACAAGCACTGGATTCCAGAAGGGTGATATTGTATTAGCTATCAATGATGCTGGTCCTATCAACCAAAGTGCAAGCCTTATGCGAAAGTGTCCATCGGGTTTCAAGCATAACAATTGGACATCTACTGTGGTTCCTGTGGTTTTTTCCACAAACATAACAAATAATTGCATTGATAACAACATGGAAAACATTTGTGGTAATTCTGGGAATCCAATTAACCAAGCCGAAGAAGATGGTGAGGAAGATTGTGAATTACCGGCTGAACTAGCAAGGCTCCTTGAGCACGAGCAGAAGGAGATTCATCCACACAAAGCCCTCGTGGAAGTTATCAATGTTGGTACTGATGATGTGAGAAAGGAATTCAAGATTGGGGCATCCCTCGCTAAGCATGTACACTTTGAATTGGTCAAGTTATTGAAAGAATATGTTAATATTTTCTCCTGGTCTTATCAAGATATGTCTGGGTTGGATACAAACATCGTTGAACATCACTTATCGCTCAAGCCTGATTGTCCTCCATGTCAAGCTGAAGCTCAGAAGGACTAGACCCGACATGACACTTAAAATCAGAGAAGAGGTAAAGAAACAGAGGTAAAGAAATAGTTTGACACTGGGTTCCTAGCCACTTCCGAGTATCCTGAATGGATTGCTAACATCGTCCCAGTTTCGAAGAAAGATGGGAAGGTTAGAATGTGCGTGGATTATCAATATCTCAATAAGGCAAGCCCGAAAGATGATTTTCCTCTGCCTCATATTGATGTCTTGGTAGAAAACACTATGCAGTTCTCTATCTTTTCGTTTATGGATGGTTTTTCAGGATAAAATTAGATCAAGATGTCCCCAACTGATATGGAAAAGACTACCTTCATCGCGCCTTGGGGTACATATTGCTAAAATTTCATGCCATTCGATTTGAAAAACACAGCGACAACATACTAGTGTGGCATGAGAACCCTCTTCCATGACATGATCCATAAAGAGATTGAGGTTTATGTGGACGATATGATTTCCAAATCCAGAACTGAAGATGATCATCTGGACCATCTAAAGAAACTGTTTAATAGACTCCGAAAGTTCAGATCACGGTTGAATCCTGCAAAATGTACCTTTGGTGTTCGATCTGGTAAACTGTTGGGCTTTATTGTGAGTCAGAAGGGAATTGAAGATGATCCTGATAAGGTTAGGGCAATTTAGAACATGCTGCCTCCCAAAACAGAAAAGGAAGTCTATGGCTTTCTAGATCGACTTAATTACATTTCTAGATTTATTTCTCATCTGACGGCTACCTGTGAACCAATGATTGTGAAACCAGATACTCACTATTGGAGAAAACTTGTTGTGCTCTGACTTGGGCTGCTCGACGCCTAAGACAATATAAGATTTGTCATACTACTTTATTGATATCTATCATACCCTAAATTTTGACCCTAGATTCCATCACCATTCTAAGAGCATCAAGCATATTTGTTAACCCTAACTTTGTTTCATAATTGCTTTTGTGTGAGTTCCATCTGAATTAGGGTTTTGCACCTTTGGAATCAAGAGGAATATTTGCTTGATCAGTAAATGTTTTGGATTGATCATCATCAAATAAAGTTTTCATACACTCAATAGGCCTCTATTCATCAAGAACCAAATGCTAATTGATATCATTGCAAGATCATTGAAGCTTAACTTCAACTAACCCTAAATTAGGGTTTCATTAAGGAAATGTGAATTGTGCCTTGATTTTGATCCAAGCATGATCCCAAGCCTTGGGACATGATCCAACATGTTCATATACATACTTAGAGCCTAGTTATGATGTTTGAAAAGTTCAAAGATGCAAGTTCATTGAAGATCATGCAGTTGAATTCATCTAATACACAAGCTTTATCTGACAAAGTTAACCCTTTGACTTTTAGGTTTCTTGGTCCAAATTGAAGAATTCAAGTCAAATTTCATCAATACTTGTTTAATCAATGGATTCGAGCATGAAAAATCAAGATTTGGGAGTTTTCTTGCAAAAGGGGTAAAGTTAAGGAAGTGAATTTTTTCTGTGTGGAGAAAAATCCTAGTTTTAGTGCCAACTTTGGAAGATCATAATTTCAATCCACACATCTATTTTTTAAGTTCCAAAGGTCAATTTGTAGCTCTCATCATGTACTATAAAAGTGTCAAACTTACCCATGACAAAAAGAGGCTTATATTTTGAGATATGGAGCTTTAAAGTTTGGAAAAATTTCAAAACACTTAGAGAAATTTCAAGGTAGATTTTGGTCATCAAATGCAATAATCTTTGGAACCAGTTTTCACCATGTTTTCCTGATGTTCAAGAAATTAATCAAACATGAAAGTTGTAGAGCATGTTTAGGGATTTTCAAAATGTACAAGAACTCCTCCATAGTATGTGTGATCAAAGAGTTTCGAAGAGAGGAAGTTGAGGTCCAAAACTTGATTTTAGGTCATGGCCATGATGAGTCACTTTGGAAAATCACTTCAAATCCTTAATATTTCATTTGGCAGACCTTTTTACTTGCTAATATGGCTCAAATAATATGAGTACACTTACATTTCATGCATTATCCAAGTGGTGGAAGCTTTATTTTTAAGATCCTTCCAATTTTGGTAAAAATTGAACAATACCATTCTTGTAAAACCACTTTAAACAATGTCGACTTGTCTTGAGCATTATGATTATCCACTCTGCACTATTACGGTGAGAATCGGATATCAAGCTATTGATTAAATTGAATCTTAATTCGTTAAAATTCAGCATCGAACTTTTATTTATCCAAAGGAAAGGTTAAAGAAATAAAAACCTTTTGCGCGATGTAACAACAACGCTAAAGATTCGGGGGTCAGGGTTGGTTATGCCTAAGGTATGTATTTCACATTCTAGACATCTGTATTACTCTACAGGAACCTTTTGTGTGTGTATGCTAAGCTATCTAAGTTGTTTTCTAGGGTTATGGGATCATGGTTAAGGTAAAAACCAAAGGATAGATCTAAGTTTGCTCACAGAGATATCGTATCTTATGCCTACGTATCCTTACTAAGATGGAATCAGAGAAACTGTAGTTCACCTAAATAGGGATGAGGAACACTTGACTATGGTCAAGATTCCTGGGGGAAAAAGCATAACAATTTTTGTGTAGAGTTTAACAAAGCTCTCAAGATCTAAGTTTAACACTCAAGGGGATTGACTTTGACAAAAGTCGAGAGCGGAGTAAGTAATCATGACAATGATCCTTAAGTAGAGGTAACAAACTCTTTCTTAAAGTTCGAATTGAAGGATACTCCTAACAAGGGGTAGGTCTTTAGAATTAAAGCAAAGTCTAATGGATATAGGTTCTAACTTAACAAAGTTAAAGTACCTAATGACTTAACCAAGTCAAGGGGAGGGGTAATGCACTATTTATGATAGTGAAGTCAATATAGAGACTTTCCTTTGGGATAAGGGAACAACCCGACAACCGCATGAGATTTAACAAGCTACATCACTTGGAGAGAACTTAACAATGTTGAAGCACTCACAAGCATTATTCAAATATGATAGAGATGTAAAGAATCATGGTAACAACCAAGACAAATTAGGGCAAGCATGTAACAACATTGAACAAAAATGATGACAAAATAACTTGATGGGAACTAACAATTTCCATCCCTTATGAATCAATCTTGACAAAGATAAGTAGAAGTAAGATATGATTAACTTGAAATACAACAAGCATGGTAACAACCAAGGTTTTGCACTTACATAACAAAGTTCAAAGATCATGAAGGTAACAAACCAACGAGAGCAAACATGAAGAATGTATAATAACAACAAGTTGATCAATGGTAAATAAACAAACCTCAATCATATAAGTTATAACTTGAGTTAAACATGGTATGTGAATCCAAGAAAATATAAATGTAACAACATTTAATCATTTTCAAGGCATATTGATGACAATCAAACATGGATAAGCAAGAAGAGTGACAAAAGTTCAAGCAGGGGTTCAACCTTCAAATAAGGGAAGGTAAACAAGATTCATAGTATATTTCAAATCAATAATGAATCCTAAACATTTTATATTTCTAACAAGACACATAAACAATTAAGGTAAGGTAGGGGGTGTTGAGAATCATGTTCATGAGGTTACAACATCAAGAAACATACAAGGATTCACAGAGAAGTTCCAAGTTATACATTCACATTCATGCATTTACAAAGGAAAGAATAAAACCCTAAATATGTTATGGTTATAAAAAGACACATAAACAAGTAAGGTGAGGTTAAGGGATCATGTTCAAGAGGTTACAACATCAAGAAGCATGTCACAGATCAACAAAAGTTTCAAGGCATGATTTTCATATTCATACATTTACAAAGGCAAGAATAAGCAAGGTAAAGTAAAGACCCAAATGTTTTCAAGCATATAAACATGATACAAATCCAAAAGTGATTCATACAAGATCAATCATACAAGAAAAAACAAGTACTAAGTAAAAGAAACTCATGGAAACAAGTAAAAACCCTAAAAAAAGTCATGTCTTTAAAGTGGGCCAAACTTTTTCAAAAAATGACAGTTCTTGAATTATTTCTTCACAAATTGAAACTAGACATATCAAGGAGAATGTTTCAAAAATATTGGCATCAAAATGATAAAAATCAAAGAAGTTATGCACTTGGGAAAATTGGGTGTTAAAATAGGCAAGGCAAGGTAAAAACTTGTGCAACTTGAACCTAGTCTAGGAAGATTTCCAAAGGCAATCATAACTTGCTCAAACCTAAATGAAATTGAGTGAAACAAAAAAGAAAATTGTGTATTGTTTTCACAAGGAACCCAATGGTGGTGGTGGTTTAGTCATATCATGCATTATGTGGAAAACTCGAAGACATCTATGAAATGGCAAGTTTGGTGCAAAAACAAAGTGACAGTCTAATACACATGTTTTAAGCATCCAACAATGATTCAAACACATCATATGTGACATATGGAGTGTGTTTACAAGCATCATATGTAACAACCCAATTTTAATTAATTAATTATTCATGTGAATTAATTGATTTATTTGGATGATTTTAATTATTGGAATTATTGGTAGATACTTTGAGAGAAGAAATATGATGGAAGGAAATAGAAAGACATATAAGGAAGAGTGGAAAGAAAAGGGAAGAATAGAAACATAAGGGAAAGAGTAGAGAAATAAAGAGGAAGAAGAGAAAAGAGAAGGAAAAGAGAGGAAAGCTTGGATTCTTCAAGATCAACTCTTAGGAATCGATTTAATCAAGGTAAGGGTGTGAAATCTTATTATTCTATCAATGTGTATGATTATGTATGTGTGTGTTGGATTGTTTGGATGTTTTTCCATATTTTTCCATTTTAGGTCGAAATGAGTTTAATCCATAGAAATCGATGATTTAACGGTTAGAATCCGGAATTTATGGTGTAGTTTAGTCGAGGAATGTTAGACTAAGACTATTGGAACTAGTTTGGTGGAAATCAGGTGATTTTGGAAGTTTTGGAGAGTTTTGGAGAGTTGGGGTTTTGGAGTACGCAGACGTTCGCTAGCACGTTCGCTAGGCGAGCAGGATAGCGAGTGTTCGCTAAGCGAGCTGTAGCGAGCAAGTAGCGAATGGTCCCAGACTTAGGCAGAATGGAAATAACCCTCTTCACTAGTAGCGAGTGTTGTAGCAAGTTGTTCGCTAGGCGAGGCTGTAGCGAACCCTTCCAGTAGCTTCTGTTTGCCTTCGCGAGCTTGTTCTCTAGGCGAACCAGTAGCGAGTGTTCGCTGGGACCTCACTAGGCGAGTGGTCCAGCGAGCGTGGCAGTGTTTGATTTTCTTTCTTTTCCATCCAATGTTGATTGTTCGGCTCGATTATGATCGATCTTTCTGAATGCATAGTTATATGCTGTGATATGTTATGTTGTGGGTAGCCATAAGGCGTGAATCCTATATTGTGGAATTGATTGTGAAATGTGGCCTTTTGGCAAATATATGCATTGTTTAAATTGATTAAAAATGCATGGTGATTGTGATGAATTATTTGAATATGAATGAGATTAAGATGCGAGAACGGTCTTAAGTGCATATGAGTGTTTATTAAAATATCTGTATGTGCAAAACTCGTACTCACTGGGGTAGAATGACAAGATGTTGTTCCTAGTGGATTAATCACTTGGGTAGAATGACAAGATGTTGTTCCTAGTGGATTAATCACTGGGGTAGAATGACAAGATGTTGTTCCTAGTGGAGTAATCACTGGGGTAGAATGACAAGATGTTGTTCCTAGTGGAGTAATCACTGGGGTAGAATGACAAGGTGTCGTTCCTAGTGGAGTAATCACCGGGGTAGAATGACCGAGATGTTGTTCCTGGTGGGGTATAAGCGATGTATCCATAATTCTAAATGGGCACTGATGAAAGTTGTCGAGTTTTATGTGAGTCACATGGCATAGATATGATTGTTGTATGAAAGTATGCATGTGTATAATTGTGAATGATAGTGATTGATGAGGATTGAAGTGTGAGAATGTGTATTTTATGTTTATACATATATAAATTATGTGCATTGATTATTATGATAATATTTCTCACCCTTCTGCTGTTTTATAATGCTCTATGAGGCATTGCAGATTAGGATTGCTGGAGGTCTTTTATGAAGTGTAACTTCATTCTTTTGGTTGGTTAGCTCTGATATGTAGCACCGGGTAGCTAGGATTGTATAACATTATTTTGTGATACATTTGTATATGTATCTGCTGACAAATGTTTATGTAAACATGAATGATGTGGTGAATCAAACTGGATAATATGTATTTATATGATTACATGTTTAAAGTGATTCAATGTTTAGATTTTGCGCTTTTAATTCAAAATATTGAGATGTGGGTGTAAGGACTAAGTTCCTAGGTTGAAGGCTACCCCACTGTTGCATGTCTTCTATAGAGCAGGTGTTGTATGTTTCAATTTCGTGTATGATGTGACATACCTCTTTTATACCATGTTTTAATTTTACTCTGATGAAATTTTAATATGTGTTTAAACGATTTATTTGATTTCTTGGGGGTTTAGAAGGGAGTGTTACATCATATATCAATAGACAAGCTCAAACAAAAAATGGCATGTGAAGTGGTCAAAATGGCAAGTTCATGCAAAAACAATGTGACAGTCAGAAATGGATCAAATCAACATCAACCAAATGATCAAACACAACATATATGACCTATAAATAATATCTATAAGCACCAATCACTTATGCCTAAGAAGAAACAGAAAGTTGCATATGGAAATGACATGAAAAGCAAGCTAGCAAGCCAAAACAAGTGGACAATCACGAATACATAAGTTTGTAGTCAAGAAAAGGTTCAAACATGACCTATAAGTGATGTCTAACATGCTCAAACTCAGTGTAAATCAAAGCACAGCATGATTCTAAAAGTAGCTAGTATGAATACTTAACTCTTCTAGCCTTCTTAAGCAAATTCAAAAACCAAGAATTCCATTTGAAAGGTGATGATTCAAACAGCCTTAAGATGCTCCAAATAAGCTATTCAAGTAGTCCAAACTCCCTCCAAGTGAGTGCTTTGACAGAATGATGATTTTTGCTATAAATGACCACAAACTTCCAAAGGAAAACTTCTGAAATGGTGTTACATAAATGTAGTAATGATTTGGACAGGTCAACCAACTTATATGTAAGGTGTTTGAACGGTTAGAGTAGTTGGCAATGAAGTGGACAGAGTTCTTGCTCAAAACATGCAGAAAGTCAAACTATTTTGGATTGACAGTTGAATTTCTGAATGAGGTGTTTTTTGGTGAAGGTGAGTGTTTGAACAACTTCAATACTCCATTTGTGATGTGATTGAAGTGTTGGTGGAAGTGTTTGATAGCTGGAAAAGGTTTTGGAAGAGTTTATGCAAAGGCAATTTTTGTGCTACAAGAGAACAAGGTTCACAATTTGCAACAAGGTTATGATAAGTGGAATGAGATATATTTTTCATGGTTTCTAGCCCAATATGGTGTGTTTTGTATGTGATGAGAGTTTCCTATTTATAGGAAAGGTTAGAGAGCAAATGGTATGGGAAGTTCAGGTCATTTTGCCAAGTTTGCCCTTTTTGGAGACAAAATGTGAAAATCCAACTTAAGATCTCTTTTCTGAGAATGAGCCACCTCCCTATGTGTTTCATAATCATCAATGGCCTGAAAATAGTGGTCATGAAGTAAAGGAAAGAGTGTAGCTGATGTAGTAGTTGAGTTGTGATACAATTTGCAAAAACGTTTCTCTCTCCTTGCCACTTGCATCCACTTACAAGAATAAACAATTCACTTAACCTCATTCTGGTTTTTTGCTCCTGGAAATGCATTGTAATCTCATCAATTAAGTCCCTAAGAATCAAAGAATGAGTTAAATAAGTGAATAGAAGAGGTTTGAATGGTTTATGCATCAAAATGCAAGTTCTGAACTTGGTTTTGTGACATGAAAAATGCCCAACTTTCCCTCTTCGATTCTCCCTAACCACAAAGGTTGAGAAAATGATCTTGTACTTTTTAAAAAGCCCCAAATATTATCTACATTAATGTTTTACAAAAGTTCAAATTCCAAAAGTAACTATGTCAAAATTACTCTTGAAGTTTGTTGCAAAAGTTGACTTACAAGTCAAGAAACATGAAACATTTTCTAAGTGTGGAAATCTTTCACAACCTGATGAGTTCATAACTCAAAATCTATGCATTTTTAGACCCCATGTTGAAACAATTAATGAATACACGACTACTCATGCATCACCAACCATCTCAAGGAGGTCTCCACTGAGCGTGATTACATCATATGTCAGACTCATTGGGACTACTCCCAACAACCCCAACTATTGATCCTATCACAATCCTATCTCACGTGTCACTCAATCCGGGTTAGGATTTATCACACCACTACAAGCACCCAATGTCCATAACACATAAACAAATATATTGACAAGTATACATGTAAGCAAATATTTACAAATATAACATATAAACATACAAATATAGGCTAAACCCTCAGGTTTAAGTATAAATTCCCTAGTGAAGTCGCCATTTCTGTGGCGGTGAGACTCGTGATATAAAGTTATTGATTAACTTGAATCTTAATTCTTTAAATCACAACCGGACTTTAATTTATCCAAAGGAAAGGTTAAAGAAAGAAAAACCCTTTTGCGCGATGTAACAACAACGCTAAGAGATTCGGGGATCGGGGGTTGGTTATGCCTAGGCTAGGTATTTTACATCCTAAGCATCTGTAGTACTCTACATGAACCTTTTGTACGTTTATATGCTATACTTTCTAGATTTTTTCTATGGTTTGGGATTGGGTATAAGGTAAAGAGTGTAGGTAAAGAACTAGGGGTAGTTCTAAGTTTGCTCGCAAAGATCTCGCGTCCTTTGCCTACGTATCTTAACTAGTATAGAATCAGAGCAACCATAGTTCACCTCACTGAGGATTAAAAAGTACTTGACTATGGTCAAGACTCTATGGGAACAAACATAACAATGCTTGTGTAGAGTTTAACCAAACTCTCTAGATCTATATTGTACACTCAAGGGAAATTGACTTTCATAAAAGCCAAGAGGGGAGTAAGTAATCATGAGAATGATTCTTACATAGATTTAACAAACTCTATCTTAAAGTTATAATTAAGGAGTACTCCTAACAAGGGGTAGGTCTTCCAGACTTAAAGCAAAGTCTAAATGGATATAGGTTCTGACTTAACTAAGTTAGGGTTCAAGGTGACTTAACAAAGTCAAAGGAGGGCAATGAGTTGTCTATGTCCCATGGGTCAATAGAGAGAATTTCCTTTGGAATGGGAAAAGAGGAGGCAACTGGATGAGAATTACCAAGTTCCATCACTTGGGGAATAACTTAACAAAGTTAACAAGCATACATAAGCATTCATTCAAACATGATGAACATGTGAAGCATGGTAAAAACCAAGGAAGAGATGCAAGTATGTGACAACATCAAGAAAAGATTACAATCAAGTCAAATGGTTACAACCAATAATACACAAAGATATTACAATATCTAGAAGGACATGGTGATTGAGGTTCTTACAAGACCAATATACAAGGTAAAAACAACTTGAAACATCTTAAAAAAGATGAAAGGAAATGAGGAAACAACCCACATGTAATTCAAAAAAATTCAAGTGCAAGAAAGTAACAACTTGAGAGAAGCATGTATAAGGATCAAGGGATGTCAAATGTAACAACATATGACCAACAACCATGCATTGATGACAATCAAGCACAGGTAAGCATAAAGGAAGTGTTATAACAATTCAAGTAAGGAGTTCAAAGTGTTATGGGGAAGCATACAAGTTCAAAGGTATCAACCAAAACAAAGCAAGTCCTAACATATTAGAGCTCTAACAAGACATTTAAATAAGTAGGAAAGTCATGGAGAATACACTCAAGAGGTTACAACATCAAGAGATATAGCATGGTTCACAAACAACATTCAACAGTATCAATTAATTAGATGCATTAAAAGCAAAGACTTGAACAAGATAAGACCTTGAGCAAAGCCAATTAAAATAATCAAACAAGTTAACAAACATGTATAAATCAAGTACAAAGCAAATTCACAAGATTAAATCAAGAAGAAGTTTGAAAATGAACCAAAAAGATGCAAGGTAAAAACCCTAAAAGTGCAAGACTTTCAAGTGATATAAAGTATTTATAGGATGAATATCCTTGAATTATTTTCACAATATATGAAAGTAGATATGATTAAGAAAATTTTGGAAAAAAGAATGGATCAAAAATGTTAAAAAATGAAAACGTTATGAGGTTTTTAAGTTTGTGAATAAAACATAAAAGAAAAAAGTGATAAAAAATAACGGAATACCTTCCTCATGGGTTGAACCAATGCCCTAAGGTTCATAGGCTCAAAACCTCACCAAATCAGTCAAGGCATGTGTGTGTTCAAATGAGGAGAAAAAGAGAATAAATGCTAAAACATGATAAAAAGGATTCATGCCAAGGATTCATCCTATGGTTGAAGTTTGAAACAGGGAACTCCTAGAAGTTATCATGAATAGGTTTCAACCTAAAGTTCTAATCATCACTTCCTTATCAAAGGAAGTGAGATTCCTAGGGGATCATGTCAATGATAAACAGAAACAGATAAAGCATCAGCTTAAACAGTAAACAGTAAGCGACTGAAAAATGCATGCAATGCAAGTGAGGGAGGAAATGTGTGTGGGACATCAGCCTCCACAAGTTCATCTCAACCTCAAGCCAGATATGAATAACTGCAATCATACAGAAAGAACATGCTATAAAGCAAAACATAACTGCAATCATACAGAAGAAGTAACATGCCATCAAGCAAACACAACAGACCACATAGGTAAGGGAGCTAGGCTCTACTGAATACCCGCAAGCAAAGCCATACAGTAAAAATACAAGCAGACGGAGCAACTCAACCTCTAATGCAATCATGCTCCTAGCTTAAATCAGTCTAGATATGAACTTATTCTAATGCATCAAGCAAATCAAACAAGTCACATCAATACAGTTGCACAAAAAGCAAACAGACAGGAAAGAAAGCAGATCAACCACTTCTACAGCTTCACAACAAAGCTCTTCTGACAGCAGTTCAGTCATCAGCCTGCAACTGCTCTTCAAGGCTAACATCTTCAATAGCAAGTGTCAACTTGCTTCTTCAAGCTTCTAAACTATCAAACATAAGTATCAACTTATTCTCTTTTCTTCAAGCCTCAGCTCCAAGGTAAACTCCACCTTCAGGCTTCAATCCCCATTGCAAGTATCAACTTGTTCCTTCAGGGACTCAATGCATTAAACTCACAAGTATCAACTTGCTTCTTCCTTAAGCTTCAGCTTCTTCATTCCATCTCCAATGGATTCCTCTCATAAGTATCAACTTATTCTTCATGATCTTCAAGCTTCAGCTTCAATGGCAGTCTTCAAACACAGGGAAGTATCAACCTCTAGCCTTCAATCTTCCAACAAGGAACTCTATCCTCTAGCAAGGGAGAAAGATTCATCTAACAAGAGTAAAGTTTGGATAATTGGTAGCAGAGTGAAGACCAAAGGTCACCACTAAGCATCCTATCATCAGAGAAAGGGCCCCTCAAAGGTTCTACCAACTTGTAAAGAGCCACACATCCTACAAAAGGAAGGATGAGGCCTTTACAAGGGGACCTTACATCATAGGGAAGAATGGAAGTGATCAACATCTTCCATGTTTATGAAAGAAGAGAATCTATCTAGAAGCTCTGCCTACAAACCCTAATCTTAACACCTAATCAACACTACACCAAAAGAAAGGAAGATCTTCACATCCAAGCTTCTTTAAGAATTCCATGGTACCCCAAGCTTGTCTTCAACATCATCCAAGAGCAAGAGAGACAAAACCCTAATCTAAGGGAACTAAAGAAGTCATTCTAGTCAAATTAGTGCATTAGAATCATCCAAAGTTAGCACCTAAACTAAAATCAAACAAAAATAGTAAACTACATTGTAAATTCCTACAAAAATTCCTAAGGGACCCTAATTCAATAATGAATCTACCATACAAAATTCAGAGGTTGAATCATCCACCAAGTTCTAGATATAAAACCTACATCATAAGGTATCAACCATAAACCCTAAAAATGGAGCTCCTAAAGTTTCAACCTAAAAATACCACTTACATTCATCACAAAAATGTGAGAAAAATCTAGGGGGAACATGCATATCTATGCTAGCTACACACAGAAAATCAAGGCAAGAATCATCATCATATGATCAAACCAAATTCAACAAAATAAAGCATCAACCATGACTATTTTAACATCAATTAAAATTCAAGAAATGATAATAAAATCAAAAATGCATGAAATATTAATATTTTTTATCTAAAAAAGACTAGATTCAATCATGAATCAATGGAAAAAAGAATGGAATTATTTGAGTCATTTTCAATTTTTCATGAATTATTCACTAAACCATATAAAATGAAGAAAATAAAAGAAAATGATGGAAATTGGAAAAACAAGCGTGGCAAATAGCACATATTTCCAGTTCATTTCAGTGTTGGGCCCAAAAAGGGGGGTACTGATATCAATTAGTCCAAAGCCCAGGCGCTCCAATTATCAAACTGAAACAAACGAAAATAATGTACAACCAGTTTCGAACCCACGCTCTCTTGGATGCACGCCTCTCATAAGTGAAACGCAGCGTTGAGGGGAGGGGGGTACGTGGCTCGCTCAATGGTTGTTGGATCGCTTGACCAAGTCCACTTCTCATCAAGCATGGACGATGGAGATTACATCTTCTCCATTTCAAATTTCTGAAACTCCTCCACCTGCGCTCGCGAAGGTCACCGCCGGTGACTTCTCCGGTCAGCCTCATCCAACCCTAGCTCTCTCTACAGGCCTCCATTCCACATGGTTTCTACACGAATCTTGTCCTAAATTTCACAAGGAATCCACCTATACTACTCAAACATTCTAAAAACTCAAGAATCCAAGATTAGCAATCTCAACCGAAAATTGCATAAACCCTAAATTGTCACTAATCTCCAAATTAATGATCCAGAAAGCTTCCTACACTAATCTACAATGATTCTAACCTAAAAAATCCTATTGATTATGCCTACATTAAGCCATGGAATGAGAATTACATACCTGTCAAAATCGTGTGAACAGAGTACTCAAATCTTCAAATCAACCCTCAAGAACTTCCAGATTCCTTCAGTAGCATCTAAGGAAGGTTCTGTATGCAAAGAAATGAGTTGAAATGCCTTGAATTCTTGAACCCGATTCTGAGTTGCAGATGAAGAATTTGCAATGCCAACTCACGATTCTTCCACAATTTTCCCTTGAATTTGACCTGGGATCAATCACCAACCCTAGAGCAAGCTATTGGGATCAAGAACTTGGATTGAAATGGCTTCAATGGCTGTAACAGATTTTGATTTGCAATGTGCAAATTCAAAATGCAATCTCACTCTTCTCTCTCAATTCTCACCAACCAGTGCTCTGAATCACTTCATATGCTTATATAGGACATGAATGAACACTCTAGAAAGTTCTGGATCAATCTAATGAGAATTTCAATATCTCATGTCATGGAAAATTCAATCTCATGGCATCCTCATACCAGTTCAGGTTATAGCTTGCATTTGCCCTCATTCTCATCCAAATTCTCCTCAAATGAGATTATGAAGGTGTTTGGGTGGATTGGAACCATGTATTTGATCTTATGTGTAGTTTGGCATATGTAACTTAAGTCTTAAGTAACAAAATGCAACTCCATGATTTTGACCTCAAATGAGAAAAGTGCTATTGCCATTGTCTTTAAAATTTCATTTCTGATTAAAATGACATATTACATGCCTTATTTTGGCCTTGGAATGAAAAATCACAAATTTGGTCCTTTTAATGAACTTTAATTCTTCCTTTTTAGGCCAATTTTGCAATTTTGAGTTACAAGCAATTCCAACCTCTCATGACCACTTGGCTAGCCTTAAAACATCATTTTGAACAAGTTTGATGTTGAAAATTTTCCCATTTGAAGCCTGCAAATAGGAGTTATGGACTTATGATTGAAATGACCTGTAATCTCCAAATGTCCAAAATACCCTTGACTTGTCAAAGCCATAACTTGAGTTCTACAAATCCTATCAAGGACTTCTAGTACTATCTAGAAAGCTAAGAGGATAAGGAACAACATTCATGTTGACCAAAAGTTCATAGGATTCATTCTTCGAGGGCAAAAGTGCTATGCAAGTTGGGTAACTTTCAAGCTCCAAATTCACATGCCTCAGATGACATGTAACTTGTCAAAGTCATAACTTGAGTTCTACAAATCCTATCAAGGACTTCTAGCACTCAAATTAAATCTAAGACCATGCTATACAACAATCATGTTGGGGTGAGATGATATGACAATCACATCTTGAGCTACATTGCCTTGAAGATAGGGGTCAAACTAGGGGATTTTACACTGTCAAATCTTAGAAACCCTAGCTTGAAACTTCTCAAACTCTTCAATCATGATGAGTTAACCTTGGAATCATCCTTATAACATCTCAATGTATCAATCCATGATCACATGGCTCTTGGATCAGGTCTCAATCTTCTTTAAATCATCAGTTGACTTAGGGTTGACCTAGTCAAACCCTAGCTGCACCAATCATTGCTGAGGCTTCTTATTCTTGCACAATGACCTGTCTAGGCCTCAAAGTGATCTTCAACACTTCTCATGAGCTCTCTCAAGACCTCAAGTCTAACTTCATGGCTTCAGAATCACCTGATGACTTCCCACAACTCTCAAGTTAGGAGACACACCCTCTTGGCTTCAACCACTCTCTCTGAGGATCTTTTAACTTCTCTGACAAGGATATCAACCGTTAAACATCTGAATAACCTTCTTAGCTAGCTTCAAACTCTTGTGGAGCTCTTAATTGGTAATCATACCTCTTGATCTCCTTCATACATGCCAATGAAATGCAAATGATAATGCTAATGTGAATGAAATGAAACATAAGCTAGGTAAAGAAATGTTAGGAAAGTTTTGGGGTGCAACAGCTGCCCCTATTCAAACGGCTTGGACCTGACTGGGTGAGAAGCGAACGTCTCTCAAACAATCAAGGTAAAAGATGGTTGAATACCAATAAACTCGGAAATTTGCCAACTGCACAAGTACACGGTACTCTGATGGGGGCAAATCTTCAGAAACTGGAATAATAGCTGCATGGCAACTAGCTGGAGAAACACCAATCTGAATCTCCGTCAGGATGATTCTTGGATTTATCTGATATCATTGTGTCCTCAAATCATCAAGGGATCACTGATTGCGCCGTAACTGGTGATTTTCCAACCGTAAAGGTAAATGATACTCTGATTGTTAGGAACATCTTCAAAACTGAGCATGATAGTTGCGCTGCAACTTGCTTAGGAATTGGTCACACGGTAATTGGTGAAAGGTCTAATCTCCGTCAGGATGATCATCTGATTTTGCTGTAGATCTTCATCCTCAAGTCATCAAGGGTCACTGGTCACTTGGTCACCAGCGACACATAGCTGATATTGCCGTCAGGCGTTCTGCGGCACTGCAGCAGAAGAATTCCTCGGGACTCATCAGGTCCTTAGGAACTTTTTAACAATCAAGTTAATTATGCCGTCGGGCATTCAAAGGAATTTTCGGGCGTCTACCGGACTTCATCAGTAAGTCGGAAATAGAATTCTTGGTCAATCATGAACCAAATAGGGATATCTAAATTTCTGCCATCAGGCACTCCGCATCAGCTGAGGGAACTGCGTCGACATCACAGCTGGACTTCATCAGTAAGTCTTCAAATGGGATCCTTAATCAATCCGGAACTAATAAGGATATACAATCTTCCGCCGTCAGGCACCCTGCGTCAGCTAGGCAAACTGCTTCGACATCACAGTTGGACTTCATCAGTAAGTCTGGGGTTTTGGCACCGTGTTGCACCCCAAAATTTGACCAACATTTATCTACCAAGCTTATGTTCATTCTATTCATCATCTGCATCTCATTGATATGTGGGCAGTAGATCAAGAGGTATGGTTACCCAGCAAGAGTTTTATGAGACTTTAAAGCTAGCCAAGAAAGTTATTCAAGTGTCCAAAGGTTGATATCTTTGTCAGAGAACTCAAGAGATCCTCAGAGAGATTGTTTGAAACCAAGGTTGTGTGTCTCATAGCTTGAGAGTTGTGGGAGCTCCTCAGATGATTCTGAGACTATGAGGATGGACTTGAAGCTTTCAGAAAGCTTATGAGATGTCTTGAAAACCATCATGAAGCCTAGAGAGGTCATTGTACAAAGATTCAGAAGATTCAGCCATGAGTGGTGGAATTAGGGTTTGACTGGGTCAACCCTAGGTCAACTGAGGATTTGGAGAGGGTTGAGACCTAATCCAAGAGCCATGTGATCATGGAATGATGCATTGAGATGCCATAAGGATGATTCCTAGACCAACTCATCATGATTGAGGAGTTTGAGAAGTTTTAAGCTAGGGTTTCTGAGGCTTGACAGTGTAAAATCCCCTAGTTTGATCCCTATCTTCAAGGTAGTGTAGCTCAAGATGTGATTGTCATCTCATATTCCCCACAACATGAATGTTGTAGAGCTTGCTCTTAGCTTTAATTTGAGTACTAGAAGTCCTTGATAGGATTTGTATAGCTCAAGTTATGACTTTGACAAATTACAGGTCATCTGAGGTATGTGAATATGGGTCCTTGAAAGTCACCCAACTTGCATCCAACTTTTTCCCTAGTAGGATGATTCCTATGAACTCTTGGTCAACATGAATGTTGTAGGGAATATTCTTATCTTTCTAGAGAGTACTAGAAGTCCTTGATAGGATTTGTAGAACTCAACTTATGGCTTTGGCAAGTCAAGGGCATTTTGGTCATTTGGAGGTTATAGGTCATTTCAAGCATAAGGCCATATCTCCTATTTTCAAGCTTCAAATGGAAAAATCTTCAACATCAAACTTGCTTAGAATGATGTTTTAAGGCTATTAAGGAGGTCATGAGATGTTGAAAAGGCTTGTATCAAAAAGTGATAAAAATGGCTTAAAATGGAGGCATAAGTTAAATAAGTTGAAATTGAAAATTGGAAATCACAAGTTATACATCCAAACCATGTCTTACAGTAGGTCATTTTGACTCTAAAAGACATTCTAAGAACAATGGTTCAGCCACAATTTTGATTTGAGGCCTAGATCATAGGGCTGCTTTGGAAATGGCTTACTTGCATCTTAAGGCACCAAAGCAAAATATGAAGAAACTCCATATACAAGTTAGTTATGCATTGTAACACACCATACATCTCATGTGGGGAGAATTTCAAGTCAGAATTGGTGGTTACAAGAGGCTTGGCATGAGATAGCATATGGTGAGAAGTGAAATCAAAGTATCATGAGATGAGAAGCTCAAATACTCATTGGATTATTCCAGAAGGTTCTGGACAGTTCTAACAAGTTATATATAATGATTAGGGCTTGCTCAGATGCAAGGTTGGTGAGAAAAGTGAGAAAAGGGAGAGAGTGCCATCTTGTTGCTTCCATTGCAAGTCAAGTTTCAATTCTACATTCTTCTTCAATTCCATTCATTCTTTCTATACAAACACACTCCATTGATGATTCTGAAGGTGTGCACATTGATTTGAGAGCAAATCCATGGTGAATTGAAGAGTTGGTGATTGAACTTTCAAGGTAGGAAGTCAGAATCGAATTCTGAGATTGAAGCTTCCTCCATCAAATTCGTTGCAAACAGTAGCAAGATTAGCATCCAAGGAAACTTTCTGAAGAGTTTCAAGGCTTGAAGTGAAGGATTTCACCATCTGTTGATCAAGAATAACCAGGTTTGCAAATTCTTCACTACACCATGTTTTATGCATAATTAGGTTAGTTTGTTAGTGTAGAAAGGTTAGAGACACATAGGTGATGGATTTTGGAGAGTTAGAGAGCAATTGGTGAAGGTTGAATATTGGACACCATTTCTTTGATGATCAAGAACTCGTGGTATAGTGAGATATAATTCCTGTTAGATAGCTAATTTCATTCAGTGTGAGTTGGTGAGTATTCTGATGCAAGAAATTTCAAGAACCGTGATAGTTGATGATTGAGCACATTTTTGATCTTGGATCGGGTTCAGTGATTTAGGATGATTCAGTTGATTTTAAGATCATGGTTGGATTCATCATAAAATTCTAGGCAAGGTAGGGTCTTGAATTTCTGTTTTCCATGAAGAATTGATGGAGTTCGTGTTTGAGGAAGAAAGAGCTTGAAGCTCTGCATTTTCATGGATTCTCCAAGAACCCTAGTTGGAGGTTGAAGACGAGTTCATGGCCGTTGGATGGTGAGCTGACCATTGACTATTTCTTGATCCATTGGCCACGATTTAATTTCAGTTTGAGAGGGAACATGAAACTAGGATGAAACGCCCCATTTCATTAAAAGGAGTTCTTGGGCTTTAGTGAAGAAACCACTATCCACACCCCATCTTCGTGGCCAACCTGATTTTGAACTGGAAATCATTACTTCCTGCACCGTGACATTTTCTATTTTCATTCATTTTTCTAATTTATTTTCTGATAATAATTGGGCTTAGCGCGTTACTACCTGAACCCCCCACTTTTAGCCCATATGAGAAATGAACTGCATCAGGTTACTAGATAAACCACCTCCTTTTATATTCTCATTTTATTTTCTCCATTTTATTTCAAACTTTGAAAAATCATAATAAATGGAAAAATAATGATTTTTAAGTGGGAATTTTTTCTCCCATTTCATATTAATGTCTAGAAAATTATCAAATAAAAATATTTTCGTTTCATGCATTTTTGATATTTTTTGTGTATTTTTCATTTTAAGTGCTTTTTAATTCTTTTATGTTGATACATGAATTTGTAGAATTCTGTTTAGGTAGTTCCCTTAACATTTTTAGGCCATTCTTTTTAGGATAGTTAGATATAAGCTTTAGCTTCCCCCTGGATTTATTCCATAATTTTTTGATGAATTTTAGGTTAGTTTTGATTAGATGACATTAGGTTGTGTAGAATTAGGTTAATCCTTAACATAGGTCCATAATAACATTAGAATTTTGGGTTTCTAGGTAAAGTTAGACATTGGGGAATATAAGGGTATTAAGGGTAGGTATGTAGGATCCCTTAAAAATTATATTAGGTTTTAATATAGTGGTATACTATTTTTAGATGATTTTTGTAGTTGATGATTGTTTATGTTGCCCTTGGGGGCTTGTATTGTTGTTTGCTTTGCTTTGTGGGCTTGGAGAGCTTGGTAGTGCATGGAGTAGCATTGAGGAGCATAGTAAGAGCATTTAGGAGCATTGAGGAGCTTGAGAGCTTGATCTTGTTTGTTTTGTTGATTGTTTTAGGGTTAGGGATTAGGAAGAGTTCAGACCTAGTTAACTTCTTTCTTAAACATGGATGGTATCTTTCACCTCCATTCCTCCCTATGATTCAAAGTCCTTCCATGGTATACACCTCTCTCCTTTGGAGGGATAAGTGATAGTACCTAGGAAGTAGAACTTTTGAGGGAACCATTCCTTTGATGTTGAACCCTTATAGGTCACCTTTGGTGGTCAATAAGCAGTTTGACACCCCAGCTTATCCAGTAAGTGATTTCCTCTGGTTTGAATATCTGGAGAGGTGTTGAGCCTGAGTGTGAAGATGAAGACTTCAACAAAGAGAGTGGAAGAGGATGAATCCTTGAGTATGGCCATTCTAGCTGAAGCTTGAAGAGTAACAAGAGCAAGTTGATACTTGAAGACCCAATGAAGATGAAGTAAAGACTGAAGGATGAAGTTGACACTTCTATGTGATTGAAGATTATTCTGAAGAGCTGGGGCTTGAAGAGAAAAGGAAGTTGATACTTACCTCGATACCTGGAGATCCTGAAGGAGGTCAAGTTGATACTTGTGGATAACAGTGAAGCCTGAAGGTGGAGCTGATCAAGAAGCTGAAGCTTAAAGGAGAAGATAAGTTGAAACTTATGTTGAAGGGTTGAAACCTGGAAAAGCAAATTGATATTTGTCAAGAGTGATTGAAGTCTGAAGACTGAGTTGCTGTTGGAAGACTGAGTTGTTGTTGTCAAGAGAGAGGAGTTGCTTTCTTCTCTTTTTCTTTGTTGTATTGACATGTTTTGTTTGACTTGCTTGATGCATTAGAGTAAGTTCATATCTAGAATAAGTAGAATCTAGGAGCATGATTGCACTAGAGGTTGAGTTGCTCCCTCTGCTTGTATTGTTACTGTGTGGCTTTGCTTGCGAGTATTCGGTAGAGCCCAGCTCCCTTGCCCATGTGGTTTGTTTGCCTGATGGCATTTTATTTCATTCTTTCTGTATGATTGCAGTTTACTGTTATTTCCTGATAGCATGTTGTTTTATATTTCAGTATGATTACTGTTATCCATTCTGGCTTGAGGTTGAGATGAGCTTGTGGAGGCTGAAGCCCCACACACATTTCCTCCCTCACTTGCATTGCATGCATTTTACTGTAAAGCTGATGCTTTGTCTGTTTTGGTGTATCATTAACATGA
Source organism: Lathyrus sativus (assembly GCA_963859935.3). NCBI lineage: Eukaryota > Viridiplantae > Streptophyta > Magnoliopsida > Fabales > Fabaceae > Lathyrus > Lathyrus sativus. The sequence continues at coordinate 115,901,190 of OZ012736.1, read as the reverse complement.
TCCCTTAGGACTCTCATTTCCTATGATAAGGAATTGATGATAGAACTTTAGGTTGAAACCTATGCATGACAACTTCTAGGAGTTCCCTGTTCAAACCTCAAGCATAGGATGAATCCATGGCATGACAACAGTAGGACTTGATAGTCTCCCTCCTAGTTGGGCCTATTCTCTTCTCATCTCAAACAAGTTTAAGATACAGTAATCATGAATGATTTCTTTCGTACGTTACGAGCCTTAAGATATCTGAGAAAGGATTGTGGGAGAGTTCCTTTTCCACAGTCTGGATGTTTAGTATGGTACCCTTTGGGTGACATGCGACGCATTCACTCTCAGGTCATAGTCTCTAGTGCGATTGAAATTGCAAACACAATAAAAAACACTTCTTTCGTAAAAGACAGGAAATAAACCGTAGTTTCCCGAACTACGTAAGCTCTGATCTCTCATACCTGTTGAGAGTACGTAGGCACAGTACTAATGTATTGGCGAGCTACCTTCCCCATAACCCGTCGTAGGCCGAACTACGTTGACTCTGATTTCTGGTTCTCTGATGAGAATACGTAGGCATAAAGTGCGACGCTTTGCCGAGTCATTTTCTTTTCTTTTAAGCCAGCCTTGATAGGTAGATAGATGAAACCAACCCGTCCAGTAAACACGACAAGCGTGGATCCCGTCGAGTACGACGGACGTGAGGGGTGCTAATACCTTCCCCTTGCGTAACCGACTCCCGAACCCAGGCAATGGTTGCGACGACCTTGTCTTACCCTTTTCGTTAGGTTTTTCCGATCGTTTCCTTTCCCTCTCCGAGGGATAAATAACGAAAGATGGCGACTCTTCTGTTGTGCCGACACCTTATTTTCGCGCAAGCGACAGCTGGCGACTCTGCTGGGGATCGAACCCAGAATCTCTGGTTCTCTGGTTCCCTATGCGAGTCAATCCTAACGCTTGTATGTTTACTTGTTGGGTTGCGTTTATTTATCGCATTTTACTTCTCGCACTTTATTTCCCACATTTTATCTTCAGTATAATATGATTATCTGTGCTGTTGTGGGAAGGGGCATTCTGATGAGTGAGAAGCCAGACCCAGGCTTGAGTGCACTATAGACTTAGAGTGGAAATTAGTGGGCGCGTGCTTGCTTTGCAGGCACTAGTGTCTCATGAAATCCACGCTTAGACGAGGTTCATCCGGTTGGCTTCTCTTTCAACCCTTTGGGTTGAGACGGTTGCTGGTTTGGTGGATTGTCGACTCTGGGGACCGATCATTTGTGATTCAGCCGAGTGAGGCCGCTTCATGAGCTGGTGATACCACACATTCTAGGTATCGTATCACCCCTCTTGAATGTCTGTGACGCTGATGAACGCATAGGATGCCGAACTTGAGTCAGTTTAGGTCCACACCTATGAGCAGGGTTGGGTTTATTGCAAGAAACCGTGACCTTCAGACTACCTGGTTTTCTTGACAGTGAATCAGTTTTGTTGGTACCGGGGTTTCTCAATTGCAAATTTGTCTGTTCTTGATAGAGCAGGTCCTGATCAGAGGATCTTATCAGCAGGTGTTGTTTGTTCTTGATAGAGCAGATTTTTGATTGGGGTCTGAAGATCTCATCAGCTGATGTTGTTTGTTCTTGATAGAGCAAATTTTTGATTGGGGTCTAAAGATCTCATCAGCAGATGTTGTTTGTTCTTGATAGAGCAGATTTTTGATTGGGGTCTGAAGATCTCATCACCAGATGATGTTTGTTCTTGATAAAGCAGATTTTTGATTGGGGTCTGAAGACCTCATCAGCAGATATTTCTTGATCCTACATCAGAGGTCCTTATTATCAGACATTTGTTCTTGACAGAGCATAATTATGATCCTATGTATGTGGTCCTATCAGATGGTTGTTCTTGGCAGATCAGATTTGTGGTCCTACACAGGGGTTTTCTTCTCATCAGTGGTTGTTCTTGATAGAGCAGCGTCATGGTTTTGTTGATGCAGAATCTCCACAGCACCAGTTGCCCTGACCTCTTATTGCATGATTGCATCTTGCATTAGTTTGCATCCTCATTTGCATTTCATTAACGTGTGTCTGTGTTGCAGGTACCGTTTTCCCCGATCCAGGATTTCTTGCCTCCTATTGTATTGTTATGGGCCCTCTGAGGAAGACCGTGGCTTACAAGTTCCCCGCCCACGATGTGGTTAAGCTGACTGGTTTGATAGCTCTAGCAGATGATTCTGTGAGGGATGAGTTCAGGAAATCTTACGACAGGTTGCTCAGTTTGGCTCGTAAGCCTTCTGTGTTCGAGTTGAATGGGTTGCACGCTCTGCTGCAGTTCTACGACCCTCCGCTGAGATGTTTTACTTTTCGGGACTTTGTTCTCGCACCTACGCTGGAAGAGTATGCTGATTTGCTAGGTGTGCCTATCAAGAGGCAGATGCCTTTTGTTCATATGGGCGCTGAGCCTGATCTGGTTGGTTTAGCTCCTTCGCTTCACCTGGACGCCTCCGAGTTAGTATTGACCAGTTGGAACAAGGTTCCTGGATTCTCCTTACAGTTTCTAGTGGGAAAGGCTCAGCAGTGTGCCAAAGACAGATGTTGGGTCGCGTTCAATGCCATCCTCGCTCTATGCATATACGACATCATTCTGTTCCCCAATATGCCCGATTTTGTAGACTTCGATGCATTTCACATCTTTGTATCAGGGAATCCAGTCCCTACCTTGATAGGAGATGTCTATCATTCAGTCCACTACAAAAACGAGAACAGGAGGGGGAAGAACATCTCATGCTGTGTACCCTTGCTTTACAAATGGCTTGATAGCCATCTGCCCAAGAGGGGTCCTTTTGTCTTGTCTACAGCCACAGCTGAGTGGTCCGAGCGTCTGATGAGTTTGTCTGCAGAGGATATTGACTGGTTCGACAGAGATAGGTTGGGTACTGAGGTGATCTTCAGTTGCAGCGGGTTTCCAAATGTGCCTTTGATAGGTAGGAAGGGCTGTATAAACTACAATCCGTCGTTGCTGGTTCGACAGTTCGTGTATGCTTTGAGAACTCCGCCGAAGGATGAAGAGGTACAGGAATCTCTGTACCTAACTGGTATTCTAGAGGGGGATCTGTTGTCCAAGCTTCAGCGCGTGTGGAATGGTATCAGTAAGCGAGGAAAGCCATTGCTGGGAAAAAGCAACAATCAAGCCTACCCCCTGTACGTGACTTGGATCAGAGCCAGGGCCGATGCTATAGGGATGTCGTTTCCTCATGCCAAGCCAAAAAGCCCTCCAATGATCGAAGAGCCTACTACTGTGCCCATTCAGCAGCATAATCAGGTGTTAGCTGAGCGGGATTAATTGAAGAGGGCGTACGAAGAACTGGAGAAGGAATTAGCTCAGCTCCGAAGCGAGAGGAACGAAGCCGTTCATTCTTTCAAAAGGAAAACAGAGCTGGTGAACAAGCTAGGTACAGACCTGACTAAGCAGATAGCCGAGCGTGAACGCATGGGTCGAGACTTCAAAGCTTTCAACGACGTACTGGCTACGAAGAAGCAACACTTGGACGAGGCATATCGGAGGATATCCAAGTTCAACCAGCACTGGAAGGCTTCCCTGGCCACCAGGAAAGAGCGAGAGGATAAGCTGATGCTACAGATCTCCAAGCTGGAAGCCCAGGTGAAGGACAGTGAAAAGAGGTTTGATGAAGAAACCGCCCGCAGATACGCCGCCGAAGGCCAGCTCAACAAAGCTCTCGCTAACCAGAAGGAGCGCAAGCTGACGTTTGAGTCCAAGAAGCGGAAATTAGAAGATTGCTTCGGCGAAGGAGCATGGGAAAGTTTGGTCGAAGGACTTCAGTATACCATTGTGCAGAGAGAATTACTCGTCGAGGGGTTGCTCACTCTGCCAGATCATCCAGAGACGAAGGAGTTGTTAGAAGAGTATCGCGCCCGTGGCCGTACTTGACTATTTTTATTCCTTTTTGTTTTGATCATTGTTGTATGCTGACCATCACCAGGCTTGTTGGCTGAGGTCACGCTGTTGATTCATCTTGTACTTGCTGATGTTGTGTACTGCCTTGATAGGATCTCTTTATATATGAAATTGTTGTTTCCCTGATTGGACTCGGACTTCTTCTTCTTATTATTATCAGCACTAGCACTCAGGCACTAGGATCGGGGGAAATCTCCCAAACACACAGACACACGCATGCATTTGCATGAAGCATTTGCATGACGAGCATTTTGTTGTTTTTCCTAACCCTTTAGTGTTTACCATGTTTTTTCAGGTTTACAGGTGTCCCAGGGTGTTTCCGGTGGTTCCAGGATTGATCAGAGACCGATTCACCGTTATCCGACCAGAGCTAATCAGACCAGAATCATGGATCAAGTGCAAACTGATGTTCAGGAGCTCCGCGAAAGGATGGATCGCTTCATGGAGCTCATGCAAGTGGTCGCCAATGGCCAGGATCAGCTCAGAACTTTGGTTCAGCCTTTGATCTCCAGGGTTGATAGCAACGACATGCTCCACGGTGGGACCGTGCCTACTCCTCCACCAGTTGAAACTCCGCAGAATGGTGTCCCCGTGGCCGGGGGCAACGGCAGTGCTCATGGCAATGTGATGGCCAACATCGGACTCAATACGACGAGCGTCGGTAATGGGAGTCTGGGAGCTAATGTCAATGTCGGGCCGGGCAACGGCAATGCAGGCGTCGGGAATCTGTTTGTGCCTCAGTCATGGCTTGAGGATCACCAAGATGATGTGTTCTCTCAGAAGGGTGCTGAAGGGGAGCTGAATGCTGAAGCACGGCTTAGATTCAAGGCACTGGAAGATAAAATGAGAGATATTGAGAATCAGAATACTCTGGGCGTTGATATGTCCAAGCTGGGATTAATTGCTGATTTCAAGGTACCTCCTAAGTTCAAGGTACCTGACTTTGAGAAATATAAGGGCACCACCTGCCCTCGTGTCCACCTGAGATCGTATTACAGGAAGATGTCTGCTTATTCAGAAGACGAGAAGTTGCTGATGCACTTCTTCCAAGACAGTCTTTCCGGGCCATCCCTCGAGTGGTACATGGGTTTGGAGCCCACTAGTGTACGCACATGGAAGGATCTCGCTGAAGCGTTTGTGCACCACTACCAATACAATAGCGACTTGGCCCCGAACCGAGTCCAGCTGCAGAACCTGTCGCAGAGGAATAATGAAGGATTTAAGGAGTACGCCCAGCGGTGGCGTGAGTTGGCAGCCCGGGTTCAGCCGATGATGGTTGAACGCGAGCTCGTGCAGATGTTTGTAGCTACCCTCCCAGGGGTTTACTATGAAAAGTTAGTCAGCGGTATGTCTGGGACGTTCTCAGCTCTCATTATCATGGGTGAGCACGTCGAGAATGGAATCAAGATCGGGAAATTCAAGGTGAGTCATCCTCAGCTGGAGGAGGAAAGAAACCTTATGCTGGTAAACGGCGAGAAGGAGAAATGAGCGCTGTAACCAACGCTCGAAGGAAGGGCAAGGGCCCTCAGCAGCAGATAGCCAGTATAAATATCCCAGCAGCTCCGCAGCAGCAGCAGCAGCAACCGAATCAACATGGATATAGAAAGTACCAGAATCGGGCATCTTTGGCAAACCGTCACTTCGAGGCGCCGCCCATGTCGTACGCGCAACTCTTGCAGACTTTGCTTCAGCTACAGTTGGTCCAGAAGAGGACGATGGCTCCCTTGACAGGGGCACCGCCACCGGGGTACGACGCAAATGCCACTTGCGACTTCCACTCAGGGGTACCAGGCCACACGATTGAGAATTGCAAAGCCTTCAAGCATAAGGTGCAAGACATGGTAGATGCCAAGATCATCAACTTCTCCGATAATGTGCCCAATGTCACGAAGAATCCTATGTCGAATCATAGGGGAAGCGGAGTGAACGCCATTATCGAAGAAGAGAGCGCATGTCTGTTGACTGATGTCAGAGACCTAAAGACGCCGCTTAGCTTCGTCAAAGCTAAGTTGTTGAAAAGAGGGTTCTTTCCAGGTTGCGGAGAACTATGCATGGAATGTGCCACGCATTCTGATGGATGTGAGAAGTTGGTAGAAGGAATTCAAAGTCTGATGACTGAGGGGATCCTGCAGTTTAGCCAGAGGGCTGAAAGTGGATCAGGAGAAGTAGTGCTGAAGCAGGCCGATGAAGTCGCCACCATCCCTCGCCGGCCGATAACCATTGCTGCGCCCAGACCGCCTACAATTACTATCACCAAAGCTGGGCCGATACCCTTCGAGAGCACTAACGCCGTTCCGTGGCATTATGGGGCTGAAGTCTATTGCAACGGACAGAGGTTGGAGTTAGAGCCGTATGGGTCGACTATGGAGAATCTTGCGGGAATCAGTGGTATTACTCGCAGCGGAAGAGTATTTGCACCGCCAGAGGTTGTGGCAGATAAAGCGGTCAAAGCTGATGCGGCCGATAAAGGGAAAAGCAAAGTCGTCGAAGAGGTCCCGTGTGGGGTAGAGAAAGACTTGCTTGTTAAGGATGTCGAGGAGTTTATGCGGTTGATTAAAAAGAGCGACTACAAGATTGTAGATCATCTCCATCAGACGCCCTCGAAGATTTCCATTCTCAACCTGTTGCTGTGTTCCGAAGCACACCGCAACCCGCTGCTGAAGGTGTTGAACGCCGCCTACGTACCGCAAGAAATATCGGTGAATCAGCTAGAGGAGGTGGTAGCCCACGTTAATGCTGGCAATGGGCTAGGGTTCACAGACTTAGAGCTGACGCCAAAAGGGAGGAATCACAATAGCGCCCTGCATATCTCGATAGAGTGTAGGGGCACGATCATGTCGCACGTGCTGGTGGACACGGGTTCGTCACTTAATGTTCTTCCGAAGAAGGAATTAATGAAGTTGGTTACCCGTGGAGTGATCTGCACACCCAGTGATCTGGTGGTGGAGGTGTTCGACGGGACTAAACGCCACGTTTTCGGGGAGGTGACCCTGCCAATTCAAGTTGGTCCAGAAACGTTCAACGCGGTCTTTTATATTATGGACATCATGCCTTCCTACAGTTGTCTCTTGGGCCGACCATGGATCCACGCTACTGGTGCCGTGACCTCCACGTTGCACCAAAAGCTCAAGTATGCTGTCGGAGGAAGCATCGTAACCGTGTGCGGCGAGGAGGACATAATGGTGAGCCATTTGTCGTCCTTTAAGTATGTTGAAATGGATGGCGAAATCCATGAAACTCTTTGCTAAGCGTTCGAGGCTGTCAAAGGGAAAGAAGTAGCTCTTGTGGTCGTTGGAAAGCCAGAGATGAATCTCTCCTCCTTCAAGGAAGCTCGGGCCGTTGTCCATGCTGGATCTACCCCAGGATAGGGGCGAATTTTGGAGATACCCAACAAGCAGGATAAGTTTGGGTTGGGATATTCTCCTGGAGCTGAAGCTTCTTCTTCTTCGTCTAGCAGTGCGTCTTGAGGTAAAGGGCCGATCCAATTTACCAGTGGCGGAGTGATCTTCGAAAGCATCAACGCGGCGTCTGAAGACAGCGGGGATAGCGATTGTGACCTCGACTCTTGGATTCAGCCAAGCAAGCCGGGCGAGGGCCTCAACAATTGGGCCATCAAGGATATCATCCAGATGACAAGTGAAGAGTAATGATTTACTTTTTTTCAATCATTGTACAACCCTATGTCCTACCCGGGGCATAACGGTTTTACTGTCAGGGCCTTGTTGGATTATGTACATGCATTTTGTTAATAAATCAAAGGCGTTTTCTTCCTATTCAAATATTGTGATCTCTGTTATTCCTGTTTTATATTTGTTTTGAAAAACAGTAAAATGGCAATGGGGTTTGTGCTAACCTGCATATTCTTGTTTTAAACTTAACCCTTGTTATTGCAGGATCCACATAACATATGACATCGACTCTGGACCTTCTACGGCTCACTTCGACTTCGATTGCCCGATCTATCAAGCCGAAGAAGAGATTGATGAAGACGAATACCTTCCTGAAGAGTTGGCCCGCTTGTTGAAACAAGAAGAAAAAGTTATTCGGCCTCATGAAGAGGAGATTGAAATCGTGAACCTGGGTTCTGAAGAGCTCGTCTGAAATGTCAGGATAGGGGTTGCGTTGCAGAATGATGTCAAGCAGAGATTAGTCGAGATGCTGAGAGAGTATAGTGACGTCTTTGCTTGGTCATACAAAGATATGCCCGGACTTGACACGGATATCGTGGTCCACCGCTTGCCGCTGCGAGAAGATTGCCCTCCCGTCAAGCAGAAGCATAGGAGGAAGAGACCAGATATGGCCGTTAAGATCAAAGAAGAAGTGCAGAAACAGCTTGATGCTGGCTTCTTAGCGGTCACCACTTACCCTCCGTGGGTCGCCAACATAGTACTTGTACCGAAGAAGGACGGTAAGGTACGCATGTGCGTCGATTATCGGGATTTGAATAGGGCGAGCCCTAAAGATGATTTCCCGTTGCCTCATATCGATGTGTTGGTCGACAACACAGCCCAGTTCTCCGTGTTTTCGTTCATGGATGGCTTCTCCGGTTACAACCAGATCAAGATGGCGCCGGAGGACATGGAGAAAACGACGTTTATCACTCCTTGGGGGAACATTTTGCTATAAGGTAATGCCCTTCGGTCTGAAGAACGCAGGGGCCACTTACCAACGAGCAATGGTAACTTTGTTTCATGACATGATTCATCATGAGATTGAGGTTTATGTTGATGACATGATTGCGAAGTCCCAAACAGAGGAAGAGCATCTGGTCAACTTATTGAAGCTTTTTGAGAGGCTTAGGAAGTTCAGGTTGAGGTTGAATCCTAACAAATGTACTTTCGGAGTACGGTCCGGAAAGTTACTGGGGTTTATCGTGAGTGAACGAGGCATCGAGGTTGATCCTGCAAAAATAAAAGTTATTCAAGAAATGCCAGCGCCGAAAACAGAAAAAGAAGTTCGTGGTTTCCTGGGCCGAATAAACTACATCGCAAGGTTTATTTCTCAGCTCACGGCCACTTGTGAACCGATGTTCAAGCTTTTAAAGAAAGATCAGGCGATTACCTGGAATGAGGATTGCCAGAAGGCATTTGACAAGATAAAGTAGTATCTTCAAGAACCTCCAATCTTGATACCCCCAGTGGCTGGACGGCCATTGATCATGTACTTGACAGTTCTTGAGAATAGTATGGGGTGTGTTCTCGGTCAGCACGACGAGACGGGCAGAAAGGAGCATGCCATTTACTACTTGAGTAAAAAGTTCACTGACTGTGAATCTCGATACTTGATGCTGGAGAAGACGTGTTGTGCACTAGCATGGGCTGCCAAACGTCTACGAAAATACATGCTCAATCACACCACTATGCTAATTTCGAAGATGGATCCGATCAAGTACGTCTTCGAGAAGCAGGCTCTCTCGGGCAGGATTGCCAGATGGCAAATGGTGTTAACAGAATATGATATTCAGTACGTTTCCCAGAAGGCCATCAAGGGAAGTGTATTGTCTGAATACCTGGCCGAACAGCCGATCGAGGATTACCAGCCGATGAAATTTGAATTCCCTGACGAGGATATTATGTTTCTCAAAGCGAAGGATTGCGATGAGTCGTTGCCCGACGAGGGGCCAGATAGGAAATCCCAGTGGAAATTGATATTCGATGGGGCGGTTAATTCTTATGGAAGTGGCATCGGGGCTATCATCACGACTCCCCACGGATCCCACATCCCGTTCACTGCGAGACTGACGTTTCCAGTCACTAATAATGAGGCAGAGTACGAAGCATGCATCATGGGTCTAGAAGAGGCAATTGATTTGAGAATCAAGAATCTAGACGTATATGGTGACTCAGCGCTTGTGATCAACCAAATTAAAGAGGAGTGGGAGACTCGTCAATCGAATTTGGTGTCGTACATGAATTACGCCAGAAGGCTACTTCCGTTCTTTGATCGAGTGGAACTCCATCATGTACCCAGAGCAGAAAATCAGATGGCTGATGCCTTAGCCACGTTGGCTTCGATGTATAAAGTCAATTTTTGGAATGAGGCTCGAAGAGTTGTCCTTTCGCGTCTTGATAAACCCGCATTCGTCTTCGCAATCGAGGGAGCCGCTGACGGCAAGCCATGGTTCCATGACATCCAGACTTTCCTTATGACTAAGGAGTATCCTGCGGGTGCGTCAACCCAGGATAAGAAGACTCTGAGGAGGCTGTCTGGAAACTTTTATCTCAATCCTGATGGAGTGTTGTATAAAAGAAACCACGATCTCGTGCTACTTAGATGTGTAGATGAGAAATAGGCGAGTATGCTCATGGAAGAAGTCCACGAAGGCACATTTGGTACGTATGCCGGCGGGCATGCTATGACGAGGAAAATCCTGAGCGCAGGATACTACTGGCTGACGATGGTATCGAATTGCTTCAGGTTTGCGAAGAGATGTCATAAATGCCAGATTTATGCTGATAAAGTTCATGTGCCGCCGTGCCCGTTGAATGTCATGTCCTCCCCGTGGCCGTTCTCCATGTGGGGCATCGACATGATAGGCAAGATCGAGCCCACTGCATCTAACGGTCATCGCTTTATTCTAGTAGCTATCGACTACTTCACCAAGTGGGTGGAGGCAGCCTCATATGCTAATGTGACCAAGCAGGTAGTGGCTAAATTCATAAAGAGGGACATCATCTGTCTTTACGGAATTCCCGAGCGGATCATTACTGATAATGGTTCGAATCTGAATAAGAAGATGATGAAGGAGCTGTGCCAGAGTTTCAAGATTGAACACCACAACTCATCTCCTTACCGGCCGAAGATGAATGGCGCCGTTGAAGCAGCCAACAAGAACATAAAGAAGATTGTTCAGAAGATGGTTGTGACCTACAAAGATTGGCACGAGATACTGCCGTTTGCACTGCACGGTTATCGTACAACGGTACGTACATCGACCGGAGCAACTCCTTTCTCCTTGGTGTACGGTATGGAAGTTGTCCTACCTCTAGAAGTGGAGATCCCTTCTTTGCGAGTTTTGGTTGATGTGAAACTCGACGAGGCAGAATGGATTACGAACCGACTGAACCAACTCAGCCTGATGGACGAGAAGAGGTTAGCGTCGATTGCATTTGGTCGTCTGTACCAAAGCCGAATGAAGAAAGCTTATGATAAGAAGGTACGTCCTAAAATCTTTCAGACGGGTGATCTCGTCCTGAAGAAGATTCTTCCTCCACACTCCGATCACCGGGGCAAGTGGACTCCCAATTACGAAGGTCTGTACGTCGTCAGCAAGGTCTTCTCGGGAGGAGCTTTGTTGTTATCCACGATGGACGGTGAAGATTTTGCATCCCCGGTGAACGCGGATGCAGTTAAAAAATACTTTGCTTGAAAGTGACCCGCTGGACAAAAAAAAGAGAGTCCAGGCGAAAAAGGGGCATCCCGGCGAACCAAAAACAGAATAAAAGGTTCGGGAAAAAATTAGGGATATAAATTGAAAAATGTACACCCGCGAAGTCGAAAACCTACACTGGGCGGCTTCGGCAAAAAAGGGTATCCCGGTGAACCGAAAACCCGCAAAGGGCGGTTCACGCAAAAGTTAGGGATTTGAAAAAGCAAATGACTGCGTTCCGCGTGAGGACTTTCATTGTTAAATGGTTTGGAAGACCTGAGGGCCGTTTATCTGAATCAATCTCTTCCGAAGCTGAAGCGTCGGAGAAGTGTCGAAGTCGAGTGGGTCATAGAGGGATCAACTCATGGTGTTCATCTACGCCTCGTTGCCGACATTTGTATATACTGATGTATATTTATGTTTTATTTTTGCGCGGCTTCCTCATTCCAGGAGCTTGCATCTGTTGTAAAACATTTTTACCCGTTCAGGGGTTCATTATCAATAAAATGTATACTATTCAGCAATTCTGTTTGTCTGTTTAGCATTTATCTGTTTTGTTTGCGAAAAAGAACGCCGATGTTTTTGATAAAATATGCATACATAAACTTACTGGCCTAGGCCATTGATTGTTCAAACAAGGAATTACTTGAATATTGGCACGAGATAATAACCTTGATAGGTCCCTTTGAGAAGGGTATCTTGTTTGTTCGTTTGTGTTGTTACAGGTGTAGCATGTTCCAGACAGTGCGTCGTGCGCATCCCGAAGAAGGATGATTCATCCTTCTCCAGCAGAGTTCAGTAACCTCTCCCTGCAGAGCCTGAACGCGAGATCGTGAGCATTGATATGTCTCCCCGGGCAGAGATGATTCTCTCCCCAACCAGATGTATCCTGAAGGAATGTCATCTCCTCATCTGAGTCAGGCGCCGAAGCGCGTGTTCTTCCCCCAGCACCAGGTCACAAGCGCAGGTTTCGTGGGAAACTATTCGTACGCCGAAGTATGCAGCAACTGATGGTGCCAGACTGAAGTCTCCAGCAGAATTGAAATTCCCCACCAGAGTTGTACTCTCCCCCGAAGTCGGATGATTCCTGCTTCCCCAGCGGAATTGAGATTCCCGCAGAGTCGTATTCTCCAGCGAAGCAGAATGCTTTCTCCTCCCTCAGCCGAGTTTGTAGATCCCCAAGAGAGCCGAATCCTTGGAAGCTGCTCAAGCCATGATTGGTTTTTCCCCTAGTGGAAGGTTGAACAGCCGAAGTTGTTTCCCCACAGAGTCGTTATCTCCAGAGAAGTAGCCGAGAAGGCCATGCAGCTTATTCCCGCGATTGACATCACTTTTCCCTCAGCAGGTCCAAGTTCTCATAGAGCTTCATTCCCCCGCAACAGTCAACTGAAGTTGTGTCCCCTGCGGAGTCCAATTGAGACTAGCGTGACCTTGTTCTCCTCAGCAGGATGATTCCTCTATCTGAGTAGTTCTTCATCCTTGACAGGAGGATTCTCCCTTCAGCATTTATTTTGCTGACGGGATCGCAATCATAGTGCATGATTGCATAACATTTATCATAAACGCATAGCATTTCCACCGTGTGGAGCATTGCGCCATTGCCGAAGCATATGCATAATAAACATGATCTAGGTTGTTACCGTTCTTGTTTTGCAGGTGTTCCGCCGCAGAATCGATTGCTCAGGATGATTCCTGACATTCTCCCCAACGAAGCCGCTTGCTCAAGATGATTCTTGAAGTCTCCAGCGAAGTTTTTGGTTCAAGATGATTCTTGAATTCCCCAGCAGGGTCAGTTGCTTAAGATGATTCTTAAGATCCCCAGCACAGTTACCAGAGTTGGTCGCTCAAGTTGATACTTAGAGTCCCCAGTAAAGGTTGCCCAGGATGATTCTTGAAATCCCCAACAGAGTGTTCGCTCAGGATGGTTCCTGAAATCTCCAGCATGGTTACCGGTGCAAGATGACTCTTGAAGGTCCCCGGCGAAGTTATTTGTCCAAGATGATTCTTGAAGTCCTCAGCAGAGTTGATACATCCAGAATTATTTCTGGACCCCCGGAGCGGAGTTACTTGATAGTTCTCCAGAATCCCCAGCGGCGAAGCGTCATCCCCAGCAGGTTTCTAACGGCGAAGTTGAAGCCTCCCTTGAAGATTCCATGATTGAAGTCTGATCGTGTTAATGGAGCAGTTCTCTCAGCTGATGCGGAGTGCCTGACGGCATAGGTTTAGATATTCCCAGTTGGCTCATGATTGACCAAGAATTCTATTCCCGACTTGCTGACGAAGTCCGGCTGATGCCCGACAGTAATGCGGAGTGCCTGATGGCATGATCAACCTGATGGTTGAAGTCCGGCTGATGCCCGACAGTTTCGTTGAATGCCTGATGGCATGATCAACCTGATGGTTGAAGTCCGGCTAATGCCCGACAATTTCTTTGGATGCCTGATGGCATGATCAACCTGATGGTTGAAGTCCGGCTGATGCCCGACAATTTTCTTGGAATGCCTGATGCCATGATCAACCTGATGGTTGAAGTCCGGCTGATGCCCGATAATTTCTTTGGATGCCTGATGGCATGATCAACCTGATGGTTGAAGTCCGGATGATGCCTGACAATTTCTTTGGATGCCTGATGGCATGATCAACCTGATGGTTGAAGTCCGGCTGATGCCCGACAATTTTCTTGGAATGCCTGATGGCATGGTCAACCTGATGGTTGGAGTCCGGCTGACGCCCGGCAAAGTTCTATGAATGCATGATGGCATGATCAACCTGATGGCTGACCTGAAGAGTCCCGAGGAGTCGTGATGCCTGATGGCATGATCGACTATGTATTACCAGTTACCGTGTGACCAATTATCCAGCTAGTTGTCGTGCAGCTATTATTGCAGTTTTCGAAGATTTGTTCCCTTCTGAGTACCGTGTACTTATGCAGTTGGCAAATTTCTGGGTTTATCGGTATTCAACCGTCTCGTACCGTGATTGGCTGAGAGCCGTTCGCTCCTCACCCAGTCAGGTTCAAGCCGTTTGAATAGGGGCAACTGTTGCACCCCAAAATTTGACCAACATTTATCTACCAAGCTTATGTTCATTCTATTCATCATATGCATCTCATTGATATGTGGGCAGTAGATCAAGAGGTATGGTTACCCCCAGAAAGAGTTGTATGAGACTTTGAAGCTAGCCAAGAAAGTTATTCAAGTGTCCAAAGGTTGATATCTTTGTCAGAGAACTCAAGAGATCCTTAGAGAGATTGTTTGAAACCAAGGTTGTGTGTCTCATAGCTTGAGAGTTGTGGGAGCTCCTCAGATGATTCTGAGACTATGAGGATGGACTTGAAGCTTTGAGAAAGCTTATGATATGTATTGAAAGCCATCATGAAGCCTAGAGAGGTCATTGTACAAAGATTCAGAAGATTCAGCCATGAGTGGTGGAATTAGGGTTTGAATGGGTCAACCCTAGGTCAACTGAGGATTTGGAGAGGGTTGAGACCTAATCCAAAAGCCATGTGATCATGGAATGATGCATTGAGATGCCATAAGGATGATTCCTAGACCAACTCATCATGATTGAGGAGTTTGAGAAGTTTTAAGCTAGGGTTTCTGAGGCTTGACAGTGTAAAATCCCTTAGTTTGATCCCTATCATCAAGGCTGTGTAGCTCAAGATGTGATTGTCATATCATCTTCCCCACAACATTAATGTTGTAGAGCTTGCTCTTAGCTTTAATTTGAGTACTAGAAGTCCTTGATAGGATTTGTAGAGCTCAAGTTATGACTTTGACAAATTACAGGTCATCTGAGGTATGTGAATCTGGGTCCTTGAAAGTCACCCAACTTGCATCCAACGTTTTCCCTAGTAGGATGATTCCTATGAACTCTTGGTCAACATGAATGTTGTAGGGCATCTTCTTAGCTTTCTAGAGAGTACTATAAGTCCTTGATAGGATTTGTAGAACTCAACTTATGGCTTTGGCAAGTCAAGGGCATTTTGGTCATTTGGAGGTTATAGGTCATTTCAAGCATAAGACCATATCTCCTATTTCCAAGCTTCAAATGGAAAAATCTTCAACATCAAACTTGCTTAGAATGATGTTTTAAGGCTATTAAGGAGGTCATGAGATGTTTAAAAGGCTTGTATCAAAAAGTGATAAAAATGGCTTAAAATTGAGGCATAAGTTAAATAAGTTGAAATTGAAAATTGGAAATCACAAGTTATACATCCAAACCATGTCATACAATAGGTCATTTTGACTCTAAAAGACATTCTAAGAACAATGGTTCAGCCACAATTTTGATTTGAGGCCTAGATCATAGGGCTGCTTTGGAAATGGCTTACTTGCATCTTAAGGCACCAAAGCAAAATATGAAGAAACTCCATATACAAGTTAGTTATGCATTGTAACACACCATACATCTCATGTGGGGAGAATTTCAAGTCAGAATTGGTGGTTACAAGAGGCTTGGCATGAGATAGCATATGGTGAGAAGTGAAATCAAAGTATCATGAGATGAGAAGCTCAAATACTCATTGGATTATTCCAGAAGGTTCTGGACAGTTCTAACAAGTTCTATATAATGATTAGGGCTTGCTCAGATGCAAGGTTGGTGAGAAAAGTGAGAAAAGGGAGAGAGTTCCATCTTGTTGCTTCCATTGCAAGTCAAGTTTCAATTCTACATTCTTCTTCAATTCCATTCATTCTTTCTATACAAACACACTCCATTGATGATTCTGAAGGTGTACACATTGATTTGAGAGCAAATCCATGGTGAATTGAAGAGTTGGTGATTGAACTTTCAAGGTAGCAAGTCAGAATCGAATTCTGAGATTGAAGCTTCCTCCATCAAATTTGTTGCACATAGTAGCAAGATTAGCATCCAAGGAAACTTTCTGAAGAGTTTCAAGGCTTGAAGTGAAGGATTTCACCATCTATTGATCAAGAATAACCAGGTTTGCAAATTCTTCACTACACCATGTTTTATGCATAATTAGGTTAGTTTGTTAGTGTAGAAAGGTATGAGACACATAGGTGATGGATTTTGGAGAGTTAGAGAGCAATTGGTGAAGGTTGAATATTGGACACCATTCTTTGATGATCAAGAACTCGTGGTATAGTGAGATATAATTCCTGTTAGATAGCTAATTTCACTCAGTGTGAGTTGGTGAGTATTCTGATGCAAGAAATTTCAAGAACCATGATAGTTGATGATTGAGCACATTTTTGATCTTGGATCGGGTTCAGTGATTTAGGATGATTCAGTTGATTTTAAGATCATGGTTGGATTCAGCATAAAATTCTAGGCAAGGTAGGGTCTTGAATTTCTGTTTTCCATGAAGAATTGATGGAGTTTGTGTTTGAGGAAGAAAGAGCTTGAAGCTCTGCATTTTCATGGATTCTCCAAGAACCCTAGCTGGAGGTTGAAGACGAGTTCATGGCCGTTGGATGGTGAGCTGACCATTGTCTATTTCTTGATCCATTGGCCACGATTTAATTTCAGTTTGAGAGGGAATCTGAAACTAGGATGAAACGCCCCGTTTCATTAAAAGGAGTTCTTGGGCTTTAGTGAAGAAACCACTATCCACACCCCATCTTCGTGGCCCACCTGATTTTGAACTGGAAATCATTACTTCCTGCACCGTGACATTTTCTATTTTCATTCATTTTTCTAATTGATTTTCTGATAATAATTGGGCTTAGCGCGTTACTACCTGAACCCCCCACTTTTAGCCCATATGAGAAATGAACTGCATCTGGTTACTAGATACACCACCTCCTTTCATATTCTCATTTTATTTTCTCCATTTTATTTCAAACTTTGAAAAATCATAATAAATGGAAAAATAATGATTTTTAAGTGGGAATTTTTTCTCCCATTTCATATTAATGTCTAGAAAATTATCAAATAAGAATATTTTCTTTTCATGCATTTTTGATATGTTTTGTGTATTTTTCATTTTAAGTGCTTTTTAATTCTTTTATGTTGATACATGAATTTGTAGAATTTTGTTTAGGTAGTTCCCTTAACTTTTTTAGGCCATTCTTTTTAGGATAGTTAGATATAAGCTTTAGCTCCCCCCTGGATGTATTCCATAATTTTGTAATGAATTTTAGGTTAGTTTTGATTAGATGACATTAGGTTGTGTAGAATTAGGTTAATCCTTAACATAGGTCCATAATAACATTAGAATTTTGGGTTTCTAGGTCAAGTTAGACATTGGGGCATATAAGGGTATTAAGGGTAGGTATGTAGGATCCCTTAAAAATTATATTAGGTTTTAATATAGTGGTATACTATTTTTAGATGATTTTTGTAGTTGATGATTGTTTGTGGTACCCTTGGGGGCTTGTATTGTTGTTTGCTTTGCTTTGTGGGCTTGGAGAGCTTAGTAGTGCTTGGAGTAGCATTGAGGAGCATATTAAGAGCATTGAGGAGCTTGAGAGCTTGATCTTGTTTGTTTTTTTGATTGTTTTAGGGTTAGGGATTAGGAAGAGTTTAGACCTAGTTAACTTCTTTCTTAAACATGGATGGTATCTTTCACCTCCATTCCTCCCTATGATTCAAAGTCCTTTCATGGTATACACCTCTCTCCTTTGGAGGGATAAGTGATAGTACCTAGGAAGTAGAACTTTTGAGGGAACCATTCCTTTGATGTTGAACCCTTATAGGTCACCTTTGGTGGTCAATAAGCAGTTTGACACCCCAGCTTATCCAGTAAGTGATTTCCTCTGGTTTGAATATCTGGAGAGGTGCTGAGCCTGAGTGTGAAGATGAAGACTTCAACGAAGAGAGTGGAAGAGGATGAATCCTTGAGTATGGCCATTCTAGCTGAGGCTTGAAGAGTAACAAGAGCAAGTTGATATTTGAAGACCCAATGAAGATGAAGTAAAGGCTGAAGGATGAAGTTGACACTTCTATGTGATTGAAGATTATTCTGAAGAGCTGGGGCTTGAAGAGCAAAGGAAGTTGATACTTACTTTGATACCTGGAGATCCTGAAGGAGGTCAAGTTGATACTTGTGGATAACAGTGAAGCCTGAAGGTGGAGCTGATCATGAAGCTGAAGCTTAAAGGAGAAGATAAGTTGAAACTTATGTTGAAGGGTTGAAACCTGGAAAAGCAAATTGATATTTGTCAAGAGTGATTGAAGTCTGAAGACTGAGTTGCTGTTGGAAAAGCTGAAGCTTGAGTTTGAGAGAGGAGTTGCTTTCTTCTCTTTTTCTTTGTTGTATTGACATGTTTTGTTTGACTTGCTTGATGCATTAGAGTAACTTCATATCTAGAATAAGTAGAATCTAGGAGCATGATTGCACTAGAGGTTGAGTTGCTCCCTCTGCTTGTATTGTTACTGTGTGGCTTTGCTTGCGGGTATTCGGTAGAGCCTAGCTCCCTTGCCCATGTGGTTTGTTTGCCTGATGGCATTTTATTTCATTCTTTCTGTATGATTGCAGTTTACTGTTATTGCCTGATAGCATGTTGTTTTATATTTCAGTATGATTACTGTTATCCATTCTGGCTTAAGGTTGAGATGAGCTTGTGGAGGCTGAAGCCCCACACACATTTCCTCCCTCACTTGCATTGCATGCATTTTACTGTAAAGCTGATGCTTTGTCTGTTTTGGTGTATCATTGACATGATCCCTTAGGACTCTCATTTCCTTTGATAAGGAATTGATGATAGAACTTTAGGTTGAAACCTATGCATGACAACTTCTAGGAGTTCCCTGTTCAAACCTCAACCATAGGATGAATCCATGGCATGACAACAGTAGGACTTGATAGTCTCCCTGCTAGTTGGGCCTGTTCTCTTCTCATCTTAAAACAGTTTAAGATACAGTAATCAGAATGATTTCTTTCGTACGTTACGAGCCTTAAGCTATCTGAGAAAGGATTGTGGGAGAGTTTCTTTTCCACAGTCTGGATGTTTAGTATGGTACCCTTTGGGTGACATGCGACGCATTCACTCTCAGGTCATAGTCTCTAGTGCGATTAAAATCGCAAACACATTAAAAAACACTTCTTTCGTAAAAGACAGGAAATAAACCGTAGTTTCCCGAACTACGTAAGCTCTGATCTCTCATACCTGTTGAGAGTACGTAGGCACAGTATTGATGTATTAGCGAGCTACCTTCCCCATAACCCGTCATAGGCCGAACTACGTTGACTCTGATTTCTCGTTCTCTGATGAGAATACGTAGGCTTAAAGTGCGACGCTTTGCCGAGTCATTTTCTTTTCTTTTAAGCCAACCTTGATAGGTAGATAGATGAAACCAACCCGTCCAGTAAACACGACAAGCATGGATCCCGTCGAGTACGACGGACGTGAGGGGTGCTAATACCTTCCCCTTGCGTAACCGACTCCCGAACCCAGGCAATGGTTGCGACGACCTTGTCTTACCCTTTTCGTTAGGTTTTTCCGATTGTTTCCTTTCCCGCTTTGAGGGATAAATAACGAAAGGTGGCGACTCTTCTGTTGTGCCGGCACCTTATTTTCGCGCAAGCGACACACCGCTGCCGGACTTCAATCATCAAGTCTTCAAGGAAATTTCAACTTCTCTTTTTAAAACCTGCTGGTAGATGACACATCTCCGCTGGGGATTCTGGAGAACTATCAAATAACTCTGCTTCGGGGATCCAGAAATCATTCTGGATGAATCAACTCTGCTGAGGACTACAAGAATCATCTTGGACAAATAACTCTGTCAGGGACTTCAAGAATCATCCTGAACCAATAACTCTGCTGGAGATTTCAGGAATCATCCTGTGCAAACACCCTGTCGGGGACTCTAAGCATCAACTTGCGCAGTCCTCTCTGGTGACTTCACTGGGGATTTTAAGAATCATCTTAAGCAAACCACTTTCGCTGAGGAATTCTAGAATCATCTTGGGCAAACGACTTTGTTGGGGAAATTCAAGAATCATCTTGAGCCACATAACTCTTCCGAGATTTCAGGAATCATCCTGAGCAAACACCCTGTCGGGGAACACTTGCAAAACAAGGACGGTAACGACCTAGCTCATGTTTCATACGCATATATTTGACAATGGCGCAATGCTCCACACAGTGGAAATGCTACGCGTTTTTAGGGTAGATGCTATGCAGTCATGCAAAATGCTACGACCCCATCAGCAAAATAAAGGCTGAAGGGAGAATCCTCCTGTCAAGGAGAAAGAACCACTCTGGTAGAGGAAGGAATCATCCTGTCGGGGAGAAGAAGTCACGCCAATCTCAATTGGACTCCGCCTGGGGAAAGAAACTTCATCCGACTGCTGCAGGGGAATAAAGCTCTTCGAGAACTTGGACTCTCTCAACCGGGTATACGAACCACCACTGTTGAGGAAAACGATGTCAATCGCAGAAATAAACTGCAAAGCCTTCGCGGCAAAACTTTCCTGGAGATAACGACTCCGGTGGGGAAATACAGCGTCAGCTATTCAACACGCTACTGGGGAGCACCAATCATGGCCTGAGCGCTTTCCAAGGACTCGGCTCTCTTGGGGAACTGCAGACTCGGTTGGGGAAGAAGGAATCGTCCTGCTCACCGGAGGGAGTACGACTCTGTGGGGAATTTCAATTCCGTTGCAGACTTCAGTCTTGAACTATCAAGTGTTGCACACTTCCGTATATGACTCAGCTGGGAAGATGATGATCCTTCAGGATGCATCTGATTGGGGAGAGAATCTTCTCTGCCCGGGGAGACATCTCAATGCTTTCGATCTCATGTTCAAACTCCACGGGGAGTGGATGCTGAACTTGCTGGAGAGGAAGGAATCATCCTGCTTGGGGACGCATACGGCGTACTGCCTGGTATAGACTACACCTGCAACAACACAAACAAACAGACAAGATACCCTTCTCAAAGGGACCTATCAAGGTTATCATCTTGTGGCAATGTTCCGGTAATTCATTGTTTCAACAATCAGTAGCCTAGGCCAGTAAGTTTATGTATGCGCATTTTATCAAAAACATCGGCGTTCTTTTTCACAAACAAAACAGATAGATGCTAAACAAACAAACAGAATTGCTGAATAGTATACATTTCATTGATAACGAACCCCTGAATGGGTAAAAATGTTTTACAACAGATGCAAGCTCCTGGAATGAGGAAGCGGCACAACAATAAAACGTAAATATACATCAGTATATACACAAATGTCGGCAACGAGGCGTAGACGAACACCATGAGTTGATCCCTCTATGACCCACTCGACTTCGATACTTCTCCGACGCTTCAGCTTCAAAAGAGATTGATTCGGATAAACGGTCCTCGGGTCTTCCAAACCACTGCACAATGAGAGTCCACACGCGGAACACAGTCATTCGCTTTTTCAAATCCCTAACTTTTGTCTGAATCGCCCTTTCGGGTTTTCGATTCACCGGGATACCCTTTTTTGCCAACGTCGCCCTTCCAGGTTTTCGACTTTGCGGGTGTACATTCTTTTCTTTATATCCCTAATTTTTGCCCGAACCCTTTTCCTTTTTTATGGTTCGCCGGGATGCCCCATTTTTGCCTGGATATTCTTTTTCTTTCCAGCAGGTCATTTTTAAGCAAAGTATTTTTTAACTGCGTCCGCGTTCACCGGGGATGCAAAATCTTCACCATCCATCGTGGATAACAACAAGGCTCCTCCCGAAAAGACCTTGCTGACGACGTACGGACCTTCGTAATTAGGAGTCCACTAGCCCCGGTGATCGGAGTGTGGAGGAAGAATCTTCTTCAAGACGAGATCACATGTCTGAAAGCTTCTAGGACACACCTTCTTATCATAAGCTTTCTTCATTCGGATTTGGTACAGACGACCATATGCAATCGATGCTAATCTTTTCTCGTCCATCAGGCTGAGTTGGTTTAGTCTGTTCTTAATCCATTCTGCCTCATCGAGTTTCACATCAACCAAAACTCGTAAAGAAGGGATCTCAACTTCTAACGGTAGGACAACGTCCATACCGTACACTAGTGAGAAAGGAGTTGCCCCCAGTTGATGTACGTACCGTCGTATGATAACCGTGCAATGCAAATGGAAACATCTCGTGCCAGTCTTTATAGGTCACAACCATCTTCTGTACAATCTTCTTGATGTTCTTATTAGCCGCTTGTCGCTACTGCGAAAATCGGCGCCGGCTGAACAGAAGAGTCGCCACCGTGCGTTATTTATCCCACGGGAGGGAAAGGAAACGCTCAGAGTAAACCTCTCACAACACGGGAAAGGTATGGTCATCGCAACCAAAACCTGGGTTCGGGAGTCGGTTACGCAAGGGGAAGGTATTAGCACCCCTCACGTCCGTCGTACTCGACGGGATCCACGCTTGTTTTCGGGTATGGATTGTTATTCTATCTAAACTATAGGTCAAGGGTTAAAAAGAAAATAAAATGAAAATAAAAATGACTCGGCAAAGTATCGCACTTTATGCCTACGTATTCCCGCCTGGAACGAGAAATCAGAGTCAACGTAGTTCGCCTACCTACGGGAAAGGAGGGGAAGGTTGCTCGCTAGGATATCGTATCCTATGCCTACGTACTTTCATACAGCATGAAAGATCAGAGCAAACGTAGTTCGGGCCACGTACGACACAAGTCTGTCTTGGTTGATTTTATTCCTTCTGAAAAAGGTTTTCCTGATTAAAAGTCCACGGCGGACAAAATGACTCTTTTGATTTGTTCAACTTCTTTTACGCCAGAAGTGTCTTTTATTGTGTTTGAAATCTTTATGGTATTTTTCTGTTTGTTTTGAGGAAGAAGAGATAGAACTCTAACCTATGGTTGCGAAGGGAAACGAACTAACCTAATGTTATCATGCATGGGTTAAGACCTAGTGTCTATCAAGCTCCTCTCTTGCACAGAGAGAAACAGAGATCCTACGGGATAGGCAGAAATAGAAACAATATCAGATATATACAGCGGTAAAATGCATGGATGCAGCAATACAAGCTAGGCAAGGGAGTCGCACTCAACCTCGAACCTAGAAAACAATAGTCAAAAGTGAACAGGATTCACTTTCAACCCAACAAGGTAAACAGCAAACAATACAGTCAGGAAAACCAATCAATACATCAAGAAATGAAATACAGCAAAAATAAACAGCCACAGCAGCTCTACATCAATATCTATCTTCAAGTCATCTCCAATCAGCTACAAGCTTCAGTCAGCAGCAGTCTCTATCTTCACAGTCTTCAAGCAAAGATCTTGAGCACCAGTCCTCAGTCTACAATGGCTTTTCTTCAAGTCTCAGGCTCCAGGATGAACATCAGTCAACCAGATGAAGTGAATGAATGTTAGACAGTTAATTACCTACCAAGGGTGGTTCATCAACTGTTAACATTAAACAGAAAGTTTTCTCTCAAAAGTTCTATCTTTCAAATACATTCACTGATCCTTCCAAAGGAAGGAGGTGGATATTTGAAAGAGACTTTGAATCATAGAGAAAGGATAGAGGCAAACAAAGCCATCTATGTTTGTGAATCAAGTTGCTAGACTGGGCTCTTCCTAACCCTGAATCCTATAGTCTTCAACAGTCTTCTAGCAAACAGCATCTTCAATGAAGTTGAACTTGATCTTCCATCTTGAGTCTTCAATGTGCTTCATCCACAAGGTCTTCACAAGGTCCTCAATTCAATCTTCAAAGGTCCACACCCAAAGGAGAAGAAAAAGAAGCAAAACAATACAAACTATGCCCTAAAGGCCACACAAATGATCAATCAATTCAAAAATCAACCAAAAATAGCATATAGTAATATAAATTCCTAATATAAATTCTAGGGGATCCTATTTAACTACCCTTAAGTCCCATATATTCCCCATAGGCTAACTTGTCCTAAAAACCCCAAAAATAAAATGTTGAAGTTCAAGTATACTACTTAAAAACCCTAATTAAACTATCCTAAGTTCAATTATCTAAACTAATCAAATTTTATTCTAAAAAATCTAGTAATAAATTCTGGGAATACTACAATTCAATATTAACCACCACAAAAAAGAATGGGCAAAAAATCTATTTCTAAAGTCATGAACAAAAATGTACAAGTTCAAGTGTGAAATGAATTAAGGAAAAGAATGCATTATTTTGTAAAATATGTGGAAAATGCGAAAAAAATATAAAATGCAATTTTTATATTTTTTTAATTTTCTAGACATGCTAAGGAAAATATTAAAAAAAGAATGAGTAAAAAACATGCATTATTTATTTAGTTATGAATTTTGGAAGATGAGTAAAATAAGATGCAATTGAAAAAGAAAATAAAAATAAATAATTGAATCACGGCGGTCCGATGGAAGTCTTGGTCAAGACTTTTAGGAGCATCCAACGGCCCTCCCTTTTCTTCTTCATGTAAAACCCTAACCAAACCAGAATTTCCACCTCATGCCATGATCTTCTACTCCCTCTAGCTCACTCGTTTCTCCATGAAAACATCCGAAATAAAGACCAAAAACGATCCTCTTCTTGCCCTCTATCCAACCATGTCCATATCTCCTCTTGAAACCACCTAGAATGTGCAAACCGAAACCCCCAATCCATGGTTCCACCATGAAAGCTTGACATTCAATTGTAACAAACCTTGAAAATAATTGTAGCCACGTGTTCTACATGTTACACTGAGTATACTAAACTATAGCACATGCTTTTAATCTTCATATATCAACCATTCTTGATCTTGAAAGAATTGTTACCATATTTTGAACCTCCATGGATTGACCTTAAACTCACCATAAATGATCCTTAAGTGGTCTCTATCATGAATATCACAACAACTAACCCTAACCATGCATAATTATGGTGATTCGAATCAAAACGTATTCTTACCAATTGGATATGGTGATGATGGTTATCCCTCGTTTCAGCCCTTGCCACTTGTGCCAATTGATCCTTGGATGATGGTGATGATGCTGGTGAAGAGAACTCGTGTTTATACCTCTTGAAAATGCCAATTCGAAGCTTCACGCCTCTTGGAGTGATGGAGAAGAACTCACAATCCAGTCACGATTTGATGTGCCTTTTTCTTGCTTTTCAAACCACAATAATGGAGAATGATGATGATGATGATAGCTAGCACAAACAATGGAGTTTGGGAGAGATGGGAATCAAAATGCAATTTTGGAGTTATGAGATGAAAGTATGGTTTGCAAGCAAATAGAATCACCAACCATGGCATGATCTCACCCTTGGGTATTTATGGAAGTGAAAGGAAAGATCTAGAACATATGAGAAGCTTCCAAGGAAGTTCTAGAACTTCTCACGTAATGAGAAATTCAAAAATACTACTTTTAGTAAATCTCATAAAACTCATGATAAGTCTTCAAAATACCCTTATATGAGATATACATGTGAGAACAAGGCATTTTATGCAAAATTAAGGCTTTGGCAAACAATTTCTCATGGTACCTTAAAGTGCAAGAAACAAAATTACAAAGGAAGTCCAATTTTTAAGCCTAAACTCAAAAATGTGGATAAACCATTGTTTCCAAAATATTGATTCCAATCAAAATCATCTATCATATGCCCCATTTTGGATTTGTAGATCTCTCAAACCAAAATCCAATTTCAACTTTTTTAACTTATAAGCCTTTTTCAAGTCATTTTGACCATTTTAAAATATCCATGCTCCATGCATTTTCAAACTCTCACAACATCTTATCTAGCCTTAAAATGCCATTTTGAGCAACTTTGATGTTGGGAAGTTTTCCATTTGAAGCTTCCTTGTAGGAGTTTTGGGCATTGGCTAAAAATGACCTGTAATTCCAAATTACCAAAATACCCCTGTCTTGCACAAGCCATAAGTAGAGTTCCCTAAATCATATGAAGGCATACCATACCTTTTTGGAAAGGGGAGACAATGAGGAACAACTCTCATGCTTGTACAAAGTCCATTTGAATTATCCTTGAGGGCCAAAAGTTTGTCAGAAGACAGTCAACTTTCACAGACAAATTTCAGTGTCATCTGGTGACCCCTAACTTGCAAGAGCCATAACTTGAGTTCTAGAAATCTCCTTGATGTCTTCCACCACTCAAATTAAAGGTCTTGAGATCCTCTACAAGTTTCATGTTGGCCAAGGATCCATTTGAAGCTTGCATTTTGACTTATTTTGCTTGGAAGTTTGACCTAAACCAGGGAATTTTACATAGAAACCCTAATTTAGAAACTCCTCTTCTCCTTGATTTCTCTTGAATTCTTCTTAGCATAACAACATATCCTTATTATTCATGTCAAATGATGAACCCCACATCTCTCCAATAGCCCTTAATGCCTTTCAATCAGTCAATTGACCTAGAGTTGACCCAGGGTTGACCCAGATGAAACCCTAGTTGACTGTCTTCAACTGTAATTCTTGTGACTTCACCAATGACTTGTCTCCTTCTCCAAATGACTTTCTAAGTCCTCCAAGATGTCTAGATACTCCCCGTGCCTTCAATTCACAGCTCATACTTTCCTTGATGATCCCCAGATACCCTCAGCCAGGAGATAGATGAACTGCTTGACCCATTGACTTGATAGCTTTCAAATTCTTTTCTGATGACTTGAATGAGATTGAATCAGGATAATAACCTCTTGATAGGCCTCTAGAGATGAGAATAATGATTG
The DNA here is from genome assembly GCA_963859935.3 of Lathyrus sativus. Classification (NCBI taxonomy): domain Eukaryota; kingdom Viridiplantae; phylum Streptophyta; class Magnoliopsida; order Fabales; family Fabaceae; genus Lathyrus; species Lathyrus sativus. The sequence continues at coordinate 115,874,295 of OZ012736.1, read as the reverse complement.
GTTCCCCTGTTGTATGACTTGCTATGCTTATGCTATGCCGATGAGTAACCTATGTACATGACTCTATATGCAAATGCTAATGACATTGAAACATAAACCAAGTGAATAAGGTTGGGCAAATTTTAGGGTGCAACACCGCTTCAACAGCGCCATTCATCTTCGGCCGGTAAGGAGATGAGTTGTGATGTTCAATCTTGAAACTCTGGTACAACTCCTTCATCATCTTGTTATTCAGATTCGAACCATTATCAGTAATGATCCGCTCGGGAATTCCGTAACGACAGATGATGTCCCTCTTTATGAATTTAGCCACCACCTGCTTGGTCACATTAGCATATGAGGCTGCCTCCACCCACTTGGTGAAGTAGTCGATAGCTACTAGAATGAAGCGATGACCATTAGATGCAGTGGGCTGGATCTTGCCTATCATGTCGATGCCCCACATGGAGAACGGCCACGGGGAGGACATGACATTTAACGGGCACGGCAGCACATGAATCTTATCAGCATAAATCTGGCATTTATGACATCTCTTCGCGAATTTAAAGCAATCCGATTCCATTGTCAGCCAGTAATATCCTGCTCTCAGGATCTTTCTTGTCATAGCATGTCCGCCGGCGTGCGTACCAAATGTGCCTTCATGGACATCTGCCATGAGCATACTCGCCTCTTTCTCATCTACACATCTGAGTAGCACGAGATCATGGTTTCTTTTATACAAAACTCCATCAGGATTGAGATAAAAATTCCCAGACAGCCTCCTCAGAGTCTTCTTATCCTGGGTTGACATTCCCGCCGGATATTCCTTAGTCATAAGGAAGGTCTGGATATCATGGAACCATGGCTTGCCGTCGGAGGCTTCCTCGATCGCAAAGACGAATGCAGGTCTATCAAGATGAGAAAGGACAATTCTCGGAGCTTCATTCCAAAAATTGACTTTATACATCGAAGCCAACGTGGCTAAGGCATCAGCCATCTGGTTTTCAGCCCTGGGCACATGATGGAGTTCCACTCGATCGAAGAACGGAAGCAGCCTTCTGGCATAATTCATGTACGACACCAAATTCGATTGACGAGTCTCCCACTCCCCTTTAATCTGATTAATCACAAGCGCCGAGTCACCATATATATCTAGGTTCTTGATTCTCAAATCAATTGACTCTTCTAGACCCATGATGCATGCTTCGTACTCCGCTTCATTATTGGTGACCGGAAACGTCAGTCTCGCAGTAAACGGGATGTGGGATCCGTGGGGAGTCGTGATGATTGCCCCAATGCCACTTCCATAAGAGTTAACCGCCTCGTCAAATATCAATTTCCACTGGGATTTCCTATCTGGCCCCTCGTCGGGCAACGGTTCATCAAAATATTTTGCTTTAAGAAACATGATATCCTCCTCAGGGAATTCAAATTTCATCGGCTTATAATCCTCGATCGGCTGTTCGGCAAGGTACTCAGACAATACGCTGCCCTTAATGGCCTTCTGGGAAACGTACTGAATGTCATATTCTGTCAACACCATTTGCCATCTGGCAATCCTTCCCGAAAGCGCTTGCTTCTCGAAGACGTACTTGATCGGATCCATCTTCGAAATTAACATGGTTGTGTGATTGAGCATATACCGTCGTAAACGTTTGGCAGCCCAGGCTAGTGCACAACACGTTTTCTCCAGCATCGAGTAATGAGATTCACAGTTCGTGAACTTTTTACTCAAGTAGTAAATGGCATGCTCCTTTCTGCCTGTCTCGTCGTGCTGACCGAGAACACACCCCATACTATTCTCAAGAACTGTCAAGTACATGATTAAGGGTCATCCGGCCACTGGGGGTATCAAGGTCGGAGGTTCCTGCAGGTACTGTTTTATCTTGTCAAATGCCTTCTGGGAATCCTCGTTCCAGATGATCGCCTGATCTTTCTTTAGTATTTTGAACATCGATTCACACGTGGTCGTGAGCTGAGAGATAAACCTTGCAATGTAGTTTATTCTGCCCAGGAAACCACGAACTTCTTTTTTTGTTCTTGGCGCTGGCATTTCTTGTATCGCTTTTATCTTCGCAGGATCAACCTCAATGCCTCTTTCACTCACGATAAACCCCAGTAGTTTTCCAGACCGTACTCCAAAAGTACACTTGTTAGGATTCAGCCTCAACCTGAATTTCCTAAGCCTCTCAAAAAGCTTCAGCAAATTGACCAGATGTCCCTCCTCCATTTGGGACTTCGCAATCATGTCATCAACATAGACTTTAATCTCATGATGAATCATATCATGAAACAAAGTGACCATTGCTCGTTGCTAAGTGGCCCCTGCGTTCTTCAGACCGAAGGGAATTACCTTGTAGCAAAATGTTCCCCAAGTTGTGATAAACGTAGTTTTCTCCATGTCCTCCGGCGCCATCTTGATCTGGTTGTAACCGGAGAAGCCATCCATGAACGAAAATACGGAGAACGGAGCTGTATTTTCGACCAACACATCGATATGAGGGAGCGGGAAATCGTCTTTAGGGCTCGCCCTATTCAAATCCCGATAATCGACGCACATTCACACCTTACCGTCCTTCTTCGGTACAAGCACTATGTTGGCGACCCACGGAGGGTAAGTAGTGACCGCTAAGAAGCCAGCATCAAGCTGCTTTTGCACTTCTTCTTTGATCTTAACGGCCATATCTGGTCGTGTCCTTCTAAGCTTCTGCTTGACGGGAGGACAATCTTCTCGCAGCGGCAAGTGGTGGACCACAATGTCAGTATCAAGTCCGGGCATATCTTCGTATGACCAGGCAAAGACGTCACCATACTCTCTTAGCTTCTCGACTAATCTCTGCTTGATATCACTCTGCAATGCAGCCCCTATCCTGATGTTCCTGACGAGCTCTTCAGAACCCAGATTCACAATCTCAATCTCTTCTTCGTGAGGCAGAATAAGTTTCTCTTCTTGTTTCAACAAGCGGGCCAACTCTTCGGGAAGGTCATCGTCTTCATCAATCTCTTCTTCGGCTTGATATATCGGGCAATCGAAGTCAAAGTGAGTCGTAGAAGGTCCAGAGTCGATGTCATCTGCTATGTGGATCCTGCAATAACAAGGGTTAAGCTTAAAACAAGGATATGCAGGTTATCCCAAACCCCATTGCCATTTTATTGTTTTTCAAAACGAATATAAAACAGGAATAACAGAGATCACAATATTTGAATACGAAGAAAAACGCCTCTTGATTTATTGGTAAAATGCATGTACATAATCAAACAAGGCCCTGACAATAAAACCACTATGCCCCAGGTAGGACATAGGGTTGTACAATGATTGGAGAAAGTAAATCATTACTATTTTCCTGTCACTTGGATGGTATCCCTGATGGACCAGTTGTTGAGGCTCTCGCCTGATTTGCTTGGCTGGATCCAAGAGTCTAGGTCGCAATCACTGTCTTCGCCGTCTTCAGACACTGCGTTGACACTTTCAAATATCACCCCGCCGCTTGTAAACTGGATCGGCCCTTTACCTCGCGACGCACTGTGAGAAGATGAGGCTTCAGCCGCAGGAGAGTATCCCAACCCAAACTTGTCCTGCTTGTTGGGTATCTCTAGAATCTGCCCCCAGCCTGAGGTAGATCCGGCTTGAACAACGGTCCGGGCTTCCTTGAAGGAAGAGAGAGTCATCTCTGGTTTTTCGGTGATTACAGGAGCTACTTTCTTGACTTTAACAGCTTCGAACGCCTGACATAGGGTTTCGTGGATTTCCCCATCCATCTCAACATACTTGAAGGACGACAAATGGCTCACCATTATATCTTCCTCGCCACACACAGTCATGATGCTACCTCCAACTGCATACTTGATCTTCTGGTGCAACGTGGAGGTCACGGCGCCAACAGAATGGATCCATGGCCGGCCTAAGAGACAGCTGTAGGCTGGCATGATGTCCATAATGTAAAAGACCGCGTCGAAAGTTTCCGGCCCCACTTGGATTGGTAACGTCACCTCCCTGAAAACATGACGTTTGGTTCCATCGAACGCTTTCACCACAAGATCACTGGGTGTGGAAATCAATCCCCGAGTATCTAACTTCATCAATGCTTTCTTCGGAAGGACATTGAGTGACGACCCCGTGTCTACCAACACGTGAGACATAATCGTTCCCCTACACTCTATCGAGATGTGCAGGGCGCTGTTGTGGTTTCTTCCCTTTGGCGTCAACTCCAGGTCAGTGAACCCTAACCCATTTCCAGCATTCACGTGGGCTACGACCCCTTCCAACTGGTTGACCGATATTTCCTGCGGCACATACGTGGCATTCAAAACCTTTAGCAGCGCGTTGCGATGTGCCTCCGAACACAGCAACAGATTCAGAATGGAAATTTTCGAGGGTGTTTGATGGAGGTGATCCACGATCTTGTAGTCACTCTTCTTAATCAACCTCATAAACTCTTCAGCGTCCTTAACAAGTAAGTCCTTCTCTACCCCGCGAGGGGTTTCTTCAACGACTTTACTCTTTCCTCTATCGGTTACATCAGCTTTGTCTGCTTTGTCCGCTTTGTCCGCCACAATCTCAGGTGGAGCAAATACTCTTCCGCTTCGCGTGATTCCGCCAATGCCCACTAGGTTATCCACAGACGACCCAGATGGTTCTAGTTCCAACTTCTGTCCGTTGCAGTAGACGTCTGCCCCGTAATGCCACGGGACAGCATTGGTGCTTTCAAAAGGTATCGGCCCAGCTTTGGTGATGGTAATTATGGGCGGCCTAGGTGCAGAAATGGTGATCGTCCGGTGAGGGATGGTGATGGTGGCAACCTCATCATCTTGCTTCAGCATTACCTCTCCAGATCCACATTCGGCCCTTCGGCTAAACTGCAAGATTCCTTTGGTCATCAAACTCTAGATCCCCTCTATCAACTGTTCACATCCATCAGGATGAATTGCACAGCCCATACACAGTTCTCCACAGCCCGAAAAGAATCTTCTCTTCATCAGCTTGGCTTTAATGAAGCTAAGCGGTGTTTTCAGATCCTTGACATCAGTCAATAAATCCAAACTCTCGTCTTCAATAATGGCATTTACACTACCTCCCCTATGATTCGGCATAGGGTTCTTCGTGACATTTGGCACATTATCTGAGAAGTTGATGATCTTAGCATCCACCATGTCTTGCACCTTGTGCTTGAAGGCTTTGCAGTTCTCTATCGTGTGGCCGGGTGCCCCTGAGTGAAACTCGCAAGTTGCATTCGCATCATAACCTAGCGGCGGTGCCCCTGTCAAGGGAGCCAGGGTTCTCTTCTGGATTAGCTGTAACTGTTGCAGAGTCTGTAACAGTTGAGCATAAGACATGGGCGGTGTCTCGAGGTGACGACTTGACAGAGGTGCCCTGTTCTGATACTTTCTGTACCATTGTTGATTCGGCTGCTGCTGCTGCTGCGGCTGCTGTGGCTGTTGGACCGCGGGGATGGTTATGCTAGCCACCTGCTGGTGCTGGCCCTTGCCTTTCCTTCGAGCGTTAGACACGGTGCTCGTCTCTCCTTCCCGCCTTTTGCTACCATACAGTTTCTTTCCTCCTCCAGCGGAGGATAGATCACCTTGAATTTTCCCCAGTTTGATCCCATTTTCAACGTGCTCACCCGTGATGATGAGATCCGAGAAACTTCCAGACATACCGCTGACCAATTTCTCGTAATAAACCCCTGGGAGGGTGGCTACAAACATTTCCACAAGCTCTCGTTCAACCATCGGCGGCTAAACCCTGGCTGCCAATTCACGCCACCTCTGGGCGTATTCTTTGAACCCTTCGTTGTTCCTCTGTGACAAATTCTGCAGTTGAACCCGGTTCGGAGCCAAATCACTGTTATATTGGTAATGGTACACGAATTCCTCAGCAAGTTCCTTCCACGTGCGCACACTGGTAGGTTCCAAACTCATGTACCATTCCAAGGATGGCCCGGATAAGCTGTCCTGAAAGAAGTGCATCAGCAGCTTCTCGTCTTCAAAATTGAGCGGACATTTTCCGGTAATATGATCTCAGGTGGACGCGAGGGCAAGTGGTACCCTTGTACTTTTCAAAGTCGGGTACCTTGAACTTGGGAGGCACCTTGAAATCAGCAATCAGTCCCAACTTGGACATGTCGACACCCATAGTGTTCAGGTTCTCGAAATTCTTCATCTTGTCCTCGAGTGCTTTAAACCTCAGACGTGCCTCAGCAGTCAGCTCTCCTTCAGCACCTTTCTGTGAGAACACATCGTCCTGACGGTCTTCTAACCATGGCTAAGGCCCATACAGATTTCCAACACCCACATTGCCGTTGCCCAGTCCGACATTAACATTAGCTTCAAAATTTCCATTACCGATGCCAATCGTATTACCATTGAGCCCCATGTTAGCGATCACATTGCTGTTGGTACTACCGTTCCCCCCAGTCACGGGGACGCCGTTCTGAGGAGTTTCAGTAGGTGGAGGGGTTGGAACAGTCCCACCATGGAGTACACCATTGCTGTCAACCCTTGAAATCAGAGGTTGGACCAAGGTTCTGAGCTGGTCCTGGCTGTTGGCAACCACTTGCATGAGCTCCATGAAGCGGTCCATCCTCTCTCGGAGTTCTTGAACGTCAGTCTGCACTTGCTCCATTGCTCTAGCTTGATTTTCTCTGGTCGGATAGCGGTGGATTGGTCTTTGATCAATCCTGGAACAACCTTTATACACAAAGGGTTAGAAAAAAAATGACAAAGTGCTCGTTATGCAGATGCTTCATGCAAATGCAAACGTGTGTCTGTGTGTTGGGGAGTGTTGCACCCCAAATTTTGACCCCTTATATCCTCTTCATATCATATGCATTTATTTATCTAACCTTAACAGGTTACGAAGTGTGTTTTTGTCAAGATACAAATGAAACGGGGCTCCGCACTGATAAAATCGAAGGTTCGAGGATTGGTCAACCAATGTTTTGGGTTGAATCATTTATGAAATAAGATCAAGAGTACCATATTGGGCCATGTGTGAGTTCAATTTGAGGTAATCACCCACAGATGGGGTGCAGTGCAGTTCAAGGCACCCGATTAGGGTTTTTCGGATTGAAAAAGTCAACTGTAGTTTGACTTTAGATTTGGGAAATAATTCAAGGACAATAGTATGGTTTAAAAAGTTCATATGGCTTAGTGAAGTCCCCTCAAAGAGTTTCAAAGTCTTGGAAGCTCCGAAACATGAACGGACGGTCCGGTAATCGCTGATCGATCGTACGGTTGATCGAAAAGTCAACCCCCTCAAATTTTAGGAATTGGACTTCAAGTTGTGAAGCAAAGTTGTTCCTTATGTCATGAGAGGACCTATATATCAATTTTCATGATCATCAAATCAAGGACGTGAGAGTAATCGAAAAATCGGGAAATTAGGGTTTCGAAAGGGGCTAAACCCTAACTCCCTAACCACACACCCAAACGAGGTGGTTCAAAGCTCGTCGGAAAGCTATTAACAAGCCCTACAAAAGTACTATACTAGTCCACACTCAGAAAATGCATGGAATTGGAGTTATCATCAAAGTCATTTTTTAGTACAAAACACTTAGTGAATTTCTCAAAATCTGGCTGCATCAAAACTTGTTTTTTTGCTAACTTTAAGGGACTTTTCAACCAAGATGCACATAGATTTGGAACTTTTGTCAAACATGAATGTTGTAGGGCTATATGAGGGCTTTCCAAAAAGAACAAGAACTCCCCAAGAGGAGTTGTGAGCTGGAAGTTATGGTGTCTTGAAGTTGGGTCTGTCACACTAAAAGTTCACTTGCTTCAACATCTCAAAATTGGATTTTCACAACTTGAGTCATTCTCCACCCTTGGATCATGTTACAAACTGATAATATGAGGTATGAATGAAGAGAAAACCAGAAGATGGGATAGTTTGAGGGATTTGGCAAGTTGAAGCAAGTTGACAATTTTATATTCATTTAAAAGAAGAAAGAGAAACTTTACAAGGAAATGGCAGCTGCAGGCCCCTACCTTCATAGCTCTCTCTAGTCATCTCAATTCCCTCATGTCAGCTGATATTTGCATACCTTGAGCCAAGGAATTGATGTGTAGGAGCTGATATGAAGATCTTGGCAAGATTTTGGAAGAAACATCATGAAACTCCCTCCAAAAATGGAAAATACAAAGCTGCCCTCATCCTTCTTTCTCCTATAAATAGAGGCCTCACCCTCATTTGTTTTACACACCAGAGCTGCTCATAAGATCAAAGCATCACAACTCTCCCTCTCATTCTCTTTTTAATTATAAGTGAAGAAAAGTTCAAAAGCACCAAAAATGGTCATTTTGCAACTTTCACACCATTTTCATTTCTAATATTTCCAACACTCTCACAACCATCCACACATCTCCTAAATGACATATAGAAGGTGTATGACTCATTAAAACATCAAGAACCACAAAAAATCAAAAAGTCAACTCTCATTCCACCATACTTTGACCAAAGCTACAAAAAACACCAAAGTGAGTTCTAAATCTTTCCTTGAGGTTGTGATCATTTAGACACCTCATAAACAACATATCAAAACTGTCCAAGCACTTATCAATCACTAGAAAGTCACATCTCTTCATTTGGCATTGGAGGTGCATTGTTGCTTAAAGTGGAAGAAAGCTCAAAGGCCAACAATTGAAGCAAGCCATCTCTAGTTTTCTCAACTGATATAGCCTGCTCATAAGGATCTACAAAAGGTATGTATTTGTTTCTCATTAACTTTAGCATCACTCTTCATGAAATCACCTTTTTAAGTGCTTTGGTAGGATTTGAACTATGCACACCATGTTGATTTTCACAATGTATGTCTCAATGAATGGAAGGGCTTCTCATAAACATTAGCCTACAATTTTTGACCTGTTTGTCATGGTAATATATTGACTCAATCATTAGGCTACACCAAATCACTTAGGGAAGTAGATTAGTTTTGATACTAGCTGCAACCAGGGTGTTAATATTGATGCTGTTGGTTTGATATGTTATGCTTGAAATCATGGGCCTGTTTGAAATAATTCATTCAAAGCTATTGATGCTTGGTATGTGTTGTTGTGCATACTATATTCTTGATTACTTGAAATATTATGGGAGGCTGCTATGTCTCAGTTCTGCCTAGGCTTGTTAGGAGGGCAGTTTTTTGTTTGGTGTGTTGGCCTTAAAAGGGTGAAGTTATGCTGCTGAAGCAGGTGATGTCTGTGTTTTTGTTATGATTAATTTGGTGAACACCCTCTCAAGATTGTTTTATCCCTTAGCATTTGAGACTTGCCACAGTTACAATCCTTGGCATTATTGCTGGCAGTTTTAACAAGCAGATTGTTTCTCACTTTTTAAACAAATTGCTTTGGTTGTGTTTTACATAAAGAGATGTTGTGTCACCAGAATTATGCTGTGGCAGCAAATTGAGTTAGGGAGTTGGTTCTTGACCTGACACTTAGGGTGTGTGTGGTTAAGATAAGAAGCCTGTCATGTTGGCTTTTTGGGTAGGGGATTAGGTTCAACAATTGATAAGTTGCAGTGAGAATAAATTTGGACTGGAAGAGCACTTAGCTAAGATAAATTCAAATTGCTTATATTATAGAGCCATCTTGGCATTTGTTGGGTTTGAGTGCCATATAAAATGTGTTGTTGTTGTTACTATCCTAGTAAGTATAACATAGGGTATGTACACAACCTGTTTACCAAAAGACAAGAACCATTCAAAACAAAAAAGAACCAAATTATCAATACCACACCATGATACTTGTAGGCCCCTCCTTCTTTTTGTTACTGTTACTTTAGGTTTTGCATAGCTGTTAGGTTTGTTTTTTTGAGTTGAGTATTGTGCAGTTTGTGTCATTTGTAATATGTTTGAATTAATGATTGTGATCATGAATTTTGGATGGTAGTTTTGTTTCTAAAAAAGACTCACTTGATTATATTCTTGTCTTGGAAAGCTGTACCTCAGTGTTGTGTGTTTATGTTAAGGGTGTTGAATTCTGCTTTAGGTTTATCAATTGTTGAAATATGTCAAAACTGTATTGCCAAGTTTCAAGTATGGTTGCAAGTCACTTGAGTTGAATCATGTGAACTCATTCTGTTGGAATTTGTTTTAGGACATGTTATAAGCATAAAACCACATGAAGACTAACTTGAGCTTGTTACAGCTGTATCAGTTTTGATTTGGTTTTGATTACCTTAAAGGCTATTTAACATGTCTCATCATCTTCCATGTTGTGTTATTAATGCTTGTTGTGTGAAGTAAGACTAGATTTGAGTTTTGATTCTAGCATCATGTTTGTATTTTTCTGTTACCAGCCAGCTAACATCCCAGTACATGTTTTTGAATCATGATTTTGTTTAAATCTTGCTGTCAAGGGCTGAACAGCATCCTCCAAATCACTTTGATCTGCTTTTAGTTTTGTTGTGTTTTTTATATCAGTCTTGACTTAGCAAAATCTGTTAAGGTGCTAGAAGGCAATGTGGACTAAGTGATCATGTTAGGATGTGGCTGGTAGTTTAGGTTTTGGCCAAAAGTCCTGTTACATTGAAGGTGGTTTAAAATCATTGAACATGACTCACACTGAGGTCAAAATTAGCTAGCACGACATTCTCGGTTCTAACATTGCAAGATGGATAAGGTACCAAGGCATTGCTGTTTGAGATGCATTTTAAGACCATTGATGCTTGATTCAAAAACACACTATATGAATAATCTTCTTTAACAGTACCTCACCTTCAACCATTTGCAATTTCAACATCCTGCAGCATGAGGGGTCATGTCTTGAATCAGTGAGGAATTGAGATATCCTTGTATTTAAGGGCATGTCAATTTGGAACTCCAACATTGAAATTGCACTTTAAACCATTTTCACATCTTTGCAAATTGATGGTCATTTGTGGATTTAGTAGGAAACTGAGGTTATCTTTTGAACTTAATTCATGAGTATTATATTTCAAGCTTGTGCAGGCTTCTGTTGGATTTCAAACTCATCAGTTTTGATCATTAACTTGCAAATTGCATCATATGACATAACAAGCATAAGTATTAGAATTTTTCATCTCATTAAGAATCTTGGAAAACTAATATCACCATCAGATTCCTCATGATTTTCTGGGTGAGATACATATAAGGTTTGTTAAAATCGGATAAAATTTGAGAAAGTTAGAGGTGTTTTGCAAACATGTTGAATGCCTTTGATTTGCCCAGAAAACCTGCCAAACAAGCTATGTATACTTATGGTTTCCATTGAATTAACGGATGTATGGCCGCCCCAGCGGTTGAAACTTGCGCGCGTATTGTACTTGGCATGGGTTCGATCCTTGGTGATAACCCTTGTTGCCACTTTTTCTCATTTTTCACATGAACTTCAAAAAATCATAACTCTCTCATTTTTTATCATTTTTCACCCATTCTTTTTTCATTGTGTTTGTTTTAATGAGTACTTTCATGTCATAATTTTATTTTCCATGTTTGATTAATTTTTCACCATGTTTAACTATGTGCAACTTGTCATATTGACAGTGTAAACCCTAATCGGGTGCAGATGAATTTTCTTGTGGTTCCACTTGTTTTCTTTGTGAAAATTGATTGTTCTCATGCCTATACATGTTAGCCAATATGCTAGGATTTTTACTTTGAATTATTATCATGCTCAATTCATCTGTTTGTTAATTATACTCCAGGTGCGATCTGTCGTCACAGTTTTCGTACTAATCATCTGCTTTGGTTGTCACCATTGTTTTTTCATCCTTAAATATTCTTCATTGGTTGTCACCATGATTGCTTTTGTATTATGTTATATTTTATTTTATCCCCAAGTGATGAAGCTTGTTAGCTTTCATCCAGTTGCCCACTATCTCTCCCTCCAAAGGAAGGTCTGTCCACTTGACTATCAATGTCTTGGACCAAAATCTTAACCCTCTTTACTTTGTTAAGTCACCTCAACCCTATATTAGAAGCCTTTAGACTTTGCTTGAAGTCTAAGAAACCCACCCATACTAGGAGTGTTCTTCAACTAGAACCCTAGGAAAGAGTTCGTCAACTCTGTGTAAGAATCATCGTCATGACTTCTTACTTCCCCTTCAACTTAGCTTAGGGAGTTTTGTCAAACTCCACACAAACATTGCCATGTTTGTCCCCCTTTTGAACCTTGATCATCATCAAGTGTTCTTCAACCCTAGTGAGGTGAACTACGATTGCTCTGATTCTATCCTAGTAAGGATACGTAGGCAGAGGACGCGATGTCTTTGCGAGCAAACTTAGAAACAATCTTAGGTCTTCATCTATCATAAACCTCACCTTTTACCCAACCCGAACCTTAGCAAACATTTACCAACTTAGCATGCAAACAAACAAAAGGTTCCCGTAGGGTACTACGTATGTTTAGGATGTGAAATACCTACCCTATGCATAACCAACCCCCGATCCCCGAATCTCTTAGCGTTGTTGTTACATCGCGAAAAGGGTTTTTCTTTCTTTAGACCTTTCCTTTGGATAAATTAAAGTCCGGTTGTAAAAGAATTAAAGATTCAAGTTAATCCAATAGCTTGATATCCGATTTTCACCGCAACAGAAATGGCGACTTCACTGGGGAAGATTAACTTGAGGGTTTAGCCTATTTTGTTTAATTGCATGCTATATTTGTAAATATTTGCTTAACATGTATATTTGTCAATATATTTGTTTAATTATGGATATTGGGTGTTTGAGTGGTGAGACGGTCCTATACCCGGACTCGAGTGCAATTATGATAGGATGGTGGTATATTCAAGAAGGCTTATAGGGAATTGATTCCCGACCAAGCTAACTTGAGAAACCACCGCTCAGTGTAGGCCCTCTCGAGAGTTTAGTATTGTTGATCGAGTATTCGTGAAAACAATGCTACTTTCGACGAAGGAGCCCATGACACTGTGAACTTTTAGATTACATTCTACCCCACTTTGGCCTTATTAGGACGTAGTGCGATGACTATAAGGAAGTATTTCCGAAGTAGTTGATACGCGATACTACACTCAGACGAGATTCTCTTGAGAATATTATCAATTACCAAGTAATTTGGGAAGTTGATAATATCCGAAAGATGGGTTGATGACTCTGGGAACTTTGTAGAACCCGTTCGGCAGGTACAGATCAGTTCATAGTACAATTCTTGGGGATGGGTAGACCCTTTGACTCATGCTTGTCCTTAACCCTAAACCTGTGTTGTGTGCATATGCATCTTATTTGGGTTTTGTTCATTCATATCATCATGTCATCATGTCATCATATGGTTTCATGGAACTCAGACTTTGTTATTTGTAAATATCAGAGGTCGTCATGAACAGTGAGAGAAAGAAAACTTTGAAGTACACTTACAAGGGTTTTAACCTAGATGATTTGAAAAGGTTGAGCACCTTAGTGACAGATTCAGAGGGATTTCAAAGCCGATATGGGAAGCTGTTGCTACTCTTGAAGGTAAAGATGGATAGTGGACTTCTTTCTACTCTCCTCCAGTTTTATGACCCACTCTACCACTGCTTCACATTCCCTGATTATCAGCTAGTACCCACACTAGAAGAGTATTCTCAGTTAATTGGATTGCCTATTCTTGAAGATTCTCCTTTTCTGATTGTAAAGAAGGACCCTAAAGAGCAAGATATCGCCAAAGCTACACGTTTGGGAGTGGATGATATAAAAAAGAATCTGATTACAAAAGGGGGAGTCGTTGGGTTAAAAGCAGAATTCTTGGTTGAGAAAGCTCAATATTACGCAGATCATTTAAGCATTGATGCATTCAAGGCTATCCTTGCCTTACTCATCTATGGTATATTCTTGTTTTCAAGCTTTGAGAATTTTGTGGACCTCAATGCCATCAAAATTTTCTTGAAGAAGAATCCTGTGCCTACCTTGTTAGCAGACACGTACCATTTTGTTCATCTGAGGAACTTCCATAATGGAGGAATGATCACTTGTTGCGCTCCTTTATTGTACAAATGGTTCACTTCACACTTACCCAAAGCCAACGCTTTTTGGGACCCAAAGAAATGACGGTGGTCACAAAAGATCATGGCTCTTACCCATTCCGATATTGATTGGTATAGTCGTGATTATGATGGGATAATGATTATTGACAGTTGTGGGGAATTTGGCAATGTACCTCTCCTCAGCATTAATGGAGGGATCAGCTACAATCCAATACTCGACCGCCGACAATTGGGATACCCTCTAAAGGACAAACCCAAAAGTGTTCAAGTAGAAAGCATCTTCTTCAAAGAAGGGGAAGATAGTCAAGGATTAAAAAAGAAAATTCTAGAAGCTTGGAAGCATCTACATAAAAAAGGAAAGAAAGATCTTGGAAGACTCAACTGTGTTTCTTTGGAACCCTACCTCCAATGGGTTCGGAAAAGACCCGTCACACTAAAGATGCCATATCCTAAACAAGAGCCTATGGCCTTAAAGGATGAACGCCCGTTGGTCTTCATGTCTGAAGAAGAAAAGTTGAAAATTGCTTTGGTTAAAGCACAGCAAACTGAAGAAGCTTGGAAGCACAAGTATCAGATAGTCATTGAAGAAAATGCGGAGCTCCAGAGACAACTCCAGTCAAAAGATGAAGAAATCCTCTCTTGTAAGAAGAGGAAAGCACTAGAAGAACCTTATGAGCCTCAGTCTAATCCATGGAAAATAATTGTGGACAGGCTCATCATTGAGAAGACTCAGATGGAAAGAAAGATCGAGAAGCTCAACCTCAGGCTGCTAGGAGAACCTTGATAAGATTCACCGAGTTGTTTAGTTAAAACTCTTGTAAGAGGAAACGATGTTTTGTAATCCGTTTTGTTTGTTAATGAAATGACGATTTCTGATGTTCGAAAATATCTGAGTTCCATGACAATCATGTGCATTTGCATTTGCACTTCTCCTAACCATTCAAGGAAATTCAACTTTTTTCTTTGCAGGCAACAACATGGTAAGAAGAGACATGCTTCGAGTCCCGGATCTGAGATTGGGCCGTCTAAGAATGTTAACCAGACTTGTTCGAAATCCTGCTGCTTTCATAGCTAAATATGGGGACCTATTGCCATTAATAAGCGCTCCGATCAATGAGCCCATGTTGCAAGCCTTGGTGGAATTCTATCATACAACTTACCACTGCTTTGTGTTTCCAGATTTTTAGCTACTCCCGACCCTCGAAGAGTATAATGCTTACTTGAAGATCCCATGGACTTTTACGCTCCCTTATGGAAAGCCAAAGAAGAAGGACTTAGCTAAAGCCCTGCATATCAAGCTGGAAGACTTACCACCAATGAGGGCGAAAGGAGGGTGGTATGGAATGGATGTCGGGCCTCTAATGGAAATGGCCGAGTATCACTATGAAAGCAGAAACCTGGGCATTTTTGAGGCAATTTTGGCACTACTAATATATGGACTGTATTTGTTCCCAAGCAGTTATGACTTCATCAGCGAAGAGGCAATCCGCCTTTTCATCCTCAAAAATCCGGTCAACACAATACTGGCTGATACTTATGTAGTCATTCACCGTTTCGCCTTGAATGATTGTGGACGATTCTCATGTTGTTTTGCACTACTCGACCGATGGTTTACTTCTCATCTGCCAAGGACCCATATCCTTTGGAGGCTTCCTACCAAAAGCGCATGGGTTTCTAAACTTGTCACTCTCAGACACCATGATATCACCTGGTATGACACTAGCATCGGTGACCAGGTCATGATTTCCAGCTACGGAGATTTCCCCAATGTGCCTCTCATTGGGATAGAAGGGGTGATCACTTATAATCCTATTCTCGCTCAGCGTCAACATGGGTATCCTATCGGGCCCGAGCCTGAACCAGAACTGTTAAGGCCTCGCTTCTGTGAGACAGGTCGCAACCAGGAACTAGAAGAAGATGCTCAATATGCTCAAAGAGATCCACACCTCATGGGCCCAACCCCAATGGAGAATGCGAGTTGTTTAACCACCAGGGGGTACCTGCTATGGTCAAAGGAAATTGCCTTAATCATGTTCTACACTCACGACTATGAGATAACTATGGAACCTGAGGTCCCCGCGACTAGGGAAGAGCTGAAATACGCTTTGGTTAAAGCGCAAAGAGAAAACGAAGACCTGTGCGAGATTATCCGCCAGGATCAAGTTCATGTCAGAGTACAAGAAGGAGAAGGGTCGTCTTGTTAGATTGATTTTTGTTTCACCATTTCCCTGCTTTCCCTAGAAAAGGATTGATATCCTACTTGTTGCATTTAATTTCATTGTAAGAAAAGTCTTGCTTTTTAGCAAAGGCCACTCTTTTGTAATAGATTTCCAGCTATCAAATGAAAAACGCTTTTTAAGCATGTCGTTACGTGTTGGCCTAACTTTTCTATTTGTAAACGAAAATTTTGAGTTTCCTTGAATGGTTTATGCATCCGCATTTGCATGTCATCCTACATCAATCCTGCATTTGGGGTTCCGCAGCTCATCTTTTGTTCTTGTCCAGAAAAGGGGAGATAAGGAGTCACGCTGAGTACCCACAGATACAACACACGGTCCCAAGCTCAAAAGAAGATGGCAGATAACGACCAAAGGTTCGATCGAATGGATAATGACATTGAAGGGATCAAAGGGGACGTCAACCAGATCTTGGAAGCCCTCAACGTGATCAAAGCAAAAATGGATACACAACCTACAGTGATCTCCGAAGATGCCACAGCAGCAGCCAATGTCACAATGGCTCCTGTTACTTCACCGGAGTTTCCCTATGGCATGTCCCGAGATTTTGTGCCACCTTTCAATAACATGCAGTCTTCAGGTCTCAATCCATTGTTCGACTCAACAATCAGAAACCCCATTTTTACTCCAGCAGGTGGACCCACCACAGTACGACCAGTCTTCGCCAATCAACAGCCAATCTTTGATATACCCGATGGATCCGAAGCTGAGGACGAAAAACACGAAAAGTTAAGAGTAGAGATGGACATCATGGCCAAAAGGATGAGGGCCATTGAAGGAAATCATGTCTTTGGATCTGATGCCAAGGATTTATGTTTGGTATCTGGATTGGTGTTTCCTCAGAAATTTAAAACGCCAATCTTCGACAAATATGAAGGGACCGCTTGTCCTAAAGAGCACTTAATCATGTACTGTAGGCGGATGGCTCCGCATATTGAAAATGATAAACGGTTAGTACACTGTTTCCAAGATAGTCTAAAAGGGGCTTCTGCCAAGTGGTATCTTGGTTTAGATCAAGCTAAGATTCACAGTTTCCAAGACCTTTCAGATGCTTTTATTCAACAGTACAAGTATAACATGGACTTAGCTCCCGACTGCCGTCAGCTTCTCAGCATGACGCAGAAAAATACTGAAACCTTCATGGAGTACGCGCAAAGGTGGCGCGGAACTGCAGCACAAGTAGAGCCTCCCCTTACTGAGAAGGAGTTGGCAGACTGGTTTGTGGATACAGTTCGACCAGAGTTCTATGAACGTTTGATCAGCAGCGTTACAACAAACTTCTCTGATATTGTGGCAGTGGGGGTCAAGGTGAGAGCAGGTTTAAAGAGTGGAAAGGTAACCACTCCAAATGTTACCTCAAGCGCCAGCACAACAAAGAAGCCAGTCAGCATGTTCCACAAAAAGAAAGAGGGAGAGGTAAGCGCAATCACATATGGAAAGAAATTACAAAATTCACGAAGCAACCACCAACAGTACCAACCATCATATATAGCAGCAGTGACCCCGGTTTTTCAACCTTCTTCACAGCATGGTCCCCAACCTGGGGCATTCAACAATCAACACCAGTATCAGCCTGGCAGTCAACAACAGTATCACACCAATAATCAACAACAATACCAGCAGCCGCAGGGTCAACAACCTCAGAACAGGGCCCCGAGGGCAAATTATCCAACAAATAGGCCAAAGATACATCCTATTCCAATGAGTTACACCGACCTGTTTCCCATGTTAGTAGAAAGAGGGTTGGTTAAAACAAGAAAATTAGGTGCTCCACCTAATCCACTCCCGTTCTATTATGATGCAAATGCTCGCTGCCCATTTCATGAGAATGCTCCAGGCCACAATCTCGAAGGTTGCTTTGCCTTTCAGCACCTAGTTCGTGAACTTATTGAAAAGGGAATTCTATCCTTCGAAGATAATCCGCCTAACGTTAAGAGCAACCCTCTTCCAAATCATGGTGGAGTCAATGCCATTACTGAAGAAGGGGAGGGGTCAGAAGACAAGAAAGTTACTACTGTTGGTGAGATCAAAGTGCCACTAGCAGACCTACACAAACGCCTCGCTCAGGCGTGGTCACTCAAGACATCTCACGAGGATTGCAAAGAATGTATGCTGAATCCTGAGGTTTATGACGCTGTGAAAAAGGACATTCGAGCTATGATTGAACAGGGAATGATGGAAATTGCCCACCGAAAAAAGGAAGAAGATGTGGCAGTCATCGAGCCTGTGTTTAACATACCAGGAGAACCCAACAAAGGAGCCATACTCAGAGATAATAACAGTAACAAAAACTACAAGAATATTCGGCCAGTATTTCGTGATGATGCACCCCCGAAATTCGGGAGAGGACAGACTAGGTTTGAGCCAAGGGGAGGATTCCAGCCTCGCCCAAGAGTCGTGACACCAAAACAAGACTATTCGTGGTGTGAAGGGATTTTCAAAGAAAAGAAACCAGTAAATGTGGCCAACATTGCCGGTGGAAGCAAAATGACCCGGAGTGGTCGTGTCTATCAATCTCGAACGTACAACGAGGCTCCTCCACCAGCAGTTTCTGTTCAAAAGACGCCTGTTCCTCAGAAGCCTATTCCGGAGACAACCACCGCCAAAGAACCTTTAGTTAGAGGAAAAGAAAGTCTCAAGAACGATGAAGAAGAATTCTTGAGAATCATTCGACGAAGCGATTATAGGGTGGTGGACCAATTGAATCAAACACCCTCCAAGATCTCGGTCATGGCTTTGCTCTTAAGTTCTCCAGCACACCGCCAGGCATTGCTCAAAATCCTGACACAGGCCCACGTCACTAAAGATATTACAGTGGGGCAATTTGACTCCGTTGTAGCAAATATCACTGCCTGTAACACTTTGAGCTTTGACGATAATGACCTGACAGCTGAGAAGCGTAAGCACAATCTTGCCTTGCATGTGTCAGTCAAGTGTGAAGAG
Organism: Lathyrus sativus; assembly: GCA_963859935.3. Lineage (NCBI taxonomy): Eukaryota > Viridiplantae > Streptophyta > Magnoliopsida > Fabales > Fabaceae > Lathyrus > Lathyrus sativus. Next base: position 115,855,194 of record OZ012736.1, on the reverse strand, counting down.
GATACAATGTCCCGAGTTCTTGTTGATACTGGATCAACACTCAATGTAATGCCCAAAAGGACTTTGGCCAAGCTGGCATATCAAGGCGCTACCATGAGACCAACCTCTCTTATAGTCAAGGCATTTGACGGATCCAGGAGAACCGTGATAGGAGAAGTTGATCTTCCTATTCTAATTGGACCACAAATCTTTGAAGTAACCTTCCAGGTGATGGACATAAATCCATTTTACAGCTGCTTATTGGGAAGACCCTGGATTCATACAGCTGGCGCTGTCACTTCCACGCTCCACCAAAAAATGAAGTTTGTTGTGAATGACCAGCTAGTCATTGTCCATGGAGAAGAGGACTTAATGGTGAGCAACTTGTCATCTTTCCGGTATATTGAGGCTGATGAAGACTCTCTCGAGACTGCCTTTCAAGCACTAGAAATAGCTCACGCTGTTCTAGTAGATTAATCAGACATAACCCAAGGGCCATTATTTACCTCTGCTCAAAGTATTAAGGCAGCACTGAAAGCTGGAGTCCCACTGGGATGGGGAGAGGTCATCGAAGTCAATGCTCGAGCCAAGAATGATCGACAAGGGTTGGGTTACAAACCAACTCCGGAAGGCGAGCCAGAAGAAAGCACCATGAAGAAGAAGTCCTTAAAAGAGATATTCACCAGTGGCGGTGTGCAAGTCAATGCCATTATTGCTGAAGATGAGGACGGTAATCTGGATCATCTAATAACTAGAGGAGGAGGAGCATTGCGCAATTGGGAGGCTGTGGAAGTTCCCATCTTTTTACCTTTAGAGTAATTCATTCTGCCTGTTAGCTTTGTGTTTTTCTTTAAAAATTTCCTGGTCTTGCCCAAGACCTGCGAATTATTTTGTATTGGGCCACTTTGGAAAAATTGAAAATCATTAATGAAAAAGTGTTTTTGTTAAAACTCTTGTTATTTGTTTGCGCATCACTTTCACTCTTTTTGAAAAAAATGGCAATCTCTTTTGAAAAAAAATAATGATAAAAACCACCCTTCATCTGCATGTCTGTGTGTGAGTGCCTGATTGTTCCTAAATAAAACATGCAGAATACCCCCATCAACCACATAATCCTATGATCATTCGGTTCCTTCTACTAGCGGTTCATTTGTCTTTCAAGCTGAAGAAGAGAACGGAGAAGAGTTAGAAGTCCCAGAAGAATTAAAGAGGATGGCTGAATACGAAGATGACTATATCCAACCCCATAAAGAGCAGACGGAAGTCATCAACTTGGGGTCAGAGGAGGACAAAAGAGAAGTCAAGATTGGGGCATCATTAAGGACAGAAATCAAAGACAAGCTGATAACAATCCTCAGAGATTTTGTTGATATATTTGCTTGGTCCTACCAATATATGCCAGGGTTGGATACTGACATTGTCATGCACAAGCTCCCCCTAAAACCAGAATGTCCTCCGGTCAAACAAAAGCTTCGCAGGTCGAGACCAGACATGGTGCTTAAAATCCGAGATGAGGTCAAAAAGCAAATAGATGCCGACTTTCTAGCAGTATCCAAGTATCCAGAATGGGTGGCAAACATTGTACTGGTCCCGAAGAAGGATGGCAAGGTCAGGATGTGCGTCGACTACAGGGATCTAAATAAAGCAAGTCCGAAGGATGATTTCCCGCTACCACATATTGACACTTTGGTGGATAACACAACAAGCTTTGCAGTGTTCTCGTTTATGGATGGATTTTCGGGTTATAACCAGATAAAAATGGATCCAGATGACATGGAGAAAACAACCTTCATCACACCATGGGGCAGCTATTGTTATAAGGTAATGCCTTTTGGTTTGAAGAACGCAGGGGCAACGTATCAGAGAGCTATGGTCACACTCTTTCATGATATGATGCACAAAGAAATCGAGGTGTACGTGGATGATATGATTGCAAAATCCCAAAGTGAAGAAGACCACTTGGATCATCTACTGAAGCTATTCGAGAGACTCCGAAAGTATCAATTGAGACTAAATCCAGCAAAATGCACCTTCGGAGTTTGCTCAGGCAAGTTACTTGGTTTCATCGTTAGTCAGCGAGGAATTGAAGTAGACCCTGACAAGGTTAAAGCAATCCAGGAGATGTCTGCTCCCAAAACTGAGAAACAAGTTAGAGGCTTCCTTGGATGTTTGAATTACATCTCCAGGTTCATCTCCAATCTGACTCCTACCTGCACACCAATCTTCAAGTTGTTACGAAAAGATCAAACGGTGGTATGGAATGAAAACTGTCAGGCGGCGTTCGAGAAAATCAAGCAGTATTTGCAAGAACCTCCAGTGCTGATTCCTCCGGTACCTGGAAGGCCTTTGTTCATGTATATGACCGTGTTAGAAAATTCGATGGGCTGTGTCTTGGGCTAGACTGATGAGTCAGGGAAGAAAGAACATGCAATCTATTACCTAAGCAAGAAGTTCACTGATTGCGAGAGTCGTTACTCTCCCTTGGAAAAAGCTTGTTGTGCGTTAGCATGGGCTGCCAAACGTCTAAGGCAGTACATGATTTGTCACACTACGATACTGATTTCTAAGATGGACCCCATCAAATACATCTTTGAGAAGCTAGCTCAAACAGGAAGATTAGCCCGATGGCATATGCTCCTATCAGAATACGATATCCAGTATGTCGCTCAAAAATCCATCAAAGGGAGCATCTTAACAGAACACCTTGCAGAGCATCCTATGGAGGATTATCAACCGCTCAAGTTCGATTTTCCTGATGAAGATGTGATGTATATTCAGCGCACAAAACCAGAGCATGGTCCAGAGGAAGGTCCCGATCCGGGATCCCGTTGGGAGATGATGTTCGACGGAGCGTCAAACAAAAATGGACATGGCATCGGAGCTGTTCTGAAAAATCCAACTGGAGGGTACACTGCGGTCACAACCCGACTTTGTTTCTCCTGTACAAACAACATAGCAGAGTATGAAGCCTGCATCCTAGGATTGGAGGCTGCCATTGACCTCCGTATCAAAATCTTGGAAGTAATTGGTGATTCTGCTTTGGTGATATACCAACTCAAAGAAGAATGGGAAACCAGGGATGAAAAATTGATTCCTTATAAGACCCACATCTTAGAGATGGCTGAGTATTTTGATGAAATTACCTTCAAGCACGTACCAAGGGCAGGAAATCACATTGCCGATGCGTTGGCCATGATGGCATCCATGTGGAAAGTCCAGTTTGTCAACGAGGCACCTTTGATTCGCATCGAAAGAAGGACAGTACCCGCATACGTCATGGCAATAGACGAAGAATCGGGGGAGAAGCCATGGTTTCATGATATTAAGAATTTCCTTCAAAACCAAGAGTATCCCGCTAACGCGTCCACAATTGACAGAAGAGCAATACGAAGGTTGTCATCTAAATTCTTCATCAGCAACGACATCTTGTACAAAAGAAACCATGATATGGTCTTACTATGATGTGTCGATGAGAATGAGGCGAATCTCATAATGACCGAAGTACACGAAGGAACCTTCAGCACCCATGCAAATGGCCACACCATGGCTAAGAAAATCTTAAGAGCGGGTTACTTCTGGTTAACTTTGGAGACGGATTGCATACTCTTCGCTCGAAAGTGTCATAAATGTCAAGTTTATGTTGATAAAGTGCATGTCCCTCCACATCCTCTCAATGTGATGACGTCACCTTGGCCTTTTGCAATGTGGGGCATAGACATGATCGGGGAAATAGAGCCAAAAGCTTTTAATGGCCATCGCTTCATCCTTGTCGCAATCGATTATTTCACCAAACGGGTGGAAGCAGCGTCATATGCAAATGTGACGAAACAAGTGGTCGCACGCTTCATTAAAAAGGAGATTGTCTGCCGATATGGTATCCCTAACCAGATCATCACTGACAACGGGTCGAACCTAAACAACAAAACAATGAAGGAACATTGTGACAATTTTAAGATCAAATATCACAACTCGTCCCCTTACAGACCTAAGATGAATGGTGCAGTTGAAGCTGCAAACAAAAACATCAAAAAGATAATACAAAAAATGGTCGTAACTTACAAAGATTGGCATGAAATGTTACCATTTGCTTTGCACGGATACCGAACATCAGTACGCACTTCGACAGGGGCAACTCCCTTTTCTTTAGTGTACGGGATGGACGCTGTGCTACCCATTGAAGTCAAAATACCTTCCTTGAAGATCTTGACGGAAGCAAAGTTGGATGAAGACGAGTGGATAAAAGAAAGATTCGACTCGTTGAATGTCATCGACGAGAAAAGAATGACGGCCATGTGTCACAGTCAAATCTATCAACAAAGGATGGCCCGGGCGTTCAACAAGAAGGTTCGTCCCAAAGAGTATAGGGAAGGAGAGCTTGTGCTTAGAAAAATCCTACCTACACAAAAAGACATGCGTGGCAAGTGGATGCCCAACTACGACGGCCCTTTCGTTGTGAAGACTGTTTTCTCCGGAGGATCTCTGATTCTCGAGACTATGGATGGCGAACCCCTCAAGTATCCCATCAACTCAGACGCAGTAAGAAAATACTATGCTTGAAACGAAATACATAGAAGGAGGATTCCAGTGCCTCGACAAGACGAAAGCCCAATGTTTGAAAGATGATAGACGCTGGGGCAGACTCCTGTGCAGAATATTAGAAGAAAGGTCAACACTTGTTGTTCTCATTAGAAGCGGCAAAGCAAGTGAACCGGCAGTCAGAAGGACCGGATTATTAGGGGATTCTGTAACCTTTTCTGTCGCCATTTTTCAAAAACTTATAAAATTCCCAAGGCTTTGCCTTTTGTAAAGTTCTTGTCTATCAATAAAATCAGTTTTTGGCCAAATCATTGTTATGATCTGCTATTCTTGTTATGCAATTTCACTTATTTGTTAATAAGAATTTTCATGAAAGCAAAGTGTTTTGAAAAACTTAAGTCTTGTTTTAAAAAGAAAGCACAATTTGACAAAAGGATTGAAAAGTTCTAAAGGTAATATGATGATATTACACAGTTCTTGAAGTTGTGGAAATCGCTGTTACCTTTGACCGAGATAGATGCGTCTGACAGCAGTTCTAGCTATTATTAAGCTAAGACTTCTTCCTTGCAAAATTACGGGGATATTACTGAGAAAAGATCGTTATCTGCACCAAAGAAGGAAGTGTCGCCTGACTTGAGGCATTTTGAAGCTCAGCGTGACGAGTTCTCTCTTTATCTGGTTTTCCTCTGTCCCTACGGGTCGTTCTGCGTTTTGCATACAGCATCAAGCCAGCATACGCATTTGTTTGCATTCCCACCGTCGAGATCTTTTGGTCGTTACCTTTATCTTTGTTTTGTTGTTACAAGTTCGCTTCAAAGTTGACATCCTGGGGTTTCCTTATCTGCTTTGGGAAGCTAGTGGTGACTAGCAATATCTAATTTATACAAACAGGGGGTTATTACCAATTTTCACCTTCGATTTGGTTATCACCAACAAACTTTGAAAGACTAGTGGTCACTAGCACGTGTTCAGAACTAACTATGTTCGGTACAGTAGTTCGGTCGTCACCAACTGTTTTTTTAAACTCAGTTGATACTGATTCTGTTATAAAGCAAACCAATTGTTATTGGAGTCCCTCTGATTTGGTTTTCACCAAAATTTGGCTAAAAATCTAGTGGTTACTAGTATTACCCTCTAAAAAACCAATGGTCATTGGTACTTGAGTGGTCGTCACCAAAATTCCCTAAAAAGTCCAATAATTATTGGCATCGCCGGAATCCAATGGTTATTGGTACCTATTTGATTTGGTTATTACCAGTCTTTATGAATCTAGTAGTTATTAGTATTACCTTCAGATCCAATTGTTATTGATACCTTTTGATTCGGTTATTACCAATTTTTCTAAGTCTAGTGGTCACTAGCTTCGTTTGGAAAATCTAGTTTTCACTAGCAGTATCCAATACTAGTTGTTATTGGTATACCCATGGATTTGGTTGTCACCAGTTACCATAAGTCCAATGATTATTGGCATCGCTTAAATCAGATTGTTATCACCACTTTGGTCTGGTCGTTACCAAACTCTGTGGAAATCCAATGGTTATTGGTCTCCTGGGACTCGGTCGTTACCAATTTCTCCATTTAAGTCTAGTGGTTACTGGCGTTATCCAGAACCAATTGTTATTGGTATATCTTGATTTGGTCATCACCAGTCCCCTCTAAGACCAGTGGTTACTGGCATTGCATGAAAATTAATTGTTATTAGTACCGAAAGTTGATTGTTACCAACTTCCCCAACCAGGGGCCTGTTATTTTGACAACATTGCTTGGAATTTCCCAATCGTAATTGGACATTCGATTTGGTCGCCACCATATCCCCAGGGAGTCTAAGGATACTTAACACTTCTTGGAAACCGTTTTGTTTTGGTCGTTACCATATTCCCAGTAAGTCTAGTAGAAACTAGTACTGTTTGAAGCTATTTGTCCTTCTGGTCGTCATCAGTCTCCCCAATTGAAGCTTTTGCCTTTCCAGTCGAGCCTCGGAGAACTAGTATATACTAGCTCCCCCGGCGCGTCCGGTCTTTTTTCTAACCTTTTCCTGAAGATCCCGTTTGAACTCTTCGTTATAAGAAATTTTCTCATCTGGTTATCCCCCGTGAGATTCGTGTCTTCGTTCCGTCTTTTCCCCGGTGAATATTTGCTTCCCCAATTGATTTTGTTCCCCAGCAAAGCTTTCCCCAGTGGGTATCTTCCCAAGTGTGGTTTGCATTTCTTTTCTTTCGTTTCCCCAGTGAAGAGTTATCATCTTCCCCGTTGGTTTTCCTAATCTGGTTACCCCCAATAAGGTTCGGATCTCCTTTCCCCGATGAAAATGTGTCTTCCCTGGTGGAATTTGTGTTCCCTACGCGAAAGATTTCTTTGAGCAAGCATCCGTAGTCATATTCGATTTATCTTGTTTACCTCGCTTGGAATCTTTCCCCGGTGTGTTGGGTTCCCGTGAGTGGTTACTCGTCGTTTTGTCGTTCTTTCATATTTGTTCGTGTGTTTGCATCTGTCTGGCATTCGAACATCATATAACATCATTTAAGTTCATGGCATAGTTGCATTTGTCCTTTTGCATACCATCGGATCTAAGGGACAAAATTTCTGGTTTGCTATATTTAAATATCTTTCACTAGGATTCTATGAGGATTGTCATCTCTCATTACCATCTAGTGAAGATATTTAAATAGGGGCATCTGTTGCACCCCAAATTTTGACCCCTTATATCCTCTTCATATCATATGCATTTATTTATCTAATCTTAACAGGTTTCGAAGTGTGTTTTTGTCAAGATACAGATGAAACGGGGCTCTGCACTGATAAAATCGAAGGTTCGAGGATTGGTCAACCAATGTTTTGGGTTGAATCATTTATGAAATAAGATCAAGAGTACCATATTGGGCCATGTGTGAGTTCAATTTGAGGTAATCACCCACAAATGGGGTGCAGTGCAGTTCAAGGCACCCGATTAGGGTTTTTCGGATTGAAAAAGTCAACTGTAGTTTGACTTTAGATTTGGGAAATAATTCAAGGACAAAAGTATGGTTTAAAAAGTTCATATGGATTAGTGAAGTCCCCTCAAAGAGTTTCAAAGTCTTGGAAGCTCCGAAACATGAACGGACGGTCCGGTAATCGCCGATCGATCGTACGGTTGACCGAAAAGTCAACCCCCTCAAATTTTAGGAATTGGACTTCAAGTTGTGAAGAAAAGTTGTTCCTTATGTCATGAGGGACCTACATATCAATTTTCATAATCATCGGATCAAGGACGTGAGAGTAATCGAAAAATCGGGAAATTAGGGTTTCGAAAGGGGCTAAACCCTAACTCCCTAACCACACACCCAAACGAGGTGGTTCAAAGCTCGTCGGAAAGCTATTAACAAGCCCTACAAAAGTCCTATACTAGTCCACACTCAGAAAATGCATGAAATTGGAGTTATCATCAAAGTCATTTTTTAGTACAAAACACTTAGTGAATTTCTCAAAATCTGGCTGCATCAAAACTTGTTTTTTTGCTAACTTTAAGGGACTTTTCAACAAAGATGCACATATATTTGGAACTTTTGACAAACATGAATGTTGTAGGGCTATATGAGGGCTTTCCAAAAAGAACAAGAAATCCCCAAGAGGAGTTGTGAGCTGGTAGTTATGGTGTCTTGAAGTTGGGTCTGTCACACTAAAAGTTCACTTGCTTCAACATCTCAAAATTGGATTTTCACAACTTGAGTCATTCTCCACCCTTGGATCATGTTACAAACTGATAATATAAGGTATGAATGAAGAGAAAACCAGAAGATGGGATAGTTTGAGGGATTTGGCAAGTTGAAGCAAGTTGACAATTTTATATTCATTTAAAAGAAGAAAGAGAAACTTTACAAGGAAATGGCAGCTGCAGGCCCCTACCTTCATAGCTCTCTCTAGTCATCTCAAGTCCCTCATGTCAGCTGATATTTGCATACCTTGAGCCAAGGAATTGATGTGTAGGATCTGATATGAAGATCTTGGCAAGATTTTGGAAGAAACATCATGAAACTCCCTCCAAAAATGGAAAATACAAAGCTGCCCTCATCCTTCTTTCTCCTATAAATAGAGGCCTCACCCTCATTTGTTTTACACACCAGAGCTGCTCATAAGATCAAAGCATCACAACTCTCCCTCTCATTCTCTTTTTACTTATAAGTGAAGAAAAGTTCAAAAGCACCAAAAATGGTCATTTTGCAACTTTCACACCATTTTCATTTCTAATATTTCCAACACTCTCACAACCATCCGCACATCTCCTAAATGACATATAGAAGGTGTATGACTCATTAAAACATCAAGAACCACAAAAAATCAAAAAGTCAACTCTCATTCAACCATACTTTGACCAAAGCTACAAAAAACACCAAAGTGAGTTCTAAACCTTTCCTTGAGGTTGTGATCATTTAGACACCTCATAAACAACATATCTCAACTGTCCAAGCACTTATCAATCACTAGAAAGTCACATCTCTTCATTTGGCACTGGAAGTGCATTGTTGCTTAAAGTGGAAGAAAGCTCAAAGGCCAACAATTGAAGCAAGCCATCTCTAGTTTTCTCAACTGATATAGCCTGCTCATAAGGATCTAAAAAAAGGTATGTATTTGTTTCTCATTAACTTTAGCATCACACTTCATGAAATCACCTTTTTAAGTGCTTTGGTAGGATTTGAACTATGCACACCATGTTGATTTTCACAATGTATGTCTCAATGAATGGAAGGGCTTCTCATAAACATTAGCCTACATGTTTTGACCTGTTTGTCATGGTAATATATTGACTCAATCATTAGGCTACACCAAATCACTTAGGGAAGTAGATTAGTTTTGATACTAGCTGCAGCCAGGGTGTTAATATTGATGTTGTTAGTTTGATATGTTATGCTTGAAATCATGGGCCTGTTTAAAATAATTCATTCAAAGCTATTGATGCTTGGTATGTGTTGTTTTGCATACTATATTCTTGATTACTTGAAATATTATGGGAGGCTGCTATGTCTCAGTTCTGCCTAGGCCTGTTAGGAGGGCAGTTTTTTGTTTGGTGTGCTGGCCTTAAAAGGGTGAAGTTATGCTGCTGAAGCAGGTGATGTCTGTGTTTTTGTTATGATTAATTTGGTGAACACCCTCTCAAGATTGTTTTATCCCTTAGCATTTGAGACTTGCCACAGTTACAAACCTTGGCATTATTGCTGGCAGTTTTAACAAGCAGATTGTTTCTCACTTTTTAAACAAATTGCTTTGGTTGTGTTTTACATAAAGAGATGCTGTGTCACCAGAATTATGATGTGGCAACAAATTGAGTTAGGGAGTTGGTTCTTGACCTGACACTTAGGGTGTGTGTGGTTAAGATAAGAAGCCTGTCATGTTGGCTTTTTGGGTAGGGGATTAGGTTCAACAATTGATAAGTTGCAGTGAGAATAAATTTGGACTGGTAGAGCACTTAGCTAAGATAAATTCAAATTGCTTATATTATAGAGCCATCTTGGCATTTGTTGGGTTTGAGTGCCATATAAAATGGGTTGTTGTTGTTACTGTCCTAGTAAGTATAACATAGGGTATGTACACAACCTGTTTACCAAAAGACAAGAACAATTCAAAACAAAAAAGAACCAAATTATCAATACCACACCATGATACTTGTAGGCCCCTCCTTCTTTTTGTTACTGTTACTTTAGGTTTTGCATAGCTGTTAGGTTTGTTTTTTTGAGTTGAGTATTGTGCAGTTTGTGTCATTTGTAATATGTTTGAATTAATGATTGTGATCATGAATTTTGGCTGCTAGTTTTGTTTCTAAAAAAGACTCACTTGATTATATTCTTGTCTTGGAAAGTTGTACCTCAGTGCTGTGTGTTTATGTTAAGGGTGTTGAATTCTGCTTTAGGTTTATCAATTGTTGAAATATGTCAAAACTGTATTGCCAAGTTTCAAGTATGGTTGCAAGTCACTTGAGTTGAATCATGTGAACTCATTCTGTTGGAATTTGTTTTAGGACATGTTATAAGCATAAAACCACATGAAGACTAACTTGAGCTTGTTACAACTGTATCAGTTTTGATTTGGTTTTGATTACCTTAAAGGCTATTTAACATGTCTCATCATCTTCCATGTTGTGTTATTAATGCTTGTTGTGTGAAGTAAGACTAGATTTGAGTTTTGATTCTAGCATCATGTTTGTATTTTTCTGTTACCAGCCAGCTAACATCCCAGTACATGTTTTTGAATCATGATTTTGTTTAAATCTTGCTGTCAAGGGCTGAACAGCATCCTCCAAATCACTTTGATCTGCTTTTAGTTTTGTTGTGTTTTTTATATCAGTCTTGACTTAGAAAAATCTGTTAAGGTGCTAGAAGGCAATGTGGACTAAGTGATCATGTTAGGATGTGGCTGGTAGTTTAGGTTTTGGCCAAAAGTCCTGTTACATTGAAGGTGGTTTAAAATCATTGAACATGACTCACACTGAGGTCAAAATTAGCTAGCACAACATTCTCGGTTCTAACATTGCAAGATGGATAAGGTACCAAGGCATTGCTGTTTGAGATGCATTTTAAGACCTTTGATGCTTGATTAAAAAACACACTATATGAATAATCTTCTTTAACAGTACCTCACCTTCAACCATTTGCAATTTCAACATCCTGCAGCATGAGGGGTCATGTCTTGAATCAGTGAGGAATTGAGATATCCATGTATTTAAGAGCATGTCAATTTGGAACTCCAACATTGAAATTGCACTTTAAACCATTTTCACATCTTTGCAAATTGATGGTCATCTGTGGATTTAGTAGGAAACTGAGGTTATCTTTTGAACTTAATTCATGAGTATTATATTTCAAGCTTGTGCAGGCTTCTGTTGGATTTCAAACTCATCAGTTTTGATCATTAACTTGCAAATTGCATCATATGACATAACAAGCATAAGCATTCGAATTTTTCATCTCATTAAGAATCTTGGAAAACTAATATCACCATCAGATTCCTCATGATTTTCTGGGTGAGATACATATAAGGTTTGTTAAAATCGGATAAAATTTGAGAAAGTTAGAGGTGTTTTGCAAACATGTTGAATGCCTTTGATTTGCCCAGAAAACCTGTCAAACAAGCTATGTATACTTATGGTTTCCATTGAATTAACGGATGTATGGCCGCCCCAGCGGTTGAAACTTGCGCGCGGATTGTACTTGGCATGGGTTCGATCCTTGGTGATAACCCTTGTTGCCACTTTTTCTCATTTTTCACATGAACTTCAAAAAATCATAACTCTCTCATTTTTTTTTATCATTTTTCACCCATTATTTTTTCATTGTGTTTGTTTTAATGATTACTTTCATGTCATAATTTTATTTTCCATGTTTGATTAATTTTTCACCATGTTTAATTATGTGCAACTTGTCATATTGACAGTGTAAACCCTAATCGGGTGCAGATGAATTTTCTTGTGGTTCCACTTGTTTTCTTTGTGAAAATTGATTGTTCTCATGCCTATACATGTTAGCCAATATGCTAGGATTTTTACTTTGAATTATTATCATGCTCAGTTCATCTGTTTGTTAATTATACTCCAGGTGCGATCTGTCGTCACAGTTTTCGTACTAATCATCTGCTTTGGTTGTCACCATTGTTTTTTCATCCTTAAATATTCTTCATTGGTTGTCACCATGATTGCTTTTGTATTATGTTATATTTTATTTTATCCCCAAGTGATGAAGCTTGTTAGCTTTCATCCAGTTGCCCACTATCTCTCCCTCCAAAGGAAGGTTTGTCCACTTGACTATCAATGTCCTGGACCAAAATCTTAACCCTCTTGACTTTGTTAAGTCACCTTAACCCTAGATTAGAAGCCTTTAGACTTTGCTTGAAGTCTAAGAAACCCACCCATACTAGGAGTGTTCTTCAACTAGAACCCTAGGAAAGAGTTCGTCAACTCTGTGTAAGAATCATCGTCATGACTTCTTACTTCCCCTTCAACTTAGCTTAGGGAGTTTTGTCAAAATCCACACAAACATTGCCATGTTTGTCTCCCTTTTGAACCTTGATCATCATCAAGTGTTCTTCAACCCTAGTGAGGTGAACTACGATTGCTCTGATTTTATCCTAGTAAGGATACGTAGGCAGAGGACGCGATGTCTTTGCGAGCAAACTTAGAAACAATCTTAGGTCTTCATCTATCATAAACCTCACCTTTTACCCAACCCGAACCTTAGCAAACATTTACCAACTTAGCATGCAATCAAACAAAAGGTTCCCGTAGGGTACTACGGATGTTTAGGATGTGAAATACCTACCCTATGCATAAACAACCCCCGATCCCCGAATCTCTTAGCGTTGTTGTTACATCGCGAAAAGGGTTTTTCTTTCTTTAGACCTTTCCTTTGGATAAATTAAAGTCCGGTTGTAAAAGAATTAAAGATTCAAGTTAATCCAATAGCTTGACATCCGATTTTCACCGCAACAGGGAGATTTCCCCCGATCCTAATGCCTGAGTGCTAGTGCTGATAATAAGAAGTCTGAGTCCAGTTGTGGAAATAACATCTCATATATAAAGAAAGCCAATCAAGGCGGCACACAACGTCACTGAGTACAAGCAGAATCAATTAGCATGACCTCGACCAACAAGCCTGGTGATGGCCAGCATACAACAATGATCAAAACAAAAGGATTACAAATATAGTCAAGTACGGCCACGGGCTCGAAACTCTTCTTACAGATTCCTCGTTTCTGGATGATCAGGCCGAGTGAGCAACCCTTCGACGAGTAACTCCCTCTGCATAATGGTGTATTGAAGACCTTCAACTGAGTCTTCCCATGCTCCTTCGCCGAAACAATCTTCTAACTTCCGCTTCTTGGATTCAAACATCAGCTTGCGCTCCTTCAGGTTAGCAAGAGCCTTGTTGAGTTGGCCTTCAGCGGCGTATCTGCGAGCGGTTTCTTCATCAAACCTTTTCTCACTAGCCTTCACCTGGGCTTTCAGCTTGGAGATCTGCTGCTTCAGCTTATCCTCCCGTTCTTTGCCGTTGGCTAGGGTGGCCTTCCAATGCTGATTAAACTTGGATATTCTCCGGTACGCTTCATCCAAGTGCTGCTTCTTGGTGGCCAGTACGTCATTGACAGCTTTGAAGTCCCGACCCAAACGCTCACGCTCGGCCATCTGCTTAGTCAAATCCGTCCCTAACTGGTTCACCAGCTCTGTTTGCCTCTTGAAGGAATGGACGGCTTCGCTTCTCTCGCTTCTGAGTTGAGCCAATTCTTTCTCCAGTTCTTCATTTGCCTTCTTCAGCTCATCTCTCTCAGCTAACACCTGATTATGTTGCTGAATGGGCATGGTGGTAGGATCTTCAATCACTGGAGGGCTTTCTGGCTTGGCAGGAGGAAACGGCATCCCTATAGCATCTGCTCTGGCTCTGATCCAAGTCACATATGGAGCGTAGGCCTGGCTATTACTTTTCCCCAGCAACGGCTTTCCCCACTTACAGATACCATTCCAAGCATGCTGAAGCTTAGATAACATATCCCCCTCTAGAAGTCCAGTGAGGTACAGAGATTCCTGCACCTCTTCATCCTTCGGCGGAGCTCTCAAAGCATAAGCAAACTGTCGGACCAGCAAAGATGGATTATAGTTGATACAGCCCTTCCTGCCTATCAAGGCACATTCGCAAACCCACTACAGCTGAAGATAATCTCGTTACCCAACCTATCTCTATCAAACCAGGCAATATCCTCCGCTGACAGACTCATCAAACGCTCAGACCACTCAGCTGTGGCTGCAGATGAAGCAAAGGGACCCTTCTTGGGTAGGTGACTATCAAGCCATCTTTAGAGCAAGGGCACACAGCACGAGACATTCTTGCCTCTTTTGTTCTTGTTTTTATAGTTGACGGAATGATAGACATCTCCAATCAAGGTAGTGACTGGATTCCCTGCTGCAAAGATGTGAAAGGCATCGAAGTCTACAAAGTCTGGCATATTAGGGAACAGAATGATGCCGTATATGCAAAGAGCAAGAATAGCGTTGAACACGATCCAACAACCGTCTTTGGCACACTGCTGGGCCTTTCCCGCTAAGAACTGCAAGGAGAAACCAGGAACCCTGTTCCAACTAGACAAGACCAACTCAGAGGTGTCCAGATGAAGTGAAGGAGCTAGACTAGCCAGATTAGGCTCAGCATCCATATGAACAAAGGGCATCTGACTCTTGATAGGCACACCTAACAAATCTGCATACTCTTCTAGTGTGGGTGCGAGAATAAAATCCTGGAAAGTAAAGCATCTCAAAGGAGGATCGTAGAACTGCAGCAGGGCGTGCAACCCATTCAACTCAAACACAGAGGGTTTACGAACCAGGCTGAGCAGTTTACCGTAAGACTTTCTGAATTCATCTCTCACAGAATCATCTGCCAAAGCAATCAAACCAATCAGCTGAACAACATCAAGAGTGGGGAGCCTGTAAGCCACGGTCTTCCTCAGAGAACCCATAATAACACAACAGAAGGCAAGAAAACCTGAATCGGGGGAAACGGTACCTGCAACACAGACACACGTTAATGAAATGCAAATGAGTATGCAAAGCAATGTAAAATGCAATCATGCAGCAGGAGATCAAGACAACTGTGTTGTTGAGGAGGTGAAGGTGGAGATTCTGTATCAACAAAACCACAATATTGTCCTATTAAGAACAACCCTATCTCTGATGAGAAGAAAACCCTGATATCGGACCATAAATTTGCTCTGTCAAGAACAAACACACATATGATAATAAGGACCTCGGATACAGGACCATAAATCTGCTCTATCAAGAACACATACATCTGAAGATAAGGACCTCTGATACAGGACCATAACTGTGCTCTGTCAAGAACACATATATCTCTGAAGATAAGGACCTCTGATACAGGACCATAACTCTGCTCTGTCAAGAACACATATATCTCTGAAGATAAGGACCCCTGATATAGGACCATAACTCTGCTCTGTCAAGAACAAACATCTCTGAAGTTAAGGACCTCTGATATAGGACCATAACTCTGCTCTGTCAAGAACACATATACATCTGATGATGAGAACCTCTGATACCAACAAAACTGATTCACTATCAAGAAAACCAGGTAGTCCAAGGTTAAGGCTTCCTGCAACAAACCCGACCCTGCTCGCAGGTATGGACCTAAACTGACACAAGTTCGGTATCCTATGCGATCATCAGCGTCACAGACATTCAAGAGGGGTGATACGATACCCAGAAGGTGTGGCATCACCATCTCCTGAAGCGGCCTCACTCATCTGAATTCCAAATGATCGGTCCCCAGAGTCGACAATCCTCCAAACCAACAACCCCTCAGGCCCAAAGGGCCGGAAAAGAAGTCAATCGGGAGAACCTCGTCTGAGCGTGGATTTCATGAGACACTAGTGCCTGCAAAGCAAGCACGCGCCCACTAATTTTCACAACTAATGCTAAGTACACTCAAGCTTGGGTCTGGCTTCTCACTCATCAGAATGCCCCTCCCACAACAGCACAGATAATCATATCATACTGGAAATAAAATGCGATAAAGAAACACAACCCGACAGTAATCATACAAGCGCTAGGATTGACTCTCGCAGGGGACGTTGGATCCCCAAACTGACTCGCATAAGGGACGTTGGATCCCAGGAAACTATCAATTCCCCAGTAGAGTCGCCAGCTGTCGCTACCGCGAAAATAAGGTGCCGGCAAAATAGAAGAGTCGCCACCTTTCTTTATTTATCCCTCAGAGCGGGAAAGGAAACGATTGGAAAAACCTGACGAAAAGGTATAAGACAAGGTCATCGCAACCATTGTCTGGGTTCGGGAGTCGGTTACGCAAGGGGAAGGTATTAGCACCCCTCACGTCCATTGTACTCGATGGGATCCATGCTTGTTGTGTTTATCTGACGGGTTGGTTTTACCTATCTACCTATCAAGGCTGGATTAAAAAAGAAAAGAAAAAGACTCGGCAAAGCATCGCAATTTATGCCCACGTATTCTCATCAGAGAATGAGAAATCAGAGTCAAAGTAGTTTGGCTAACTACTGTTTACGGGGAAGGTGGCTCGCCAATACATCAGTATTGTGCCTACATACTCTCAACAGGTATGAGAGATCAGAGCTTACGTAGTTCGGGATAATACGGGTTACGGGAATTCAGATTTATCTGTTTTATCGAGTAGGGTTAACAAACAGTTCCAGCAGTTTGGTGTATGCAGCTCGACCCTTTGAGACTTAGGCGTTACCGTTTGCGGTAGAACTGGGAGTTAACGACACTCTTTTCTTCAGAAAAGCTTCCTTTGACTTATGGGCCCACGGGGAAAAAGGTTTGAAGTTTGTTTTATGTCTTTTACGGAAGAACTGTTTTTTATGTTTGTCAGTAGTTCGTACAGCACTAGAGACTATGACCTGAGAGTGAATGCGTCGCATGTCACCCAAATGGTGCCATACTAAACATCTAGACTGTTGAAAAGAAACTCTCTAACAATCCTTTGTCAGATAGCTTAAGGGTTGTAACGTACGGCGTCAGTTAACCTTTATTACTGTATTTTAATTTGTTTTGAGATGAGAAGAGAATGAATAGGTTCAACTAAGAGGGGGACTATCAAGTCCTAATGTTGTCATGCCAAGGATTCATCCTATGGTTGAAGTTTGAAACAGGGAACTCCTAGAAGTTATCATGCATAGGTTTCAACCTAAATTTCTAATCATCACTTCCTTATCAAAGGAAGTGAGATTCCTAGGGGATCATGTCAATGATAAACAAAAACAGATAAAGCATCAGCTTAAACAGTAAACAGTAAGCGACTGAAAAATGCATGCAATGCAAGTGAGGGAGGAAATGTGTGTGGGACATCAGCCTCCACAAGCTCATCTCAACCTCAAGCCAGATATGAATAACTGCAATCATACAGAAAGAACATGCTAACAAGCAAAACATAACTGCAATCATACAGAAGAAGTAACATGCCATCAAGCAAACACAACAGACCACATAGGTAAGGGAGCTGGGCTCTACCGAATACCCGCAAGCAAAGCCATACAGTAAAAATACAAGCAGAGGGAGCAACTCAACCTCTAATGCAATCATGCTCCTAGCTTAAATCAGTCTAGATATGAACTTATTCTAATGCATCAAGCAAATCAAATAAGTCACATCAATACAGTTGCACAGAAAGCAAACAGACAGGAAAGAAAGAAGATCAACCACTTCTACAGCTTCACAGCAAAGCTCTTCTGACAGCAGTTCAGTCCTCAGCCTGCAACTGCTCTTCAAGGCTAACATCTTCAATAGCAAGTGTCAACTTGCTTCTTCAAGCTTCTAAACTATCAAACATAAGTATCAACTTATTCTCTTTTCTTCAAGCCTCAGCTCCAAGGTAAACTCCACCTTCAGGCTTCAATCCCCATTGCAAGTATCAACTTGTTCCTTCAGGGACTCAATGCATTAAACTCACAAGTATCAACTTGCTTCTTCCTTAAGCTTCAGCTTCTTCATTCCATCTCCAATGGATTCCTCTCACAAGTATCAACTTATTCTTCATGGTCTTCAAGCTTCAGCTTCAATGGCAGTCTTCAAACACAGGGAAGTATCAACCTCTAGCCTTCAATCTTCCAACAAGGAACTCTATCCTCTAGCAAGGGATAAAGATTCATCTAACAAGAGTAAAGTTTGGATGATTGGTAGCAGAGTGAAGACCAAAGGTCACCACTAAGCATCCTATCATCAGAGAAAGGGACCCTCAAAGGTTCTACCAACTTGTAAAGAGCCACACATCCTACCAAAGGAGAGATGAAGCCTTTACATGGGGACCTTACATCATAGGGAAGAATGGAAGTGATCAACATCTTCCATGTTTATGAAAGAAGAGAATCTATCTAGAAGCTCTGCCTACAAACCCTAATCTTAACACCTAATCAACACTACACCAAAAGAAGGGAAGATCTTCACATCCAAGCTTCTTTAAGCATTCCATGGTAGCCCAAGCTTGTCTTCAACATCATCCAAAAGCAAGAGAGACAAAACCCTAATCTAAGGGAACTAAAGAAGTCATTCTAGTCAAATTAGTGCATTAGAATCATCCAAAGTTAGCACCTAAACTAAAATCAAACAAAAATAGTAAACTATATTGTAAATTCCTACAAAAATTCCTAAGGGACCCTAATTCAATCATGAATCTACCATACAAAATTCAGAGGTTGAATCATCCACCAAGTTCTAGATATAAAACCTACATCATAAGGTATCAACCATAAACCCTAAAAATGGAGATCCTAAAGTTTCAACCTAAAACTACCACTTACATTCATCACAAAAATGTGAGAAAAATCTAGGGGGAACATGCATATCTATGCTAGCTACACATAAAAACTCAAGGCATGAATCATCAGCAAATGATCAAACCAAATTCAACAAAATAAAGCATCAACCATGATTATTTTAACATCAATTAAAATTCAACAAATGCTAATAAAATCAAAAATGCATGAAATATTAATATTTTTTATCTAAAAAAACTAGATTCATTCATGAATCAATGGAAAAAAGAATGGAATTATTTGAGTCATTTTCAATTTTTCATGAATTATTCACTAAACCATATAAAATGAAGAAAATAAAAGAAAATGATGGAAATTGGAAAAACAAGCGTGGCAAATAGCACATATTTCCAGTTCATTTCAGTGTTGGGCCCAAAAAGGGGGGTACTGATATCAATTAGTCCAAAGCCCAGGCGCTCCAATTATCAAACTGAAACAAACGAAAATAATGTACAACCAGTTTCGAACCCACGCTCTCTTGGATGCACGCCTCTCATAAGTGAAACGCAGCGTTGAAGGGAGGGGGGTACGTGGCTCGCTCAATGGTCGTTGGATCGCTTGACCAAGTCCACTTCTCGTCAAGCATGGACGGTGGAGATTATATCTTCTCCATTTCAAATTTCTAAAACTCCTCCACCTGCACGCGCGAAGGTCACCGCCGGTGACTTCTCCGGTCAGCCTCATCCAACCCTAGCTCTCTCTACAGGCCTCCATTCCACATGGTTTCTACACGAGTCTTGTTCCAAATTTCACAAGGAATCCACTTATACTACTCAAACGTTCTAAAAACTCAAGAATCCAAGAATAGCAATCTCAACCGAAAATTGCATAAACCCTAAATTGTCACTAATCTCCAAATTAATGATCCAGAAAGCTTCCTACACTAATCTACAATGATTCTAACCTAAAAAATCCTATTGATTATGCCTACATTAAGCCATGGAATGAGAATTACATACCTGTCAAAATCGTGTGAACAGAGTACTCAAATCTTCAAATCAACCCTCAAGAACTTCCAGATTCCTTCAGTAGCATCCAAGGAAGGTTCTGTATGCAAAGAAATGAGTTGAAATGCCTTGAATTCTTGAACCCGATTCTGAGTTGCAGATGAAGAATTTGCAATTCCAACTCACGATTCTTCCACAATTTTGCCTTGAATTTGATCTGGGATTAATCACCAACCCTAGAGCAAGCTATTGGGATCAAGAACTTGGATTGAAATGGCTTCAATGGCTGTAACAGATTTTGATTTGCAATGTGCAAATTCAAAATGCAATCTCACTCTTCTCTCTCAATTCTCACCAACCAGTGCTCTGAATCACTTCATATGCTTATATAGGACATGAATGAACACTCTAGAAAGTTCTGGATCAATCTAATGAGAATTTCAATATCTCAAGTCATGGAAAATTCAATCTCATGGCATCCTCATACCAGTTCAGGTTATAGCTTGCATTTGCCCTCATTCTCATCCAAATTCTCCTCAAATGAGATTATGAAGGTGTTTGGGTGGATTGGAACCATGTATTTGATCTTATGTGTAGTTTGGCATATGTAACTTAAGTCTTAAGTAACAATATGCAACTCCATGATTTTGACCTCAAATGAGAAAAGTGTTATTTCCATTGTCTTTAAAATGTCATTTCTGATCAAAATGACATATTACATGCCTTATTTTGGCCTTGGAATGAAAAATCACAAATTTGGTCCTTTTAATGAACTTTAATTCTTCCTTTTTAGGCCAATTTTTCAATTTTGAGTTACAAGCAATTCCAACCTCTCATGACCACTTGTCTAGCCTTAAAACATCATTTTGAACAAGTTTGATGTTGAACATTTTCCCATTTGAAGCTTGCAAATAGGAGTTATGGACTTATGATTGAAATGACCTGTAATCTCCAAATGTCCAAAATACCCTTGACTTGTCAAAGCCATAACTTGAGTTCTACAAATCCTATCAAGGACTTCTAGTACTCTATAGAAATATACGAGGATAAGGAACAACATTCATGTTGACCAAAAGTTCATAGGATTCATCCTTCTAGGGAAAAAGTGCCATGCAAGTTGGGTAACTTTCAAGCTCCAAATTCACATGCCTCAGATGACATGTAACTTGTCAAAGTCATAACTTGAGTTCTACAAATCCTATAAAGGACTTATAGCACTCAAATTAAATCTAAGGCCATGCTATACAACAATCATGTTGGGGGTGAGATGAGATGACAATCACATCTTGAGCTACATTGCCTTGAAGATAGGGGTCAAACTAGGGGATTTTACACTGTCAAGTCTTAGAAACCCTAGCTTGAAACTTCTCAAACTCTTCAATCATGATGAGTTAACCTTGGAATCATCCTTATAAAATCTCAATGTATCAATCCATGATCACATGGCTCTTGGATTAGGTCTCAATCTTCTTTAAATCATCAGTTGACTTAGGGTTGACCCAGTCAAACCCTAGCTGCACCAATCATGGTTGAGGCTTCTTATTCTTGCACAATGACCTGTCTAGGCCTCAAAGTGATCTTCAACACTCCTCATAAGCTCTCTCAAGACCTCAAGTCTAACTTCATGGCTTCAGAATCACCTGATGACTTCCCACAACTCTCAAGTTAGGAGACACACCCTCTTGGCTTCAACCACTCTCTCTGATGATCTTTTAACTTCTCTGACAAGGATATCAACCCTTAAACATCTTAATAACCTTCTTATCTAGCTTCAAACTCTTGTGTATCTCTTAATTGGTAATCATACCTCTTGATCTCCTGCATACATGCCAATGAAATGCAAATGATAATGCTAATGTGAATGAAATGAAACATAAGCTAGGTAAAGAAATGTTAGGCAAATTTTGGGGTGAAACACTCTTCAATCCTTGATCCAATGGTCACCAAAATTCTTGACTAGATATGATGTGCCATTAGGAACATAATTTCCTTTAATTTTTGGGTCAAAAACCTTTTGGTCCATAAGTTGACTTTTCAGTCAGACGAACCGATCGATCGAAAAACTCTGAATCGACTATTAGTACTTTGGGCTCCATAAGGTCTTGAAACTTCTTGAGTTGCATTCAATAAGTCATATAAGCTTCATGGACCATTATTCCATCATTGGAACACCATTTAGATCAAAATTCACACCACATTTGACTTTTCCTGATCAGAAACCCTAATCGGGAGTCTTGAACTGCACTGCCATTCTTCTTTGGGTGACAACTTCAAATTGGATTCATATTTGACCCATTGTAGCATTCTTGATAGTGTGGGGACTTGTTTCATGGATAATAAATCCAAGACATTGGCTGATCAAACCATCGAAACCCCGATTCCTGACTGCATGGAACCCTAATTCACTTGTATCTTGACAAAGATAAACTTGAAATAGGTTATGGTTAGATAAACAAATTATGATGCTCCTAGAATGATGATGAAGATCTAAGGGTCAAAATTTAGGGTAGAACAGTTGCCCCTATTTTAATATCTTCACCAGATGGCAATGAGAGATAGCAATCTCCATAGAATCATAGTGAAAGGTATTTAAATATAGCAAACCAAAAATTTTGTCCCTTAGATACGATGGTATGCAAAAGGGGAAATTCTAACATGCAATGAATTCTAAATGATGCTTGGATGCAAGACAAATGCTGACACACAAACAAAGTAAAAAGAACGAAAAAACAACGAGTAACTACTCACAGGGGACCCGACACACTAGGGAAAAGATCCAGGGCATAACAATCAACAGTTCATACGTGACTAATGATGCTACTTCGAGGGGATCTTCCACACAGGGAACAAACTCCACCAGGGAAGACAAATCTTCACTAGGGAAGAAAGGGGAACTCCACTGGGGAAATGAAAACCTCTAATGGAGAAATGCATCTAGGGAGAAGCCATGCAGAAGGACAAAAGTCAACAGACTCAGATTCCGACCGGGGAAGCAAAAAGACCAGAGACACGATCCTCATTGGGGTCTAACCAAATGAGGAACTTCCTATAACGAAGAGTTCGAACGGGATCTTCAGGAAAAGACTAGAAACAAGACTAGACTCACCAGGGATGCTAGTAACCACTAGATCTCCGAGACACGACTGGGGAAACTAAGGCTCCGCTGGGGATACTGGTGACAACTAGAACTTCCTATCAATAACAATTGATTTTAAGCAACGCCAGTAACTACTGGACTTCCTGGGGATGCTATTAATGACTAGACTTTTAAGAGAACAAGGTTACAACCAAAACAGTGATACCAATAACAATTGGATTTAAACGATGCCAGTGACCACTGGACTTAACCGGGGGGACAATGGGGATAACCAACTCAGAGTACCAATAACAGTTGGATTTTCAAACAATGATAGTAACTATCGGACTTAGAAAGATTGGTAATAACCAAATCAAAGATACTAATAACAATTGGATTTAAAGGATGCCAGTAACCACTGGACATCAAATGACTTGAAACAACCAAATCAAAGGATACCAATAATAATTGGATTTTCAATGCAATGCCAGTAACTACTAAACTTACCGGGGAAGTTGGTAACGACCAACTCAAATTACGAATAACAATTGGTTCTAAACGATGCCAGTAACCACAGGATTTCAAAGATTGGTAACTACAAGACACCAATAACAATTGGATTTGAAACAATGTCAGTGACAACTGGACTTACAAAGGACTAGTGACAACCAAATCAAGGGATACTAATGACCATTGGATTTTTACGCAACGCTAGTAACCAATGGACTTTCTAGGGGTGCTAGTAACAACTAGACTTACATAGGGGAACCGGTAATAACCGAACCAAATACCAATAACAATTGGATTTAACCAATGCCAGTAACTACTAGGGTTACTTAGGGAAGTTGGTAAAAATCAACTCTAATACCAGTAACAATTGGTTTTAAGCAATGTCGGTAACCATTGAACTTCGACGAAGATTGGTAATGACCAAATCAAAGGATACCAATAACAATTAGACTTAAACAATGCCAGTAACTACTGGGCTTATTGGGGAAATTGGTAACAACCAACTCATGGTACCAATAACAATTGGATTTCAATGCTAGTAACTACTAGACTTACTGAACAAAGTTGGTGGTGACCTGATCTCAAAGATAAGCATTAGTAACACCTACTCACCTTGGTAAACATTAGGTTAATATCATATATTTCTAGTCACAACTAGCCTCCCGGGATAAAAGCATCTATCATAAAAATATTGACAAAGTTGGGGTATCAACCGCAAAGCGAGCCCGTGGCAAACAGGACGGAGCAAGAAGATTGGTAACGACCAAAGGATCTCAATGGCAAGAGCCAGACAAACAGGAACCAAAGAAATTCAAACAAATGTGTATGCTAATGATATGATGAAAATGAAAATCCATACCGACCCATAAGGGAGAAGAAAAAAAGACAAAGCAAGAAACACAAGGAGGAAACCCATCACACTGAGTCTTGATGTCACTAATCTAGATGAAGCTTCTTTCTGGGGAGAGAAGCGACTCTATGGAAGTAATCAATGCTCTTGTAAACCTGCAGAAGAGGAATCTCGGCTTAGTAGCGGGGTGACTGTCGGGCATAACATTGGTCAGAGATGGCGGCAAGTTCTTTACTACTCTGGGAGTAGTATAATACCGTCATGTCACCTTTAGGGTTTTGACGTGCTTTGTTAAATTAGTTTCTTTAAACCAAAATTTTAATTTTTCAAAACACTTTGCATTTCAAAAATCATTATTAATGAATAAGTAAAATTTTCATAACAAAAACATAGATCATAACAATGATTGGTCTGAAATTTGATTTCATTAATAGATGAGATCTTTACAAAGGGTAAAGTCTCGGGAACAAATACAAATTTGAAAAATGGCAAACAGAAAGGGTTACAAAATCCAACAATGATCCGACCCTACTAACTAGTAGTCCATATGTTTCGTTGCATATGACGAGAATGGCATACAATGACTTCTTTCGACACTTTTGATGAGGCTTTGTCCCTGCATTTGTCTATATTGTTCTTTCGGACTTCCAACCTGTTCAAGCATTTTTTGCTTGAGTCACCTTTCTAGATTTCCATATTCAGGCGTAATACTTTCTTACTACGTCTGAATTGATGGGGTACTTAAGTTGTTCACCATCCATCGTTTCAAGAATTAGAGATCCTCCGGAGAAGATAGTTTCTACGACAATAGGGCCATCATAGTTGGGCATCCATTTCACGCACATATCCTTTTGTGTTGTTAGGATTTTTTTTAGCACAAGCTCTCCTTCCTTATATTCCTTGAGATAAACTTTCTTGTCGAACGCCCTTTTCATCCTTTGTTGGTAAATATGGCTATAACACATGGCAGACATCCTTTTTTCGTCGGTAAGATTCAGTGAATCGAACCTCTCTTTTATCCACTTGGCTTCCTCAAGCTCGGCTTCCATTAAGATCCTTAACGAAGGTATCTTGACCTTGATGGGTAGTATAGCGTCCATCCCGTAAACCAAGGAGAAAGGGGTTGCCCTTGTCGAAATGCGCACTGATGTTTTGTGACCATGTAAAGTGAATGGTAGCATCTCATGCCAGTACTTGTAGGTTACCACCATCTTCTGTACTATCTTCTTGACGTTCTTATTTACAGCTTCTACATCGCCATTCATTTTTGGTCTATACGGAGAAGAATTATGGTGTTTGATTATGAATTTATCACAAAGTTCTTTGATCGTCTTTTTATTCCGATTTGATCCATTGTCGGTGATGATTTGGTCAGGAATATCGTACCGGCAGATAATCTCTTTCTTGATGAAGCGGGCGACCACTTTCTTGGTTACGTTCGCATACGATGCTGCTTCTACCCACTTGGTGAAGTAATCAATTGCAATGAGGATGAACCGATGGCCGTTGGAAGCTTTTGGCTCAATTGCCCCAATCATGTCTATGCCCCACATTGCGAATGGTCATGGTGATTTTATCACGTTTAGAGGGTGTGGAGGAACATGCACTTTGTCGGCATAGACTTGAAATTTATGGCATTTTTTAGCAAAGAGGATACAATCTATCTCTAAGGTCAACCAAAAATATCGAGCCATCAAAATCTTTTTCGCCATGGCATGGCCACCGGCATGAGTTCCGAATGTCCCTTCGTGCACTTCAGTCATTAGCAGATTCGCTTCTTTTTTGTCAACACATCTGAGTAGAACCATATTGTGGTTCCTCTTGTACAGAATGACATTGCTGATGAAAATTTTGGATGATAATCTCCGTATGGCTCTTTAGTCGATTCTGGATGCGTCAGCCGGATATTCTTGATTTTGAAGAAAATTCTTAATGTCGTGAAACCAAGGCATATTATCAGACTCTACCATCATGACATATGATGGCACAGTTCTTCTTTCAATGCAAATCAGAGGTGCCTCATTGACAAACTGGACCTTCCACATCGATGCTAGCATGGTTAAAGCGTCTGCAATGTGATTCTCTTCTCTCGGCACATGTTTGAAAGTAATTTCATCAAAGTATTCAATCATTTCCAAAATGTGATCTTTGTAGGGGATCAATTTTTCATCTCGAGTCTCCCACTCTTCTCTGAGTTGGTAGTTCACTAAAGCAAAGTCACCGATCACTTCCAAGATTTTGATACGGAGGTCAATAGCAGCTTCCAATCCCAGGATGCAGGCTTCATACTCGGCTATATTGTTGGTACAGGAGAAACAAAGTCTGGTGGTAACGGCAGTATACCCTCCGGTTGGATTTTTCAAGACAACTCCAATATTGTGTCCATTCTTGTTAGACGCTCCATCAAACATCATCTCCCAGTGGGACCCGGGTTCGGGACCTTCCTCAGGATCGGGTTCTGGCTTCAAATGTTGAATGTACATTACATCTTCATCTGGTAACTCAAACTTGAGCGGTTGATAATCATCCACAGGATGCTCAGCAGGGTGTTCTGACAAGACATTGCCTTTGACAGATTTTTGAGTGACATATTGAATATCATTCTCTGACAAGAGCATGTGCGACCCGACCAACCTTTCAGTTTAAGCTGGCTTTTTGAAGATGTACTTTATTAGGTCCACCTTGGAAAGTAACAGAGTAGTATGACAAATCATGTACTATCTTAGACGCTTGGCTGCCCAGGCTAGAGCACAACAAGCTTTCTCTAGAGGGGAGTAACTACTCTCGCAATCTATGAAATTCTTGCACAGATAGTAAATTGCATGCTCTTTCTTTCCTAACTCGTTAGTTTGGCCAAGCACACAACCCATTGAATCTTCCAATACTAACATGTACATGAATAATGGCTTTTTTGGCACCAGAGGATGAAGGTGAGATAATACTTAGAAGGGGGGGTTGAATAAGTATGATAAATTAAGACTTAAAAAATAATCACACAATTATTTTTATCCTGGTTCGTTTAATAACTACTCCAGTCCACCCTTCCTAGAGTGATTTGCCTTTCTCAACAAGGACTTAATCCACTATTAAATCAAACTGATTACAATAGTATCACCTAAGAACAACAGTTCTTAGTCTTCTCAAGAGCTACTGATTCTAACTGAATCCTCTTAAGGAATATCCTTTACAATCAATGTAAATTAAATACAAGAGTATTAATGCTTCTATAAAGCTTTTATCACAACAGTGATTTTTCTCTTAGGTTTAAGTACAATAAATTCTTAGAAGAATAAGAATGAATGAGAGCTTTAGAGTATATTGATTTCTTTTCAGCAAAGTGTGTAACTGAAGAATGTGGTGAAGTTCTCCTTTTATAGGCAGCTGATCCAAGCAAGCTGAACGTTGAAAAGAGAGTCCCAAAAAGGTCTGAGCCTTTTTGTCTTCACATCAAGTGACCTTTCCTAGAAGTAGATGGCACAGAAAAATCCTTTTTGTCTGTGTAAGTGTGTCTAGCACAAATAAGGAAAGAGATGTTGAATAACTCCAACGGATATATTCTTGAAAATTACTTCTACAGTTTTCAGCAAGTTCTTCAGAGTCTGAATGGATCAGAGTCTTCTAATGAGATTCAGAACTGTGCTATATCAGAGTCTTCTGCAGCATGTGTGCTTCCAGCGTGTTGATCATCAGAGCATATTTGACACAGAGCTTCAGTACTTGGCAGCGTAGGTACTTTCAGAAACTTCTGTAGACTAATGCTTTGAGAAACTCTTCAATCAATATTCTTCTATGCTTCAGATGCTTCAGCTTCAGATGCTTCTGATTATCTTCAGATGCTTCTGATTATCTTCAGATGCTTCTGACTCAGAATGTTCTGGAGCTTCTTGCTTCAGATCCTTCTGGAGACTATGCTCAGGATCTTCTGTAAGGAGCAAACAGATTCTTCTGTAAGGTGCATCTGGCGCTTCAGAGTCAGAATAACTTCTTGTATTCAAGGCAGATTTGCTTCTAGAGAGTTAATATTATTTCAATCTGCAGTAAAACTCTCAAACAAATTTTAGAGTATATAATTCTTAAATATAAATTTCCTAACAGTTATCATCAAAACAAAGAGTTATTATTAAGAAACAATCTGTGTTCTAACAATCTCCCCCTTTTTGATGATGACAAAAAGTATCAGAAATTTTATTTAACTGAACATAAAGAATTATAACTCCCCCTGAGATGATGAATCTCCCCCTGAGTTAAATATAAAAAAGGAATAGAAACTTCCCTTTTATCTTGAGTAATCTTTAGAGACAGATCTTGTTTGTCTTTGTAATAATTTAGGGTCAGAACATCTTGCAGATATAAGATTCAGAGTTGATAAAAGATAAATGATCTGAGAGACTCAGAGATTCTTTTATAGAATGTTCTTATCAAATGATCTGAAATAGTCAATTTAGATATTATAAAGAATAGATATGTCTGAAGTTTCATTCTAGTGAAATTATATTAAATAGTTCAGATCTTTATTTTCTCCCCCTTTTTTGTCATAAGCAAAAAGTAAAAACTTTTGAAAAGACAGATAAAAGGAACAATAAATAGATAATTCAATGGAGAAACACTGATTCATTCAAAATAACAGAGCAAGAGTACATTGGTAAATATCAGAAGATATAACAATAAAGTTCAGATGCAAAACAACAGATGCACAAACATGAGAAAAAAAATCTAAGAGTGTTTTGACAAAAGCATCTTCAATAGGTCTGTAATCTCAGATGAAGATTGCTCTTGCTTTGACATCCACTTAGTCATTGTCTCATCCTTCTCATCTTGTTTTGACATCCACTCTGTCATGTCCTCAGATTTCTTATCTTGCTTCGCCATCCAAGATTTTATTTCAGACTGACCAGCCTCCAGAGCAGCAATCTTGTCTCCAAAATCTGGATGTTCTGTCTTTATCGCTGATGAAGAAGGTGGAGGTTCTGCAGCCTGAACAGAGTCAATTGCCATAGGTTCTGGAGATCCTGAAGAGGGTTCTACCAGATCATAGTCAATGCATTGGCAGTTGGTTCTGTTGGAGGAGGAGGAGCATCCAAACAAAGCAGAGGTTCAGTTTTATTGACAATCCAGAATTGAGTTCTTTCAGCTCTGAGCTTTGCATCATCAGAACAGATGTTCTTCAGATTGGAAGCTACATTGTTGAATCTATTGATAAATCCTTTCCAGATGATGTCAGTTTCATTTGCATCCATAGTTTCAGAGCATCTTTTCTGAACAGTACCTAAAGACATCTGTATTTCTTGCAAAAACGTTTGAAATAAATGATCAATATTAAGTCTGGGTGGTGGTTTAAGCAAGGTTTCCAGAGTCATATGTTTAGGTTTGGGAGTTAGTGGTATCAGTGATTTTGGGATGGAAATCAGAGGAGGGGGATAATATGGAATGAAAGGAATTTCTGGTTTTTGAGGTAAGGATCTGTTTAAAGCATTAAGCAGATTAGGTTGTGGTCTTGTGCGTGGGTAAACAACATTAAAGGTTTCATAAGAGTATGGTATGAAAGCAGAGGTTGATGGTTTATCAGATGCAACTGTGTTATCAGATGCAGGTTGCAGAGCTGAAACAACAGCTTTACCAGATGTAGCAGATATTGTTGCTAAGGATCCTTCATTGTTCATAGATTGAATATATGAAAGGATTACAGAAGGAAGAGCCTGTCTGAGTTTTGGTTTCAGAGGTTTCAGGGGTTCAGAAGGTTCAACTCTATCATAAAAATCTTTTAGTTTGAAACCATAAGATAAATTATGATAAAGAGAAGACACTTGGGCACAAGATATACCAGATGATGATGGATTAGAAGTGGGAACAATCATCTCAGATGAAGGTGCAGGTGGAGGCATAGGGTCTGGAATGGGAGTTTTAGAAGGTATGGTTGATTCAGGTTCAGGTTCATGTACAGGGTATTTGTCAGATGGAGAAATTAGAAAATCTGGATGGATATCTGATTCAGATGAGTTGGAGGATGTTGTAGGTGTACAAGAGGTAGAAGAGACTTGAAACACTGTTTTTAATGGAGTGATATCAAGAACTTCTGTCTCAGGGATATGAGTAGGTTCTGAAGGAGTATCAGATTGTTGAGATGGTGGTTCTGATGAAACAGGAGCAGAAGTTACTTTAGTGGGTTCAGAAGTAACAGGTGCAACAAGTTCAGAAGATGGATTATTGGATGGTGGTATGACAGAGTCTTTTTCTGGTTGATCTTCTGTGGTTTGGTTTTCTGGATGTTCAGAAGTTTGTGGTTGATCAGAGTTTTGTTTTTCAGAAGGTTGTTGTAGTTTTGATGGTTGTGGTTCTGTTTGTTGTGGTTCTGTTGGTTGTGATTCTGTTGGAGGTGAAACTGATGGTGATGGACGTGGAATGAAGTGTTTGATGTGTATTTTGGGTTGAGGTGTTTTTGATACAGAAGTAGTGTTTTGTTTTTGAGGTGAGACAGAACTAGGGGCAGCAACAGAAGTTGTTTGAGTAACAGGTGGTTTGGGAACAGACTTAATAGTTGAATCATTAATAACAACATTTTTAGAAATAACAGAAGTCTTAGTACCTTTTAGTTTAATCCTCTTGGCAGATGCAGAGGCAGCTTCTTCAGAATCCTTTCTCTTTAAGAGATTCTTTGGCTTCTCAGCAATCTTAGCCTTCTTCTGGACAGGTTCAGATTCTGCTACAGGCTGAGACCTTTTCCTATGAAGTGGTACTTCTTCTTCTTCTCCTGCATCTGGTAGTGGTTGTTTGACAAGCTGAAACACATTTGCTGGAATAGGTACTCCTTCCCTTTTGCATTCCTCTATATACATCAGTACTATATGTCTAGGTTCTTCAGCAAAGAATAGAGGGAAGTCAGATACTGGAACCCTCTTATTCAAATCAGACATATTTAGCCTCTTTGGAGCAGTAGTGAGTTCATCTACAATCTTGAGTCTCAGAAGACTTTTAGCGTTCATAGGCTTTCCCATAATGAACTCTAATTCCTCTGTAACCCCAGCATCATACAGAGCAGCCACTAAACCATTTTCAGTGAGAAGATCTGAGATCAACCTTCCAAATGGGATCCAAGTCCTGATCTTCTGGCCTTTTTCTTTTACAGATTCTCTAAATGCATTGATGTGATTCCACAAATGCATGAACAAAATGTAAGGAAGATCTACCTTGTTGCTCTGACTAAGGCAGTACATAAAATAGATCTGTTCATTGTTGACATAATCTGGGGAATTTGTTGACTTCCTGTGATGTATGCATCCCATGAAGATCTTGGCCCAGATCTTGTAATCAGGCTTCAGATCTTTGAATCTGTTAGAAGCTTGTCCAGCAGTCATCACTTCCTCATAAACCTCTTCCATATCCACACGCCCAGCTGGCAAGTGGGAAACACCATCTGTTTCTTCATAACCAATCAATCTTCTTATCAGATCCTCTGTGATGATAATCTCTTTTCCCAGCACAGATGATAAAATAAACTTGGGATACACAGATGCATGAATCCAGAATTCCTTCACAAGTAGAGGGTAAACTGGTCCAAACAATCTATCAAAGTATTTCACCCATCCTTGAGCTCTAACAATGGAGCGAAAATCAAACCCATTGTCAGCCAGAGAATCAAATTCAACCATAGATTCACACAGCACTTCTAGTTTATCAATAGGTGTGAGCAGAGTTCTCTTGGGAGGAGAATATGGAGCAGCGCCTAAGTTATCTGAAGTCACAGCAGCCATTGTAGATTGAAACTGAGCAGTTGTTGATGAAGAAGACGCCATTGAAGATTGCTTTTTCAAACACTTAGGTTTTGAGTTTTTATGCAGAGAGAACAAGAGATGAAAACGCATGTAAATTCTGAGAGTGAAAAGTGTGAAAGTGAATACACAACAAGTATTTATACTAATCACTTAGGCACATCAAAAGTCAGACAAACGCACGTTTGAGCAAGCATTAAATGAAGAAGAATAAAATCATTTCAAACAATAAATGCTTCTGACAATTTTGGGGGGAAAACCAAGATTTTTACTATTCAAATTTCACCTCAAACGTCTCTTCAGTTATGTACACGCCACCTCTTTAGATTTTGTGTGACACGTGTTTACTTGCATGCTGTTCTGAATTCTCTCAAGAAATGAAACGTTAGCCAACGCTCAGATCTTCAAAAGATGGTTAGTTCAGAGTTTGATATCAGAAATATTAATCAGAATAGAATAAATAAACAGAAGAAATACTTCAGATGAATTAAGCATTTTTGCATCTGTAACAATTTGCTTCTGTTAAATATCATTCTGGACAAAAATCCATACCAATATTTTTCAGAATAAAATTGAATCTATCTTCAACAAGGGGTTTTGTAAAAATATCTGCCCATTGATGATCTGTATCAACAAAGGCTAAATTTATGATTCCCTTTTGAACATAGTCTCTGATGAAATGATGCTTAATTTCTATATGTTTTGCCTTAGAATGTAAAATGGGATTCTTGGACAAACATATAGCAGAAGTATTATCACAAAAGATAGAAATGTTACTCTCAAAAATTTGATAATCTTCTAGTTGACTTTTCATCCAGAGCATCTGCGTGCTACATCCAGCAGCAGCAATGTACTCAGCCTCTGTGGTTGAAAGTGCAATTGTGGGTTGCTTCTTGCTGTACCAAGAGATTAGATTTCTTCCCAGAAATTGACAACTTCCAGAAGTACTTTTTCTTTCCACTCTGTCTCCAGCATAGTCAGCATCACAAAATCCAACTAATTTGAGATCATCAGATTTTCTGTAACACAAACCCACATTAGAAGTACCTTTCAGATACCTTAGAATCCTCTTGACAGCTGTCAAGTGTGATTCTCTAGGATTTGATTAGAATCTAGCACACAGATAAACACTGAATAATATGTCAGGTCTAGAAGCAGTAAGATAAAGAAGAGAACCAATCATACCTCTGTAGAGCTTCTGGTCTACTTTCTTACTTACCTCTTCTTTGCCAAGTGAGCTAGTAGGATGCATTGGAGTCTTTGCCAGCTTGCTGTCAGACATGTTGAATTTCTTCAGAAGTTCTTTAACATACTTTGTTTGATGTATGTAGGTGCACTCTGGAGTTTGATTAAGTTGGATTCCTAAAAAGAATCTGAGTTCTCCCATCATGCTCATTTCAAATTCTGCCTGCATACATGTAGCAAACTCCTTTCCAAGCATAATATTTGTTGATCCAAAAATAATATCATCTACATAAATTTGGCAAATTAGAAGATCTTTCTTTATAGTTTTACAGAATAGAGTTGTATCCACTTTGCCTCTGATGAAATTCTTCTCCAGAAGAAAATTACTCAATCTCTCATAACAAGCTCTGGGAGCTTGTTTTAATCCATATAGAGATTTCTTTAATTTGAAAACATGATCTGGAAATTTTTCATTTTCAAAACCAGGGGGTTGGTGGACATAAACTTCTTCTTCTATAATACCATTAAGAAAGGCACTTTTAACATCCATCTGATACAGAGTGATGTTATTCTGTGCAGCAAACGAAATAAGAAGGCGTATAGATTTTAACCTTGCCACTGGAGCATATGTCTCAGTGTAATCAATACCTTCTTGCTGACTGTACCCTTGAGCAACCAGCCTTGCCTTATTCCTCTCAACTTCTCCTTTCTCATTTAGTTTATTTCTGAAAACCCATTTTGTACCAATAATATTGAATCCTTGAGGTCTTTGAACTAGATCCCATACATCATTTCTGCTGAATTGGTTTAGCTCTTCTTGCATGACAATAATCCAATCATTGTCTTGCAGAGCTTCTTCTACAGAAGATGGTTCAATTTCTGACACTAGTCCAAAAAGTGATGCTTCAGATGATCTTAGAAAGGATCTTGTTCTGATGGGATCATCCTTCTTTCCAATAATGACATCCTCTGGATGAGAAGCTTTAAGTATGGATGATGATCCTCTGATAGTTGACTCTTCAGAAATATTTAGATTATTCATCTGAGAAGTTAAGGGAGTAGCATCTGGAGTTGCTTCTGGTTCCTTCACTTGAAGTTTGTCTGCTTCTGGTACTTCAGAGTCAATAAAGACTACTTCCCTATCTGCAGAGTTATCAACCTGCTTTGGCTTTTCAGAGCCAAGCTTATCATCAAATCTGACATGAATGGATTCTTCCACAATCTGTGTCTCAGTGTTGTATACTCTGTAGCCTTTAGAGTGTTCAGAATATCCAAGCATGAAACACTTCTGTGCTTTGGAATCAAACTTGCTCAGATTTTCCTTAGTGTTTAACATATACCAGATACATCCAAAAGGATGAAAATATGAAATGTTGGGCTTTTTGTTCTTCCACAATTCATAAGGAGTCTTCTTCAGAAGAGGTCTAACAGACACTCTATTCTGAATGTAGCATGCTGTATTGATTGCTTCTGCCCAAAAATGTTTTGCCAGATTTGTCTCATTGATCATGGTTCTGGCCATTTCTTGCAAAGTTCTGTTTTTCCTCTCTACAACCCCATTCTGTTGTGGAGTTCTAGGACAGGAAAAATCATGAGCAATGCCATTTTCAGAAAAATATTTTTCAAAATATTTATTTTCAAATTCACCACCATGATCACTTCTGACTTTTATAATTTTGAAATTCTTTTCATTCTGGACTTGCTTGCAGAAGTCAAAGAACACAGAATGTGACTCATCCTTGTGTTTTAAGAACTTTACCCATGTCCATCTGCTAAAGTCATCAACAATGACCAATCCATACTTCTTGCCTCTGATGGATGCAGTTTTCACTAGTCCAAACAGATCAATATGAAGTAATTCTAATGGTTTAGAGGTAGAAACAACATTTTTTGATTTGAAAGATGTTTTTGAAAACTTCCCTTTCTGGCATGCTTCACAAAGAGCATCTGAAGTGAACTTCAGATTAGGGAGTCCTCTGACAAGATTAAGTTTATTAATCTGAGATATACGTCTCATATTAATATGGCCCAATCTTCTGTGCCAGACCCATTGCTCTTTATTAACAGACAAGAGGCATTTAACATTTTGAACTTTAAGTTCTGAAAGATTTATTTTATAAATGTTGTTTTTCCTCTTACCACTAAATAGGATAGAGCCATCCTTCTGACTAATAGCTTTACAACATTTTTGATTAAAAGTTATATCATAACCATTGTCACTTAATTGACTTATGGACAATAAGTTATGCTTTAACCCTTCAACAAGTAAAACATTAGTAATAGAGGGAAGTTTACCATTTCCAATAGTGCCAGATCCAATGATCTTTCCCTTCTGGTTCCCTCCAAACTTCACGTCACCTCCAGATCTAAGTTCCAGGCTTTGGAACATAGACTTTTCTCCTGTCATGTGTCGTGAGCATCCAGAGTCCAGGTACCATGATTGGTGTCCTGACCTTGCTGCTAAGAACATCTGCAACAAGAATTATTTTGTTTTTAGGTACCCAGATCTTCTTGGGTCCTTTGGGGTTAGTTGGTTTGTAGGTTTATCTAAACTTCTGTTTTGCAACATAATGTTTATTCTGACTTGCCTTGGGTTTAAACACATAAGTACTCTTCTCAGAGCTTGTGTGTTTAATGTCATTCAAGTGACCAAATTTAAATTGAGAATACAGAGGTGTCTTCCTAATAAAAAGTTTATCAACAGGTTTTGGATTGCTTCTAGATGAAGATTCATATCCAATGCTTCTTCTGTTGTTTCCACTAACACCATAGATCATGGAAGCCATCTTGCTTCTGTCTATGCTCTTAGTGAGAAATCTCTGAAAACTGGAGTCATATTTTTCTAAAATATTTTCACATGACTTAGTCTCAGATTCAGATTCTTGTTGAGTTATTTCAAAGTCATTTTTGATTTTTAAATTTATTTCTTTTTGCTCAACAAGTTCTATTTTCAGAAGATCAATCTCAGATTTAAGATTGCTTTTCAGCTTCTTGTATTTGAGTTTGATGTTGTTATAACTTTTAAGAACTTCTGTTAAAACTTTAATGAGTTCTTCTTTGGTAAGTTTAGCCATTACCTCTTCTGCATCATCATCATCATCAGATTTTGATTCATATCCTGAGGTACCTTCCTCTTGATCCTCTGTCCTGGCCATCAGTGCAACGTTTGCACATTCTTCTTCAGATTCAGAAGATGATTCACACTCATCTGAGTCATCCCATGTTGCCATCAGAACCTTCTTCTTTTTGTTAAACTTCTTCTTAGGTTTTTCTTTCAGAAGTTTGGGGCAGTCATTCTTGTAGTGCCCAGGTTCTTTGCACTCATAGCACACAACTTCTTTCTTGGCCGATCTTCTGTGACTAGAAGATTCCTTTCTGTTGTCAGATCTTCTGAAGTTGTTGAACTTCTTTCCCTTGTGCTTCCAGAGTTTGTTAATCCTTCTGGACAGCATGGATAACTCATCTTCTTCTTCAGAAGAAGATTCTTCAGAGCTTTCTTGAATGACCTGCAAAGCTTTAGCAGTTTTGTTAGATTTTAATGCTACAGATTTACCTTTATCTTTCTTCTGAGGTTCATCTTCCTCAAGCTCAATCTCATGGCTCCTCAGTGAGCTGATGAGTTCTTCTAGAGAGATCTTGTTCAGATCTTTGTCCATCTTCAGGGCAGTCACCATTGGTCTCCATCTGATAGGCAGACTTCTGATGATTTTCTTTACATGATCTGACGTAGAATAACCCTTGTCCAGAACTTTCAGCCCAGCAGTGAGTATCTGGAATCTGGAGAACATGACTTCAATAGATTCAGAGTCTTCCATTTTGAAAACCTCATACTTCTGGATCAGAGCCAGAGCTTTTGTCTCCTTAACTTGAGAATTTCCCTCATGTGTCATTTTTAGGGATTCAAACATATCAAAGGCAGTCTCCCTGTTTGTAATTTTCTCATACTCTGTATGTGAAATAGCATTCAGTAATATGGTACTGGCTTTATGGTGATTTCTGAAGTCTTTCTTCTGAGAATCTGTCATAGATTTTCTGTCAATCTTTTTGCCATCCCCATCTGTGGGATGTACATATCCATCTATGACAAGATCCCATAGATCAGCATCATATCCTAGGAAAAAACTCTCAATTCTGTCTTTCCAGTAGTCAAATTTCTCCCCATCAAACATTGGGGGTTTGGTGCTGATCCTATCCCTCTATTCAGATTTATTGTTAATATTTGACATTGAATTATCAGCCATGATAACAAATAAATATATATATCAAAGTATATCTCTCTGGATCTTTACCGACACTGTTAGGTGATAGCACACTCAGTACCGGAGCTCTGATGCCAACTGAAGGTGAGATAATACTTAGAAGGGGGGGTTGAATAAGTATGATAAATTAAGACTTAAAAAATAATCACACAATTATTTTTATCCTGGTTCGTTTAACAACTACTCCAGTCCACCCTTCCTAGAGTGATTTGCCTTTCTCAACAAGGACTTAATCCACTATTAAATCAAACTGATTACAATAGTATCACCTAAGAACAACAGTTCTTAGTCTTCTCAAGAGCTACTGATTCTAACTGAATCCTCTTAAGGAATATCCTTTACAATCAATGTAAATTAAATACAAGAGTATTAATGCTTCTATAAAGCTTTTATCACAACAATGATTTTTCTCTTAAGTTTAAGTACAATAAATTCTTAGAAGAATAAGAATGAATGAGAGCTTTAGAGTATATTGATTTCTTTTCAGCAAAGTGTGTAACTGAAGAATGTGGTGAAGTTCTCCTTTTATAGGCAGCTGATCCAAGCAAGTTGAACGTTGAAAAGAGAGTCCCAAAAAGGTCTGAGCCTTTTTGTCTTCACATCAAGTGACCTTTCCTAGAAGTAGATGGCACAGAAAAATCCTTTTTGTCTGTGTAAGTGTGTCTAGCACAAATAAGGAAAGAGACGTTGAATAACTCCAACGGATATATTCTTGAAAATTACTTCTACAGTTTTCAGCAAGTTCTTCAGAGTCTGAATGGATCAGAGTCTTCTAATGAGATTCAGAACTGTGTTATATCAGAGTCTTCTGCAGCATGTGTGCTTCCAGCGTGTTGATCATCAGAGCATATTTGACACAGAGCTTCAGTACTTGGCAGCGTAGGTACTTTCAGAAACTTCTGTAGACTAATGCTTTGAGAAACTCTTCAATCAATATTCTTCTATGCTTCAGATGCTTCAGCTTCAGATGCTTCTGACTCAGAATGTTCTGGAGCTTCTTGCTTCAGATCCTTCTAGAGACTATGCTCAGGATCTTCTGTAAGGAGCAAACAGATTCTTCTGTAAGGTGCATCTGGCGCTTCAGAGTCAGAATAACTTCTTGTATTCAAGGCAGATTTGCTTCTAGAGAGTTAATATTATTTCAATCTGCAGTAAAACTCTCAAACAAATTTTAGAGTATATAATTCTTAAATATAAATTTCCTAACAGTTATCATCAAAACAAAGAGTTATTATTAAGAAACAATCTGTGTTCTAACAGAGGAATCAATATTGGGGGCTCTTGGAGATACTTCTTGATCTTCTCAAATGCGGACTGGCAGTTCTCGTTCCATACCACCATTTGATCTTTCCGTAACAACTTAAAGATCGGTGTACGAGTAGGTGTCAGGTTGGAAATGAACCTGGAGATATAATTTAGCCGTCCAAGGAAGCCTCTGACTTGATTTTCTGTTTGAGGAGCGAGTATCTCTTGAATTGCTCTGACTTTGTCAGGATCTACTTCAATTCCTCGTTGACTAACAATGAATCCAAGTAGCTTGCCAGAATGAACCCCAAATGTGCATTTAGTCGGGTTTAGCCTCAGCTAATACTTTCAGAGTCTCTCGAATAACTTTAGTAAATGAGCCAGGTGGTCCTCTTCATTTTGAGACTTTGCAATCATATCATCTACATACACTTCAATCTCCTGATGCATCATATCATGAAAAAGTGCGACCATAGCCCGCTAATACGTTGCTCCTGTGTTCTACAAACCGAAGGGGATGACCTCATAATAATAGGTGCCCCAGGGTGTAATGAAATTCTTTTTCTCCATGTCGGCCGGATCCATCTTTATTTGATTGTAGCCGGAAAATCCATCCATGAACGAAAATACTGCAAAACGGGTTGTGTTTTCTACCAGAGTATCAATATACAGAAGGGGGAAATCGTCCTTCAGACGAGCTTTGTTTAGATCCCTATAGTTCACACACATTCTGACTTTGCCATCCTTCTTTAGGACCGACACTATGTTGGCCACCCATTCTGGATATTTTGATACTGCTAAAAATCCTACATCAATTTGCTTCTTGACTTCATCTCTAATTTTGAGAGCCATGTCGGGTCTAGATCTTCGAAGCTTTTACTTGACTAGAGGACAATCTGGCTTCAAAGAGAGCTTGTGCACTAACAATGTCAGTGTCCAATCATGGCATATCTTGATAAGACTAAGCGAATATATTGACATAATCTTTGAGGAGTGCTATCAATCTACTCTTGACCTCTGACCATAACGATGCTCCAATATTGACTTCTCTCTTTTGTACGGCTGAAGTTAGGTATCTTCGTATTCAGTCATCCTTCTCAATTCTTCAGGGACCTCTGAATCTTCAATGCAATGCCAGTAACTACTAGAATTTCTTCTTCGGCTTGAAAGACAAATGGACCACTACTAGAAGGAACCGAATGATCAATGCATTATGTGGGTGATGGAGGTGTTCTGCATGGTTTTATAGGTTTGAGAATGATCACACACATACACACACAGACATGCAGATGAAGGGTTATTTTTTAAGTTTTCAAAAAAAGCTGCCATTTTTAACAAAGAGTGAAAATGATAAAAAGAAAACAAAACAAGAGTTTTAACAAAAACACTTTTTCATTCATAGATCTTTTCAAATTGCAACGTGGCCCATACAAAATAATTCACTGGCCTTGGGCAAGACCAGGAATTTCTTAAAGAAAACAAAGCTAACAAGCAAATGTATTACTCTAAAGGTAAAAAGACGGGGATTTCCATAGTTTCCCAGTTGCGCAAAGCTGCTCCGCCTCGGATCACCAGGTTGTCACGATCGCTTTCTTAGTCTTCAGCTATGACGGCATTCACTTGTACTCCGCTGCTTGTGAATATCTCTTCCAAAGTATTATTCTTCATGACGATTTCTTCAGGTGCATCTTCTAGAATTGGTTTGTAACCCAACCCTTTCCTATTGTTTTTTGCAGGAACATTGACTTCTATGACCCCCCCTCATCTCAATGAGAGTCTTATTTTCATTGCAGCCTTTATACTCTGAACACAAGCAAAAGATGGACCACTGGTTATTACTGACTCGTCAACTAATACAGCGTGGGCAATTTCCAAAGCTTGGAAAGTAGTTTCAAGCGCATCTTCATCAGCTTATATGTATCTGAAGGAAGACAAGTTACTCACCATCAAATCCTCCTCTCTATGAATTATAACCAACTGGTCATTAACGACGAACATCATTTTTTGGTGTAGAGTGGAGTTGACAGCGTCTCCTGTGTGTATCCGTGGTGTCACATCACTCAGAAAAAGAGGTCGGCTAAATAGACAGAAGAGTCGCCATCGTTCTTTATTTATCCCAAAGAAAGGGAAAGGAAACGATCGAAGAAAACCTAACGAAAAGGGAAAAGACAAGGTCATCGCAACCAAATCTTGGGTTCTGGAGTCGGTTACGCAAGGGAAAGCTATGAGCACCCCTTACGTCTGTTGTACTCAACGGGATCCATGCTTCTTGTCTAATCTATGGGTGAAACACTATCTAAAGGCTGGGAACAAGGGTGAAAGAAAAGAAAAGAGACTCGATAGGACATCGCCGCCCTATGCCTACGTATTCCCTCATGCAATGGGAAAGTTAGAGTCAACATAGTTCGGAAAACTATGGGTAATGGGGGGAAAGGTTGCTCTCCAAGACATTGTCTTCTTGTGCCTACGTATCCTTATCTGGTATGAGAAATCAGAGCAAACGTAGTTCGGGATGACACAACCACTGGTTGGTTCAAGTGTTTTAATGAGTAGGGTTAAGTATCCGTTCTAGCAGTTAGGGACGATGCTTCTTAGCGATAGAACAAAAACTTAACACACTCTTTCTGAAAATGATTTGCAAACAAATCCCGAAGGATGAAAAGGTTTAGTCTTTTGTTTGTGTTTTTTATGAGAAGAAGTGAATTGAGTTATTTTGTAACTCATGTTGCACTAAAGACTATGACTTGAGAGCGAATGCGTCGCATATCGCCCAAAGGGAATATGCTAAACATTCTAGACAATGTAAGAGGAGGCCCTCCACTCAACATTTCTCAAGTAGTTAAGGCTCGTAGCGTACAATAATTGTTAACCTTTATTAGATGTCTTATGAAGTTATGAGATAAGAAGAGAAGACACAAGAATCTAAGGGGAACTGATCAACCCTAATGTTAGCATGCAATGTGGTCCTAAAGTTGGGATTGAAAAGGGAACTACCTAATGTTATCGTGCAAAGGAGTGAAAGCCTAATGTCTTTCCTACTCCCATCTTAAACAAAGGGACTGGGAATCCTAAGGGATCATGGCAAAAGGGCACAAGTAAACACATAGCAATTCAATCACAGATGAAAAGAGATGAAGAAGTCTTAAACAAGTCAATGCAAGATGAGATGCAAACACAAATGCAAGTATGAAATTTTGCGACAAGACTCAAAGACAAAAGAGACTCAAACACAAGAAATGACTTGAATAAGCACAAGTTAACTTAAGTAAGTCAACAAGTGATGAGATGAAATGGGAGAAGTAACTCCTACAACCAATTACCATCAATCATCAAGGAAGAAATAAGTGCTACACAAGGCACAAACTAAGAAGAGAGGGAGTAAAGAGTGTGGGACAACCATCACATCATGTTCAACTCAACCAAACACTTTCTTAAAGATCAAATAAAACAATGCAACAAAACAGTGCAAAAGGAACACCAATGTTCATGACAAACTCAAGGTGTATACATTAACACCAAATCATCATGAACAAGTGTTAAACCAACTAGGGAAGAAGTTAATCACAAATGTAATGATCCCAAATTCAAGCTCAAAACAAAAGGCAATCACAAGAAGGATCATGTACAAATGAAGAACCAAAGTTCAAACACAATCTCACACTTCAACAAGTGGAAAGACATCATCAAAAGGTAACTTGTGGCACACGTTACACACACCAATGACCTCAAAACAAGCAAGGCAGAACCTCAAGCATGTTATCAAAGGTTAACAAGGCTTAAGAGGGGCTCAAGGGATCACTCATGATCATATCCCTAAGACTAGGTCAAGACTAGCATGTGTAAACACCCTTAAAGTGATTTGAATTTGCAAAATCCACCAAAAATATAATAAAAATCCAATAAATGCCAAATAAAATACTCAATTCAAGATGAGATAATCATCAAACAGAATGAAAAACCTCAAGGCCAAATTCAACTCAAAGCACCACCAACTAGGTCCAAGAAGGCATGGTATTCCACTTTCTCGAGTGTGTGTCGAGGGTCAACAAAAAGTCAATGAAAACCAAATGAATTATGATCATGAATACCTCAAACAAGCCCTCAAAACTTCCTCAACCCATCACCTAAATGGGAAAGAAAGTTTGGTCCTAGGGGATTTAAAATTGAGGTTCAAATGACCAATTCAAAACCATGTATACACCATAAAACACATCAAATTATAAATTCCAAATAAAATATTAAAATTAATGGAAAATAAAACTAAAATTGATGAAAAGTTAAATAACATATCAAAATGTCAGAAAACTATTTTTGGGTCTTTTTCAGATGCATAAAACTATTTTTAAAACATTTTAATATTGAAATGTAAATAAAAAGAAATAAAAAGGAACTGGGGGTGTATTCAGCAAAATAAGAATGAACTGATTCTCTTGCATTCACGCGCATGGTCCAGAAACAGGGGGTGCAAAAACTAATTTGCCAAAGCCTAAACCACACAAAGCCATGTTTTAAGTGAAACTCCGCGTTTCATTAAACAACGTGGATTCAAACCAACATGCTGACAAAGTCAACCCAACCCAAGCGCGACACATCACAAGTCAAATGGTCCAACCCTTGCAAACTCAGCCTTCAACGTAGACTGAACCAGACGCTGGGGCTAGGGCTCCATTCGTCTTCTCCGGCCAGCTCACCAGAGCTCAGTCATAAAACCACAATAAAAATGCCATATTCTTGCACAATT
This sequence comes from Lathyrus sativus, assembly GCA_963859935.3. Classification (NCBI taxonomy): domain Eukaryota; kingdom Viridiplantae; phylum Streptophyta; class Magnoliopsida; order Fabales; family Fabaceae; genus Lathyrus; species Lathyrus sativus. The sequence continues at coordinate 115,811,787 of OZ012736.1, read as the reverse complement.
TCAAAGCCCTAACCACGTAGAACACAAATCCACTATCCATTTTTAAATAAGGCTCTTAAAAACATGTGAAATCATGCCACAAATTTCTTACTACACATTCTAAAACTCATCAAACAAACATTAAAGGATTGCAAACATTGCCTACAAGATGTAGGACCTCAAATGCGCCCAATATGCAACCTAATAAATGCCTAAAATGGAGGTTTAAAGATTTAGAAAATACCTAACGGAGTTGCTCCGTTGGCTCTTGAAAATGGATGCAAGCTTCACTTTAAAGATGCTAAAATCTTCCTTGAGCTTTTGTGAAGAAGAATTGTGCACTGGTTTGCAAGAAATCCCAAAGAAAACTTCAATTCGAAGAGAGAAAAAGTTTTTTAAATTTGAGAGATCACCCTTATTCTTTCATGCAGCCACCTCCTTCTGATGATTAGGGCACACTTTTGAGCTTTTATATGGTGGGTTTGAGGACTCCATGCAGGCCCATAATGCTTGTATTGTGTGAATTCAAAAATTGACCAAAATATTCATTTTGCACATACACACGGGTTTGCACCTTTTCCATTCATTTTGGGTCAGCAAATGCACACTTGAGGTGTGTGGAAATGAATTGTATTGGTTTGGTGAATTGGAAATGAGTGTGTGCTAAGTTTGGTGCATCACTTTTTAAGGCATGGAATTTGAAAAAAGTGGTATGAAACATGGATCAATGTTGGTCCAAATGAAGTAATTAGCACCATGGTCATGTCATTGAATCAATGTGGTCTCAACAATTCAAAAACAAACTCTTTTTATGACTTGTAACAGAAGATATCTAAATCATATCCAATAATCAAGTTTTCACTTTCAAAATGGCTCAAAAGGTCATACAATCCATCAAGCATCATGGAAATTGAGTTCATGGTAATTTTAAGGCCATTGGACACAAGTTTCATGTTGGACAAAATGGGATTAGAGGCCTTGAAGTTCATGAAATTGGTCATTAAAGAGAGTGACCTATAATGATGCTTCCAAAAATACCCTTGCCTTGTGGATACCATAACTTGAGCTCCACACATGAGAATGAGGACTTATAAGACTTTTTGGAAAGCTAAGACCATGAAGAACAACTTTCTTGTTCACTTGAAAGTGAGAAGAAGCTTGATTCCATGTGAAAAGTGCTTTGGAAGTGGGTTAACTTTGAGTACCTAAATATTCTCTTCATCTGATGACACCAACTTGTTGACACCATAACTTGAGATGTACAAACTTAATGGGTTAGTTCTTGTACTCAAAAGACAGCTTGAAATATGATGAAAAAGTCTCATGTTTGTTGGAAAATGAGATTGAACTTGCATCATAGTGAAAATTGTCCTTGAAGTTAGGCACCAATATAGGGGATTTTACACTAAAATCAACTGAAACCCTAATTGAACACTTGAATCTCCTTGATTTGATCTCAACATGACATCCTAGATGCTTCATGATGACTTCTCATGTATTCAATAGTCAAGAACCAAGTCTTGAGTCCTCTCAAGTCCATAGTTGAGTTTTGCTTGACCAGATGAAACCCTAACACCATATCCTTTGATTGAGGCTCTTGCAGATGAATTGAATAACCATACAAGCTCCATAAAGACCTCTCAAGATACAAATTGAGCTTTTGAACCATGCCTTATCCAAGTAGATTACCTCATGACCCTCTGATGATCCTCAAGATAGAAGGTGACACCCATACACAAACCTCTCCCTTCAAGGAGCTTTGAAACCCAATCTGATGGCAATGAACTCTTGTGGCTTCCAAATGATACCCTTGCTTTACCTTGAACAAAGAATCTCTCCTTTTGAATGAAAAACACAACACCTCTTGATCCCCTGATTAGAACCAATGCTATGCAAATACAAATGCTAAAATGAAATGAAACATAAACCAAGTTAGAAAGAAACGGTTGGTCAAATTTTGGGGTACAACACATGGTCTTCCCAGTAGACAACTGTAAGCTGGATTGATATCCATTACTTGAAAGGTGATTTCAAAGATCTGAGGCATCATCTCGGCTAAAGAAGTAGGCCTCATCTCGGCTCCTTGGTAAGCCAATTTAGTTAGAGTCCTCTTAGGCATCAAATTGAGCATAGATCCCGTATCAACAAGCACTCTGGCTATTGTGTCCTCTTCACATTTGATAGATATATGCAAGGCACGGTTGTGCTTGCGTTTTTCAACTGTCAGATCACTATCGTCAAAGCTCAAGCTGTTGCATGTTATGATGTTTGCAACGACTGAGTCAAATTGTCCTACCATGATATCCTTTGTCACGTGAGCTTGTGTCAATATCTTCATCAAGGCTTGACGATGTGCAGGTGAGCTCAACAATAGTGACATGATGGAAAATTTAGATGACATTTGATTAAGCTGATCCACCACTCGGTAATCACTTTGGCGTATGATTCTCAAGAATTATTCTTCGTCGTCTTTGAGGATATATTTCCTTTTGCTGGTGGGTTCCTTAGAAATTTCTTCTTTAGGAACAACTTCCTTAGGAACAGCGGTAGAAGATTTAGGAACGACGACGGTTGATTGAGAGACTAAAGGATTTGCTCGGGGTTGATACACTCGACCACTTCGGGTCATTCTGCTTGCCCCAGCAATGTTGGTGACATTTTCATACTTATTTCCCATAATCTCATTACACCACGAATAATCATATTTAGGTGTTATAGTCCTCGGATGAGGACCAGGGCTTCTTCTTGGATCGAACCTGGGTTGGTCCTTTCCAAACTTGGGCACAAGATCATCACATAATACCAGCCGGACAGCTTTGTGCCTGGTTGCATTGTTGTTGTTGTTTCTAAAGACCGCTTTTTTGTTGGGTTCTCCAGGCATATTAAACACTGGTTCAATTACTGCCACATCCTCCTTCTTCTTTCGGATACTAATCTGTAGCATTCCTTGATCGATTAATGATCGAACATCCTTTTGCCCAAGGTCACAACCCTGTGGATTCAGTTGATATCCCTCATAATTTTCATGAGAACTCTTGAGCACCCATGCTTGAGCAAGCCTTTTATGCAAGTCTACCCATGGCACTTTTACTTCAGTGATACTTGTGACGGTCTTTATCCCAGGTTCTTCCCATTCTTAGATCATGCCATTTACCCCACCCTGGTTTGGTAGAGGATTGTCCTTCATGTTCGGGTGATTGTCCTCGAATGACAATATCTTCTTCTCTAAGATTGTCTTTCATGTTCGGGTGATTGTCCTTCATGCGAAACACCCTTCCAGATCATGCCCTGCGGTGTTCTCATGGAACAGACAATGCGCATTCGGATTGTAGTAGTGGGGTAAAGGATTAGGCGGAACACCTAATTTCCTTGTCTTGGCGAACCCTCTTTCTATCAGCATAGGGAACAATTCGGTATAACTCATAGGTATGGGTTGTATCCTTGGTTTCCCACCTCTATAGTTCGATCTAGAAGCCTAAGCTTGAGGTTGCTGCATCTGTTGATTTTTGTACGGCTGCCGATTATATTGTTGATATTGATTGGATGCCCCCTGCTGAGGACCTTGATGAACCTGTTGTTGTTGGAAGATCGGCGTTACCGCTGCCACATATGGTAGTTGCTGATACCGTTGTTGCTGATTTCTTTGGTGTTGTGCTCTTTTTTCATGTGTCACGGTGCTCACTTCACCTTCTTTCTTTTTATGAAAGCTGCTGGCAGGTTTCTTAGTTGCACTAGTGCTGAAACTAGCAGTTGAAATTAACACTTTGCCACTCTTTAACCCCGCCTCAAGTTTTACTCCCACGGCTACAATGTCATAGAAGTTTGTTGTGACACTGCTGATTAGTCTCTCATAGAACTCAGGTCTAACTGTGTCCACGAACCAGTCGGCTAATTCTTTTTCAATCAGGGGTGGCTCAACTTGAGTTGTCGTCCCTCGCCATCTTTGCGCATATTCCTTGAAGGATTCAATGCTTTTTTGCATCATGCTAAGGAGTTGACGGAGGTCTGGGGCCAGATCCATGTTGTATTTATACTATTTGATAAATGCATCAGACAGGTCCAGAAAACAGTGTATCTTTGCCTGGTCTAAACTCAGGTACCACTTGGAAGATGCTCCCTTGAGGCTATCCTGAAAGTAGTGTATCAGTAGCTTATCATTTTTCGATGTGCGGAGCCATTCATCTACAATACATAATCAAATGAACTTTCAGACAAGTAAATCCCTCGCACTTGTCGAACATTGGCATCTTAAACTTCGGTGGAAACACCAACCCTGACACTAGACACATGTCTTTGGCGTCTGATCCAAAGACATTGCTTCCTTCAATAGCTCTCATCCTCTTAGCCATGATGTCCATCTCTACCCTCAACTTCTGGTGTTTTTTATCTTCAGTTTCAAAACCATTGGGTACATCAAATATTGGTTGATGATTGTTGAAGATAGGTCAAGCATGTGTCGGACCTCCCGCCTAGGTGAAAAGAGGATATGTCGTCGTCGACAAAACTTGTAGTTGGAAATTGAATGTTGGAGGCAGAAAATCCTTGGATATGCCGAATGGGAACTCAGTTGTTGAAGCTGGAACTGTAGGAGGATTTACTGTTGATGTAGTGATTTCAGAGATCACAGTAGTTTGTGAATCCTTGTTTGCTTTTATTCCATGGAGAACTTCCATGATCTGGCTGACGTTATCTTTGATTCCTTTGATGTCATTGTCAATCTGATCGATTCTCAGGGTGACTTCTTTCCTCCCTCTTTTTCTAGCATACAAGAACAACAGATAAGCTGCGGAACCCATGCAAGACTATGCAGATGATATGCAAATGCAATTACAAAACCAACCATTCAAGGAAAAAACAACAAATTTTGTTTACAAACAAAATTAGGATCACACGTAACAACGTACTTTAAAAGTATATTTTCATTGACAAGTTGAGATCCATTATAATAGATGGCTCTTGCTAACAAGCAAGACCTTTCTTACAACAGAAGCAATTACAACAAAAGATTACAATCATAAAGAAAAAGCAGGAAATAGCGAAGTATCAATTGTTCTAACTAGACGATCCTTCTCCTTCTTTAGACCTAGGCTGGAGTTGATTTTGACGAATTATCTCCAACAGTTCATCATTTTCACGCTTCGCTTTGACTAAAGCGTATTTAAGCTCCTCCCTAGGTACAGAAACATCGGGCTCCATAGTGATCTCATAGGTATGAGTGTAAATTATCCTCAAGGCTATCTCCTTTGACCAAAGTAGATAGGCTCTTGTGGTTAAACAACTCACATTTTTCTCTGGAGTCATCCCTTGCATGTGAGAATGATGCCAAGCAAAGATAGCTTGGATTTCAAGTTCTTCATTGTTGCCTTTCTTATAAAACCAAGCTCTTAACTAATCTAACTCTGGTTCTGGCCTAGTTGAATATCCATGCTGATGGCGAGCAATGACTTGGTTATAGTTGATAACTTCTCCATTACAAATAAGGGGTATATTAGGGAAATCCACACAGCTCTGGATCATAGCAACACCACTGATTTTTGTGTCATACCAGTTAATATCATAGTGTCTGAAAGTTATTAATTTTTAGACCCATGCTTCTTTGTTGGGGAGGTCCCAAAGAACTTGAGTTCTAGGAAAGTGAGAAATAAACCACTTGCTAAGCAAAGTTGTACAACATGAGAGCTGCCCAAGATCGTACTTCATCCAACTATGGATGACGATATAGGTATCTGCTAGCAATGTGTTCATAGGATTCTTGATGATGAAGAGTCGGATGGCCTCCTCACTGATGAATTCGTCACAACATGGGGACAAATACTAACCATAGATTAAGAATGCTAGGATCGCCTCAAAGATTCCCAAATTCCTATTATCGTAATGAAATTCGGCCATCTCCATGAATGGTCTTGCCTCCATTCTAGAGAAACCATTCCTAGTTACCAATTCAATGGGCAACTCTGTTGGCCTGATGTGTAGTGCCTTAGCAAGGTCTCTTCTTCTTGGTTTCCCATAAGGATCTTTGAAGGTCAGAGGAACCCTTAAGTAAGCAGAGTACTCTTCTATAGTTGGAAGAAACTGGAAGTCTAGGAAGATAAAACAGTGATAAACTAGATCGTAGAATTCAACGAGTGCTCGCAACATGTCCTCGTTGATCTGAGCATTAAGTAGTGGTAGAAGATCGCCATACTTTGCAATGAAAGCGGCAGGGTTCCTAACAAGGCCTGCCAGAATCCTGAGGTTACCCAATCTTAGGTTTGGAAATGGAAACCGGCTTCGTCATTCCATATCAATGTCTACAAAAGAAATTTTTTAATTTTCTTGAATGGTTAGTAAAATGCAAACATGCAATGCAAAATGCAACTAGTTTTACAAAACTCAGAAGATCAATCGTTCCAAACCCTCATTTCATTCATTATCGGAAAAAGTTACAACTTTTGGGACATAATACAAGAAGCCTAAGTTACATCAAGAAACTAGGTTCCATAGTCTAAACTAAGAACTTCAGACGCGAGGCCTCTTCAACTTCTTTAGTATTGCATTCTCCATCACCAATTTATCCACTATTCCATTCCAAGCTCCGGAAGTAGGAGGGATATTTGAGTATTCATGAATGCTTTGAGTGGGCTTGATATTGGAGAAAAATAAATTTTCCTTTGTTGCTTCCCCATCGTTGTTCGAGCCAATCTATCAACTCATCTTTTTCTTGTACTTCTCTAATGAGCCTTGTTGTTTCGGATGAAAGCGCATGATACTTTCCTTCTCTAGTGTCCCTCTCAAGTTGAGCTCTTGCAAGTATCTCTTGGTATTCCTCCATCTTCTCAATGGGAATGGTAGAGGATGACGATGCGATAACAATCTGCGCGTTCTTTTCTGGGAGATATGGCATCTTCAAATCTCTTGCTCTAGATTGGACCCATTGAGTGAATGGTTCGAGAGCTATACAGTTCCTTTCCCCCAAGTCAGCTTTTGTCTTTTTCTAGATATCCTGCCAAGCATCAACTATGTTATTTCTCATATTTCCTGCTGCTTCGGCGTTGAGATAAAAGAAACCAGTCAAGAGCACATTGGCGGGCTTGTCTTTTATCAGAAAACCAAATTGTCGTCTAGCCAAGGCTGGATTGTAGTTGATCCCTCCTCTTTCTCCAATGAGTGGTATATTTGGGAAGCTTCTGCATCTATCAAAATAGACTCCTCTATCGTAGGCGGGATTGTACCAATGAATATCAGCTTGTGTTGAGGATATTATCCTTTAAGACCATCTCCATCCATTGGGATTTCCTTCGAAAGCGTCGTTTTTTGGAAAATGGTTGACGAACCATTTGTACAGCAGAGGTGCACAACAAAGAATAGTTCCCTTTCCTTGAAGTGTCCCATGATGAATTAAGTGATAAGTGTCTCCTAACAAGGTAGGCACGGGGTTGCCACTTAAAAATATAGTAATAGAAGAGAAATTGACAAATTCCTCGACTTCGGGAAGCAATACTAATCCATAGATCAATAGAGCTAATACAGCTTCAAATGCATCCATGCTCCCCTCTTTGGCAAGGTAGGCAGCTTTCTTGACTAAAAAATCTGAATGGAAACTTTCAACTCCTCCTTTGGTGGCACGGTGAGCTTTAATTTCAGACACTTCAAGGTGAAGAGCATCTGCTATTTCTTTTGGTGAAGGTAAGCTTTACAATCCATTGTATGGTTTTTTATCCTTCACAGGGACTCCCACATACTGATAGTTGGGAAAAGTGAAGTAATGATACAATGGGTCAAAGAACTAAACCAAAGTGTTGAGGATCCCTTGTTCCCTCCCTGTCCTAAATAGGCTCAAAACCTTTCCATATCTCTTTCCAAACTCTTCTGACACTGTGGTCCCTAGTTTTCTCAACTCAGATGTATCAGGCTTCTTGAAATTGTATCTCTTGGTGTTCCTTGTTCCAATATCCATGATATATCTAGGATTTTGCACAAAGAGATCAACTGAGCTTTACAAAACCAGTTGCAACATGAAATTCCATGATGAAATGATGAGATGATGCACACAACACAAAGGCAAGTATTAACAAATACAATGTATATGCACACACAAGGCTCCCTAAGCTCAAGATCAAAGCATGGAGTCAAAAGGTCTACCCATCCCCAAGGATTTGTACTATGAGTTAATTGTACCTGTCAAACGGGTTCTATCAAAGTTCCCAGAGTCATAGTAAATCCTTCGGATATTGTTAACTAACACAACTAGTTATGTGAGTTGATAATATTCTTAACATAAACTCGTTTGAGTGTAGCATCATGTGACAACTGTTGAGGGACTACTCCCTAATAGTTTCTGCACTATGTCCTAAAGAGGCCAAGTTGGGTAAAGAGTGTTACTAAAGGTCCTCAGCTTCATAGACTCTCAGGTTGAAACAATTATTAAATACACGACTACCATGCATCACCAACCATCTCAAGGAGGTCTCCACTGAGCATGATTACATCATATGTCAGACTTATTGGGACTACTCCCAACAGCCCCAACTATTGATCCTATCACAATCCTATCTCATGTGTCACTCAAGTTCGGGTTAGGATTTATCTCACCACTCAAAGCACTCAATGTCCACAACACACAAACAAATATATTAACAAATATACATGTAAGCAAAGTTTTACAAATATAATATATAAACATACAAAATAGGCTAAATCCTCAAGTTTAAGTATAAATTCCCCAATGAAGTCGCCATTTCTGTTGCGGTGAGAATTGTGATACCAAGCTATTGATTAACTTGAAACTTAATTCTTTAAATTAACAACCGGACATTAATTTATCCAAAGGACAGTTTAAAGAAAGAAAAACCCTTTTACACAATGTAACAATAAAGCTAAGAGATTCAGGGATTGGGGGTTGGTTATGCCTAGGGTAGGTATTTAACATTCTAAACATTTGTAGTACTCTACATGAACCTTTTGTATGTTTGTATCTTATACTTGCTAGATGTTTGATATGGTTTGGGGTTGGGTATAAGGTAAAGTGTGTAGGTAAATACCTAGGGATAGTTATAAGTTTGCTCACAAAGATATCGTATCATTTGCCTACTGTTGCACCCCAAAATTTGCCCAACATTTCTTTACCTAGCTTATTTTTCATTTCATGCACATTAGCATTATCATTTTCATTTCATTGACATGTATGCAAGAGATCAAGAGGTATGATTACCAATCAAGATCTATACAAGGCTAGCTAAGAAGGTTATTCAAGTGTTCAAGGGTTGATATCCTTGTAAGAGAAGTTAAAAGATCCTCAGAGAGAGTGGTTGAAGCCAAGTGTGTAGGTCTCCTAACTTGAAAGTTGTGGAAAGCCATCAGATGATTCTGAGGCCATGAAGATGGACTTGAGGTCTTGAGAGAGCTCATGAGAAGTGTTGAAGATCACTTTTAGGCCTAGACAGGTCATTCTGCAAGATTGAGAAGCCTCAGCCATGAGTGGTGCAGCTAGGGTTTGACTGGGTCAACCCTAAGTCAACTGAGGGTTTAGAGAAGGTTGGGACCTAATTCAAGAGCCATGTGATCAAGGATTGATGCATTGAGATGTTATAAGGATGATTCCAAGGTTAACTCATCATGATTGAAGAGTTTGAGAAGTTTCAGGCTAGGGTTTCTAAGACTTGACAGTGTAAAATCCCCTAGTTTGACCCCTATCTTCAAGGCAATGTAGTTCAAGATGTGATTGTCATCTCATCTTACCCCTAACATGATTTTTGTAGAGCATGATCTTATCTCTAATTTGATTGCTATAAGTCTTTGATAGGATTTGTAGAACTCAAGTTATGGCTTTGACAAGTTACAAGTCATCTGAGGTATGTGAATTTGGGGCTTGAAAGTTACCCAATTTGCATGACACTTTTGCTCTAGAAGTATGAGTCCTATGAACTTTTGGTCAACATGAATGTTGTTAGTTATCCTCTTAGCTTTCTAGAAAGTACTAGAAGTCCTTGATAGGATTTGTAGAACGCAACTTATGGCTTTGACAAGTCAAGGGTATTTTGGACATTTGGTGATTATAGGTCATTTGTGATCATAGGCCATTTTCACCAACTTAGAGGCTTCAAATGAAATTTTGTTCAACTATAAAGTTGCTCAAAACGGGGTTTTAGCCTTGACCATGCATCAAGGAGGCATTGAAATGGCTCAAGGAGAGACTTGGTTCAAGAAATTTTGAAAGAAGAAAGAATTAAAAGGATTTAATGGCCAAAAATTCAAATAATTCAATTTGTGACCAAATGAATCAAAATTATAGGTCAAATTGATTGGAAAAATGATTCTAGAAACAATGGCAATGTTAGAATTTTGATTTGAGGTCATTTGAATAACATTCCATTCCATTTCTTCATGATGAAGCAACATAATCAAATGCATACCTTTGGCTTGCAAACAAGGAAAATAACACTCTAAAATCATTCAATACCTCATGAGAACTTGATTACACACATAGCCATGCCAAGAAGGAGTCAGAATGGTGGTTTCCATGGGTGATATTTTGAAGAGAAATTGAAAATCCAAAATCTCATTTGGATGGATCCAGAAGTTTCTAGATGATCCCAATCACTTCTATATAAGTTATTGAGTGAGTTCAGTGCTTTTTTTGGAAGAGATTGGTGCTGGTTGCAGAGAGAGGGATCAAAGTTTCATGAATGCAAGTTGAGATCGAATTTTCAATTCAAGGAAGAACCAGGCCAATTTGAGGTGTGCATTAGCTTCAGAGGGAAATTTGGAGTGAATCTGGATTGTTGTGGAGGTTGAATCGTGCAAGAACCACTTCTGTAGCAAGCTTGAACACAGGTTGGTGAACTTCTTGATTATGCATGATTTAGGAAGTGATAGATAGAAATTCATATGCGGTTAGGATCCTGATGATGAGTAGTTGGATTTAGGATGTTTAATTGCTTGATTAGAGATGATTTAGGTCAGATGCCATTTTCGGTTGAGATTGTTATTTCATGCTTCATGCATTTTGAGGAGGAATAATTGGTATGGTTGGATTGCTGGGAAGATTCTGGTCAAGATTCATTTAGGAATCGTGGCAAATGGTGGGCTGTAGAGGAAGTTAGGGTTCTGCAGGGGTGGCCGAAAAAGTCACCGGCGGTGGCTGGTTCGCACGCAGGTTGCAGGTTCAAATTGGGGACGATGAACAAGGACCCTCAGATTAGGGTTGGACTTTGACTATGGCGTGTGTTGGAGGGCCACGATTTGATCTCAAGCTCTGAAGAGAAATTTCAAATGAAACGCACCGTTTCATTAATTGAATTGTTTTGGGCTTAGCACTCAGAGTGATATTCACACCCCCCCTGGGCCCAATTCTTGACATGAACTGTATTGGATTGCTATTCGCCACGCATCTTTTATTAATTTCTTTTATTTTCCTTTATTTTTCATCATTTCATGTGACTTAGAAATTAATTCATAAAAAATAGGAAAATTGATCAATTAATTCCAAACTTTTTTCCCCTGATTCATGATTGAATCTAGAATTTTTTACATAAAAAATATTAATAATTCATGCATTTTTTATTTTATTTGCATTTTTTGAATATTAATTGGTATTAAAATGGCCATGGTTGATACCTTGTTTTAATGAATTTGGTTTGAGCACTTGGTGATGATTCTTGCCTTGATTTTTTGTGTGTAGCTAGCATAGATATGCATGTTCCCCTTAGATTTTTCTCACATTTTTGTGGTGAAGTTAGGATATAGTTTTAAGTTGAAACTTTAGGTGCTCTATTTTTAGGGTTTATGCTTAGTACCTTATGATTTAGGTTTTATTTCTAGGACTTGGTGGATGATTCAACCTCTGAATTTTGTATGGTAGATTCATGATTGAATTAGGGTCCCATATTTATTTTTGTTGGATTTTACAATTGGTTTTAGTATTTTAGTTAGGACTAACTTTAGTACTAAGTTTTAGCTGATCCTAGCTTGCTAATTCAACTAGATTGATTCCTTTAGTTCCCTTAGATTAGGGTTTTGCTTTGCTTGCTATTGGTTGATGATGAAGACATGTGTGGGCTACTATGGAAGGCTTTAAGGAGTTTGGATATGAAGATTTCCCTTCTTTTGGTGTAGTGTTGATTAGGTGTTGAGATTAGGGTTTGTAGGCAGAGCTTCTAGATAGATTCTCTTCTTTCATTAACATGGAAGGTGTTGATCACTTCCATTCTTACCTATGATATAAGGTCCTCTTGTGAAGGCCTCATCCCTCCTTTGGTAGGATGTGTGGCTCTTTACAAGTTGGTAGAACCTTTGAGGGTCCCTTTCTCTGATGATGGAATGCTTAGTGGTGACCTTTAGTCTTCACTCTGCTGGCCATCATCCAAACCTTGCTCTTTTTAGATGAATCTTTCTCCCTTGCTAGAGGATGGAATTCCTTGTTAGAAGAGTGAAGAGGCTAGAGGTTGCTACTTCTTTGTGGTTGAAGACTACCCTTGGAGCTGAAGCTTGAAGGTCAAGAGGAACAAGTTGACACTTGTGGGAAGAAGATCAAGCTGAGATTGAAGAAAGAGCTGAAGCTTGAAGAAGATAAAGAACAAGTTGATGCTTATGAGGGGAATCCATTGGAGATTGAATGAAGAAGCTGAAGCTTGAGGTTGGAAAGTAAGTTGATACTTGTGAGTTCAATGCTTGGAGTGCCTGAAGGAACAAGTTGATGCTTGCTAGTGGGATTGAGGCCTGAAGGTGGAGTTTACTTTGGAGCTGAGGCCTGAAGAAGAAAGGATAAGTTGATACTCATGTTTGATGTATTAGAAGCCTGAAGAAGCAGGTTGACACTTGCTATTAAAGATGAAAGACTTGAAGAGTAGTTGAGGACTGAGGGCTGAGGACTGAACTGATGTCAGGAGAGTTTGGCTGTAAAGCTGTGGGAGTGGTTTATCTGCTTTCTTTTCTTGATTGTCTGTTTGCCTTTTGTGCAACTGTATTGATGTGACTTGTTTGATTTGCTTAATGCATTAGAATAAGTTCATATCTAGACTGATGTAAACTAGGAGCATGATTGCACAAGAGGTTGAGTTGCTCCCTCTGCTTGTATTTTTACTGTATGGCTTTGCTTGCTGGTATTTGGTAGAGCCCAGCTCCCTTGCCTATGTGGTCTGGTATGTTTGCTTGACGGCATTTTCATTTCCTCTGTATGACTACAGTCACTTATATCTTGCTTGATAGCATGTTATTTCCTCTGTATGATTGCTGTTATTCATATTTGGCTTGAGGTTGAGATGAGCTTGTGGAGGTTGATGTCCCACACACATTTCCTCCGTCACTTGCATTGCATGCATTTTACAGTCGTTTACTGTTTACTGTTTAAGCTGATGCTTTATCTGTTTCTGTTTATCATTGACATGACCCCCTAGGAACCTCACTTCCTTTGATAAGTAAGTGATGATTAGAACTTTAGGTTGAAACCTATGCATGATAACATATAGGAGTTCCCTGTTTCAAACCTCAACCATAGGATGAATCCTTGGCATGACAACATTAGGACTTGATAGTCTCCCTTTATTTGAGCCTGCTCTTTTCTCATCTCAAAACAAATTAAAATACAATAATAAAGGTTAACTGATGTCGTACGTTACGAGCCTTAACCTATCTGAGAAAGGATTGTTGGAGAGTTTCTTTTCAACAGTCTGGATGTTTAGTATGGCACCCTTTGGGTGACATGCGACACATTCACTCTCAGGTCATAGTCTCTAGTGCGATATTGGTTACAAACAACCATAAAAAACAGTTCTTCTGTAAAAGACAGAAAACAAACTTCAAACCTTTTTGCCCCGGGGGCCCCTAAGTCAAAGGAAGCTTTTTCTGAAGAAAAGAGTGTCGTTAGCTCTCAGTTCTACCGTAAACGGTAACGCCTAAGTCTCCAAGGGTCGAGCTGCGTACACCAAACTGCTGGAACTGTTTGTTAACCCTACTCGAAAAAACGGATGAATCTGAATTCCCATAATCCGTATTATCCCGAACTACGTAAGCTCTGATTTCTCATACCTGTTGAGAATACGTAGGCACAATACTGATGTATTGGCGAGCCACCTTCCCCCATTCGTTTACCCGTAGTTAGCCGAACTACGTTGACTCTGATTTCTCATTCTCTGATGAGAATACGTAGGCATAAAGCGCGACGCTTTGCCGAGTCATTTTTTTTTCTTTTCAGACCAGCCTTGATAGGTAGATAGATAAAACCAACCCGTCAGATAAACACAACAAGCGTGGATCCCATCGAGTACGATGGACGTGAGGGGTGCTAATACTTTCCCCTTGCGTAACCGACTCCCGAACCCAGACAATGGTTGCGATGACCTTGTCTTATACCTTTCGTCAGGTTTTTCCGATCGTTTCCTTTTCCGCCCTGAGGGATAAATAACGAAAGGTGGCGACTCTTCTGTTTTGCCGGCACCTTATTTTCGCGGTAGTGACGGCTTGCGACTCTGCTGGGGACTTCATAGTTTCCTGGGATCCAACGTCCCTTATGCGAGTCAGTTTGGGGATCCAACGTCCCCTGCGAGAGTCAATCCTAGCGCTTGTATGATTACTTGTTGGGTTGTGTTTGTTTATCGCATTTTATTTCCCGCATTTTATTTTTCAGTATGATATGATTATCTATGCTGTTGTGGGAGGGGCATTCTGATGAGTGAGAAGCCAGACCCAGGCTCCAGTGTACCTAACATTAGTTGTGGAAATTAGTGGGCGCGTGCTTGCTTTGCAGGCACTAGTGTCTCATGAAATCCACGCTCAGACGAGGTTCTCCCGGTTGACTTCTTTTCCGGCTCTTTGGGCCTAAGGGGTTGTTGGTTTGGAGGATTGTCGACTCTGGGGACCGATCATTTGGGATTCAGCTAAGTGAGGCCGCTTCAGGAGATGGTAATGCCACACCTTCTGGGTTTCGTATCACCCCTTTTGAATGTTTGTGACTCTGATGACCGCATAGGATGCCGAACTTGTGTCAGTATAGGTCCATACTTGTGAGCAGGGTTGGGTTTGTTGCAGGAAGCCTTAACCTTCAGACTACCTGGTTTTCTTGATAATGAATCAGTTTTGTTGGTATTAGGGGTTCTCATCATCAGATGTATATGTGTTCTTGACAGAGCATAGTTATGGCCCTGTATCAGAGGTCCTTATCTTTAGAGATGTATTTGTTCTTGACAGAGCAGATTTGTGGTCCTGTATCAGAGGTCCTTATCTTCAGAGATGTATTTGTTCTTGATAGAGCAGATTTGTGGTCCTGTATCAGAGGTCCTTGTCTTCAGATATGTGTGTTCTTGACAGAGCAGGTTTATGGTCCGATACCAGGGTTTTCTTCTCATCAGAGATATGGTTGTTCTTGACAGAGCAGTATTATGGTTTTGTTGATACAGAATCTTCACCTTCACCTCCTCAACAACACAGTCGTCTTGATCTCATGTTGCATGATTGCATTTTGCATTGTTTTGCATATTCATCTGCATTTCATTAATGTGTGTCTGTGTTGCAGGTACCGTTTCCCCCGGTTCAGGTTTTCTTGCCTTCTATTCTGCTACTATGGGTTCTCTGAGGAAGACTGTGGCCTATAAGCTCCTCACTCCTGATGTTGTTCAGCTGACTGGTTTGATTGCTTTGGCAGATGATTCTGTGAGATGTGAATTCATAAAGTCTTATGGGAAACTGCTCAGCCTGGTTCGTAAACCCTCTGTGTTTGAGTTGAATGGGTTGCACGCCCTGCTGCAGTTCTACGATCCTCCTTTGAGATGCTTTACTTTCCCGGACTTTATTCTCGCACCTACACTAGAGGAGTATGCTGATTTGTTAGGTGTGCCTATCAAGAGTCAGATGCCCTTTGTTCATATGGATGCTGCGCCTAATCTGGCTAGTCTAGCCCCTTCACTTCATCTGGATGCCTCCGAGTTGGTCTTGTCTAGTTGGAACAGGGTTCCCAGTTTCTCCTTGTAGTTCTTAGTGGGAAAGGCCCAGCAGTGCGCCAAAGACGGATGTTGGATCGTGTTCAATGCCATTCTTGCTCTGTGCATATATGGCATCATTTTGTTCCACAATATGCCTGACTTTGTAGACTTCGACGCCTTTCACATCTTTGCATCAGGGAATCCAGTCCCTACCTTGATAGGAGATGTCTATCATTCCGTCCACTACAGAAGGGTCCACTACAAGAACGTCTCGTGCTGTGTGCCCCTGCTCTATAGATGGCTTGATTGTCACCTACCCAAGAAGGGTCCCTTTGCCTCGTCTGCAGCCACAACTGAGTGGTCTGAGCGTTTGATGAGTCTGTCAGCGGAGGATATTGCCTGGTTTGATAGAGATAGGTTGGGTACTGAGATCACCTTCAGCTGCAGTGGGTTTCCGAATGTGCCTTTGATAGGCAGGAAGGGTTGTATCAACTATAATCCATCTCTGCTGGTCCGACAGTTTGCTTATGCTTTGAGAACTCCGCCGAAGGATGAAGAGGTGTAGGAATCTCTGTACCTCACTGGTCTTCTAGAGGGGGATATGTTATCTAAGCTTCAGCACGCTTGGAATAATATCTGTAAGCGGGGAAAGTCGTTGATGGGGAAAAGTAATAGCCAAGCCTACGCTCCGTATGTGACCTGGATCAGAGCCAGAGAAGATATTATAGGGATTCCGTTTCCACCTGCCCAGCCAGAAAGCCCTCCAATGATTGAAGAGCCTACCACCGTGTGTTGCACCCAAAAATTTGCTCAACTTTTCTTTACCTAGCTTGTGTTTCATTTCATTCACATTAGCATTATCATTTGCATTTCATTGACATGTATGCAGGAGATCAAGAGGTATGATTACCAATCAAGAGCTACACAAGACCTTGAAGCTAGCTAAGAAGCTTAGTCAAGTGTTCAAGGGTTGATATCCTTGTCAGAGAAGTTAAAAGATCCTCAGAGAGAGTGATTGAAGCCAAGAGTGTATGTCTCCTAACTTGAGAGTTGTGGGAAGCCATAAGATGATTCTGAGGTCATGGAGATGGACTTGAAGTCTTGAGAGAGCTCATGTGAAGTGTTGAAGATCACTTTTAGGCCTAGACAGGTCATTATGCAAGATTAAGAAGACTCAGCCATGAGTGGTGCAATTAGGGTTTGACTGGCTCAACCCTAAGTCAACTGATGATTTGAAGGAGGTTGAGACCTGATCCAAGAGCCATGTGATCATGGATTGATACATTGAGATGTTATAAGGATGATTTCAAGGTCAACTCATCATGATTGAAGAGTTTGAGAAGTTTCAAGCTAGGGTTTCTAAGGCTTGACAGTGTAAAATCCCCTAGTTTGACCCCTGTCTTCAAGGCAATTTAGCTCAAGATGTGATTGTCATCTCATCTTACCCTCAACATGATTGTTGTAAATCATGATATTAGCTTTAACTTGAGTGCTAGAAGTCCTTGATAGGATTTGTAGAACTCAAGTTATGGCTTTGACAAGTTACAAGTCATCTGAGGAATGTGAATTTGGAGCTTGAAGGTTACCCAACTTGCATGGAACTTTTGCCCTAGAAGGATGACTCCTATGAACTTTTGGTCAACATGAATGTTGTTCCTTATTCTCTTAGCTTTCTAGAGAGTACTAGAAGTACTTGATAGGATTTGTAGAACTCAAGTTATGGCTTTGACAAGTCAAGGGTATTTTGGACATTTGGTGATTATAGGTCATTTGTGATCATAGGCCATTTTCACCAACTTAGAGGCTTCAAATGAAGTTTTGTTCAACTAGAAAGTTGCTCAATATGGGGTTTTAACCTTGAACATGCATTAAAGAGGCATTGAAATGGCTCAAGGAGAGACTTGGTCCAAGAAATTTTGAAAAAAGGAAGAATTAAAAGGATTTAATGGTCAAAAATTCAAATAATTCATTTGGTGACCAAATGAGACAAACTTATAGGTCATTTTGATTGGAAAATACATTTTAAAGACAATGGAAATGTTGGTTTTTTCATTTTAGGCCCAATTCAAATATTTGCATTTAGTAGCTTATGATGTAAGTTACATATGCCAAACTATGCACAAGTGCAAGACCAATGTTCCAATCCATCCAAACACATTCAGAATCTCATTTGAGGAGAATTTGGATGAGAATGAGGTGCTGCAACAAGCCAAAGCAGAATTGTCATGGATGAGCATGAGATGAAAAATTCAAAAGCAAGAGATATTGGATATCTCATATAGATGGTTCTAGGAACTTCTAGATCATTCCTACTGGTTCTATATAAGCTTTAGAACTGGATCAAGGCCAGGGTTGGTGGAAATTGAGAGAGAATAGAGAGATTGCAAACTGAATTTTCTTCTTGCAAATCAAATTCAGTTACACGGTTTTCATCCATTTCAGTCCAAATTCTTGCTTTCAACATCTTCCTCTTGAGTGTATGAGTGATTCCAGATAGAATTCAAGCCAAGATCATAGCAAAATCATGAGAGAGCACCTTGAGTTCATAGCTTGCAAGTCAAAATCGAATTCAAGGATTCAGAGAGTTTCAATCCAATTTGTTGCATACAGAAGCTTCCTTTGGTGTTAGTGAAGGTATCTGGAGATTCTTGGAGGTTGATTTGAAGGTTTCATTGCTCTGTGCATTCAAAATTTGCAGGTATGTAATTCTCATTGTGTAGCATGATCCATGTAGTTTGGCTAGGTTTTAATAGGGCAAATTCATTGTAGATCATTGCTAGAAGCTTTCTGGATAATTAATTTGAAGATTAGTGACAATTTAGGGATGATGCCATTTTCGGTTGAGATGGATATTTTTTTATCCTACCGTTTTTAGCACGATTGGTTAGTATAGTTGGATTCCTGGTGAAATTTAGGGCAAGATTCATGTAGAAATCGTGGCCATTGGTGGTCTGTAGAGAGAGTTAGGGTTGCTTGATGGTGACCGAAAAAGCCACCGGCGGTGACCTTCGCGCGCTCAGGTTGAGAAGCTTCAGAAATTTGAATTGAGGAAGACGTAATCTAGGGTGTTCGTTCATGAAGAAGACTTTGACTCAGACCTGGATCCAAGGTTCCTCGTTGCGCCACATACCCCCTCCCCTTAAACGCCCCGTTTTGATAAATGGAAATCCCATGCTTGTTTCTTCGCTGCATATGCCAAGGGTGCACGAGTTCAAGTCCTCGCGTATGCATCTTTTTATTTATTTGTGAGTTGAATTCAAGAGGAATCCAAGCACCTGGGCCTTAGCATTGGTTGATATCAACACCCCCCCTTTGGCCCAATCCAGAATTGAACTAGTTATTTTTGCTATTTGCCACGCGGATTTAATCAATTTCTTGAACTTCTTTTGATTTTCATCATTTCATGTGACTTAGTAAACAATTCATAAAAAATTGAAGACTAACTCAATGAATTCCATTCTTTTTTCCCCTGATTCATGATTGAATCTAGAATTTTGTAGATTAAAAATATTAATAATTCATGCATTTTTGATTTTATTTGCATTTGTTGAATTTTAATTGATATTAAAATGACCATGGTTGATACCTTGTTTTGATGAATTTTGTTTGAGCACTTGGTGATGATTCTTGCCTTGATTTTTTGTGTGTAGCTAGCATAGATATGCATTTTCCCCTTAAACTTTTCTCACAGTTTTGTGATGAATGTAGGTAGTAGTTTTGAGTTGAAACTTTAGGAGCTCCATTTTTAGGGTTTATGGTTAGTACCTTGTGATTTAGGCTTTATTTCTAGAACTTGGTGGATGATTCAACTTCTGAATTTTGTATGGTAGATTCATGATTGAATTAGGTTCCCTTAGGAATTTTTGTAGGAATTTATAATGTAGTTTACTATTTTAGTTTGATTTTAGTTTAGGTGCTAACTTTGGATGATTCTAATGCACTAATCTAACTAGATTAACCCCTTAGGTTCCCTTAGAGTAAGCTTGGGTTGTTTTTACCCTTGGTGGAAGATGAAGGCAAGTTGAGGATGATATGGAGTGCTTGAAGAAGCTTGGATGTGGAGACTTCCCCTCTTTTGGTGTAGTATTGATTAGGTGTTGAGATTAGGGTTTGTAGGCAGAGCTTCTAGATAGATTCTCTTCTTTCATAAACATGGAAGGTGTTGATCACTTCCATTTTTCCCTGTGATGTAAGGTCCCCTGTGAAGGCCTCATCCCTCCTTTGGTAGGATGTGTGGCTCTTTACCAGTTGGTAGAATCTTTGAGGGTCCCTTTCTCTGATGATAGGATGCTTAGTGGTGACCTTTGGTCTTCACTCTGCTACCAATCATCCAGACTTTGCTCTTGTTAGATGAATCTTTATCCCTTGCTAGAGGATGGAGTTCCTTGCTTGAAGAAGATTGAAGGCTAGAAGTTGATACTTCTCTGTGTTTGAAGACTACCTTTGGAGCTGAAGCTGGAGGATCAAGGGGAACAAGTTGATACTTGTGAGGGGAATTCATTGAAGATTGAATGAAGAAGCTGAAGCTTGAGGAAGAAGCAAGCTGATGCTTGTGAGTTTAATGCATTGAGGCCTGAAGGTGGAGTTTACTGAAGAGCTGAAGCTTGAAGTTGAAGGAGAGGGATAAGTTGATACTTATGTGGATGTGTTGGAAGCTCAGAGAAGCAAGTTGATACTTGCTATTGAAGATGATAGCCTTGAAGGGCAGCTACAGATTGTGGACTGAACTGATGTTAGAGGAGCTTTGCTGTGAAGTTGTGGAAGCTGTTGATCTGCTTTCTTTCTTGTGTGTTTGCTTGCTGTGCAACTGTATTGGTGTGACTTGTTTAATTTTCTTGATGCATTAGAATAAGTTCATGTTTAGATTGTGTTAAGCTAGGAGCATGATTGCACTAAAGTTTGAGTTTTTCTCTCTGCTTGTATTGTTAGTGTATGGCTTTGCTTGCTGGTATTTGGTAGAGCCCAACTCCATTTCCTATGTGGTTTGTGTTTTGCTTGATGGCATTTTATTTCATTTCTTCTGTATGATCGCAATTATTCATATCGGGATTGAGGTTGAGATGAGCTTGTGGAGGCTGGTTCCCCACACACATTTCCTCCCTCACTTGCATTGCATGCATTTTACAGTCGTTTACTGTTTACTATTTAAGCTAATGCTTTATCTATTTCTGTTTATCATTGAGATGATCCCCTAGGAATCTCAATTCCTTTGATAATGAAGTGATGATTAGAACTTTAGGTTGAAACCTATGCATGATAACTTCTAGGAGTTCCCTATTTCAAACTGCAACCATAGGATGAATCCTTGGCATGACAACTGTTAGGACTTGATAGTCTCCCCTTAGTTGAGTCTGTTCTCTCTTCTCATCTCAAAACAAATTAAAATACAGTAATAAAGGTTAACTGACGTCGTACGTTACGAGCCTTAAGCTATCTGAGGAAGGATTTTTGGAGAGTTTCTTTTCAACAGTCTGGATGTTTAGTATGGTACCCTTTGGGTGACATGCGACGCATTCACTCTCAGGTCATAGTCTCTAGTGCGTTATTAGTTGCAAACATCCATAAAAAACAGTTCTTCCGTAAAAGACAGAAAACAAACTTCAAACCTTTTTGCCCCGTGGGCCCGTAATTCAAAGGAAGCTTTTCTGAAGAAAAGAGTGTCGTTAACTCCCAGTTCTACCGCAAACGGTAACGCCTAAGTCTCCAAGGGTCGAGCTGCGTACATCCAACTGCTAGAACTGTCTTTAACCCTACACGGAAAAATAGATGAATCTGAATCCCCGTAATCCGTATTATCCCGAACTACGTAAGCTCTGATCTCTCAAGCCTGTTGAGAGTACGTACGCACAATACTGATGTATTGGCGAGCAACTTCCCCCATCACCCGTAGTTAGGCGAACTACGTTGACTCTGATTTCTCATTCTCTAATGAGAATACGTAGGCACAAAGCGCGACACTTTGCCGAGTCATTTTCTTTTCTTTTTCAGACCAGCCTTGATAGGTAGATAGATAAAACCAACCCGTCAATTAAACACAACAAGCATGGATCCCATCGAGTACGATGGACGTGAGGGGTGCTAATACCTTCCCCTTGTGTAACCGACTCCCGAACCCAGACGTGGTTGCGATGACCTTGTCTTATACCCTTTTCGTCAGGTTTTTTTGATCGTTTCCTTTCCCGTTCTGAGGGATAAATAACGAAAGGTGGTGACTCTTCTATTTTGCCGGCACCTTATTTTCGCGGTAGCGACAGCTGGCGACTCTGCTGGGGAATTTGATAGTTTCCTGGGATCCAACGTCCCCTATGCGAGTCATTTTGGGGATCCAACGTCCCCTGTGAGAGTCAATCCTAGCGCTTGTATGATTACTTGTTGGGTTGTGTTTATTTATCGCATTTTATTTCCCGCACTTTATTTTCAGTATGATATGATTATCTGCGCTGTTGTGGGAGGGGCATTCTGATGAGTGAGAAGCCAGACCCAGGCTTGAGGGTACCTAGCATTAGTTGTGGAAATTAGTGGGCGCGTGCTTGCTTTGCAGACACTAGTGTCTCATGAAATCCTCGCTCAGACGAGGTTCTCCCGGTTGACTTCTTTTCCGGCCCTTTGGGCCTGAGGGGTTGTTGGTTTGGAGGATTGTCGACTCTAGGGACCGATCATTTGGAATTCAGCCGAGTGAGGCCGCTTCAGGAGATGGTGATGCCACACCTTCTGGGTATCGTATCACCCCTCTTGAATTCCTGTGACGCTGATGACAGCATAGGATGCCGAACCTTTTTCAGTTTAGGTCCATGCCTGTGAGCAGGGTCGGGTTTGTTGCAGGAAACCTTAACCTTCAGACTACCTGGTTTTCTTGATAGTGAATCAGTTTTGTTGGTATCAGAGGTTCTCATCATCAGATATATGGTTGTTCTTGATAGAGCAGATTTATGGTCCTGTATCAGAGGTCCTTATTATCAGATGTGTGTTTGTTCTTGACATAGCAGATTTATGGTCCGATATCAGGGTTACTTCTCATCAGAGATAGGGTTGTTCTTTATAGAGCAGTATTATGGTTTTGTTGATACAGAATCTTCACCTTCATCTCCTTAACAACACAGTCGTCTTGATCTCCTGCTGCATGATTGCATTTTGCATTGTTTTGCATACTCATTTGCATTTCATTAACGTGTGTCTGTGTTGCAGGTACCGTTTCCCCCGATTCAGGTTTCCTTGCCTCCTATTGCACTATTATGGGTTCTCTGAGGAAGACTGTGGCCTACAAGCTCCCCACTCCTGATGTTGTTCAGCTGTCTAGTTTGATTGCTTTGGCAGATGATTCTGTGAGAGGTGAATTCAGAAAGTCTTATGGGAATCTGCTCAGCTTGGTTCGTAAACCTTCTGGGTTCGAGTTGAATGGGTTGCACGCCCTGCTGCAGTTCTATGATCCTCCTTTGAGATGCTTTACTTTCCCGGATTTTGTTCTCGCACCTACACTAGAGGAGTATGCTGATTTTTCGGGTGTGCCTATCAAGAGTCAGATGCCCTTTGTTCATATGGATGCTGAGCCTAATCTGGCTCGTTTAGCTTCTTCACTTCATCTGGATGCCTCCGAGTTGGTCTTGTCTAGTTGGAACTGGGTTCCCGGTTTCTCCTTGCAGTTCTTAGTGGGAAAGGCCCAGCAGTGTGCCAAAGACGGTTGTTGGATCGTGTTCAACGCTATTCTTGCCCTTTGCATATACGACATCATTCTGTTCCCCAATATGCCTGACTTTGTAGACTTCGACGCCTTTCACATCTTTGCAGCAGGGAATCCGGTCCCTACCTTGATCGGAGATGTCTATCATTCCGTCCACTACAAAAACGAGAACAGAAGGGGTAAGAACGTCTCGTGCTGTGTGCCCCAGCTCTATAGATGGCTCGATAGTCACCTACCCAAGAAGGGTCCCTTTGCTTCGTCTGCAACCACAGCTGAGTGGTCTGAGCGTTTGATGAGTCTATCAGCGGAGGATGTTGCCTGGTTTGATAGAGATAGGTTGGGTACTGAGATTATCTTCAGCTGCAGTGGGTTTCCGAATGTGCCTTTGATAGGCAGGAAGGGCTGTATCAACTATAATCCATCTCTGCTGGTTCGACAGTTTGCTTATTCTTTGAGAGCTCCGCCGAAGGATGAAGAGGTGCAGGAATCTTTGTACCTCACGGGACTTCTAGAGGGGGATATGTTATCTAAGCTTTAGCACGCTTGGAATGGTCTCTGTAAGCGGGGAAAGCCGCTGTTTGGGAAAAGTAATAGCCAAGCCTACGCTCCGTATGTGACCTGGATCAGAGCCAGAGCGGATATTATAGGGATGTCGTTTCCTCCTGCCAAGCCAGAAAGCCCTCCAGTGATTGAAGAGCCTGCCACCGTGCCTATTCAACAGCATAATCAGTTGTTAGCTGAGAGAGATGAGCTGAAGAAGGCGAATGAAGAACTAGAGAAGGAATTGGCTCAACTTAGAAGCGAGAGAAGCGAGGCCGTTCATTTCTTCAAGAGGCAAACAGAGCTGGTGAACCAGTTAGGGACGGATTTGACTAAGCAGATAGCTGAGCGTGAGCGCTTGGGTCGGGACTTCAAAGTTGTCAATGACGTACTGGCCACTAAGAAGCAGCACTTGGATGAAGCGTACCGGAGAATATCCAAGTTTAATCAGCATTGGAAGGCCACCCTAGCCAACGGCAAAGAACGGGAGGATAAACTGAAACAGCAGATCTCCAAGTTGAAAGCCCTGGTGAAGGCTAGTGAGAAGAGGTTTGATGAAGAAACCGCTCGCAGATATGCCGCCGAAGGCCTGCTCAACAAGGCTCTTGCTAACCTGAAGGAGCGCAAACTGATGTTTGAATCCAAGAAGCGGAAGTTAGAAGATTGTTTCGGCGAAGAGGACTCAGTTGAAGGTCTTCAATACACTATTATGCGGAGGGAGTTACTCGTCGAAGGGTTGCTCACTCGGCCTGATGATCCAGAAACGAGGGATTTGTTAGAAGAGTTTCGAGCCCGTGGCCGTGCTTGACTATATTTGTAACCCTGTTGTTTTGATCATTGTTGTATGCTGACCATCACCAGGCTTGTTGGTCGAGGTCATGCTATTGATTCTGCTTGTACTCAGTGACATTGTGTACCCCTCGATGGGCTTTCTTTATATATGAGACGTTATTTCCATGACTGGACTCGGACTTCTTATTGTCAGCACCGGCACTCAGGCACTAGGATCGGGGGGATACCTCCCTAACGCACAGACACACGTTTGTATTTGCATGAAGCATCTGCATAACGAGCACTTTGTCGTTTTTTCTAACCCTTTTGTGCACACATGTTGTTTCAGGTTGTTCCAGGATTGAGCAAAGACCAATCCACCGCTATCCGACCAGAGCAAATCGAGCTAGAGCAATGGAGCAAGTGCAGACTGACGTTCAGGAACTCCGAGAGAGGATGGACCGCTTCATGGAGCTCATGCAAGTGGTTGCCAACGGCCAAGACCAGCTCAGAACATTGGTCCAGCCTCTGATCTCAAGGGTTGACAGCAATGGTGTACTCCACGGTGGGAATGTTCCAACCCCTCCACCTGTTGAAACTCCTCAGAACGGCATCCCCGTGACCGGGGGGAATGGCAGTGGCAACGGAAACGTGATCGCTAACATGGGGCTCAACGGTAATACGACTGGCGTCGGTAATGGGAATTTTGAAGCTAATGTCAATGTTGGACTGGGCAACGGCAACGCAGGTGTTGGAAATCTATATGGGCCTCAGCCGTAGTTAGAAGACCGTCAAGAAGATTTGTTCTCACAAAAAGGTGCTGAAGGAGAGCTGACTGCTAAAGCACGTCTGAGGTTTAAGGCACTCGAGGACAAGATGAGGAATTTCGAAAACCTGAACACTATGGGTGTTGACATGTCCAAGTTGGGACTGATTGTTGATTTTAAGGTGCCTCCCAAGTTCAAGGTACCCAACTTTGAAAAGTACAAGGGCACCACCTGCCCTCGCGTCCACTTGAGATCATACTACCGGAAAATGTCCGCTCACTCCGAAGACGAGAAGCTGCTGATGCACTTCTTTCAGGATAGCTTGTCCGGGCCATCCTTGGAATGGTACATGAGTTTGTAACCTACCAGTGTGCGCACGTGGAAGGAACTTGCTGAAGCCTTTGTGCACCATTACCAGTATACCAGTGACTTGGCGCCGAAACGAGTCCAACTGCAGAACTTGTCACAGAGGAACAACGAAGGGTTCAAAGAATACGCCCGGTGGTGGCGTGAGTTGGCAGCTAGAGTTCAGCCGTCGATGGTTGAGCGGGAGCTTGTTGAAATGTTTGTAGCCACCCTCCCAGGGGTTTATTACGAGAAATTAGTCAGCAGTATGTCTGGAAGCTTCTCAGATCTCATCATCACGGGCGAGCACGTTGAAAATGGGATCAAACTAGGGAAAATTCAAGGTGATTTATCCTCAGCTGGAGGAGGAAAGAAACCGTATGGTAACAAAAGGCGAGAAGGAGAGACGAGCGTCGTGTCTAACGCTCGAAGGAAAGGCAAGGGCCAGCACCAGCAGGTGGCTAGCATAACCATCCCCGCTGTCCAACAACCCTAGCCACAGCAGCAGCAGCAGCCGAATCAACAAGGGTACAAAAAGTATCAGAACAGGGCACCTCTGTCAAGTCGTCACCTTGAGACACCGCCCATGTCTTATGCTCAGTTGTTACAGACTCTGCTTCAGTTGCAGTTAATCCAGAAGAGAACCGTAGCTCCCTTGACAGGGGCACCTCCGCCAGGTTATGATGCGAATGCAACTTGCGAGTTTCACTCGGGGGCACCAGGCCACACGATAGAAAACTGCAAAGCCTTCAAGCACAAGGTGCAAGACATGGTGGATGCTAAGATCATCAATTTCTCAGATAATGTTCCAAACGTCACGAAGAACCCTATGCCTAATCATAGGGGAGGTGGGGTAAATGCCATTATTGAAGACGAGAGCTTGGATTTGTTGACTGACGTCAGAGATTTGAAGACACCGCTTAGCTTCGTTAAAGCCAAGCTGATGAAGAGGGGCTTCTTTCCAGGCTGTGGAGAACTATGTATGGGCTGTGCGACTCGTCCTGATGGATGTGAGCAATTGATAGAGGGGATCCAGAGTCTGATGACCGAAGGAATCTTGCAGTTTAGCCAAAGGGCCGAATGTGGATCTGGAGAGGTAATGCTGAAGCAAGATGATGAGGTTGCCACCATCACCATCCCTCGCCGGACGATCACTATTTCTGCACCCAGACCGCCCATGATTACCATCACCAAGGCTGGGCCGATACCTTTTGAAAGCACCAATGTTGTCCCATGGCATTATGGGGCAGACGTCTACTGCAACGGACAGAAGTTGGAACTGGAACCATCTGGGTCGGATGTGGATAACCTAGTGGGCATTGGCGGAATCACTCGCAGCGGAAGAGTATTTGCTCCCCCTGAGATTGTGGCGGACAAAGCTGATGTAACCGATAAGGGAAAGAGTAAAGTCGTTGAAGAAACCCCTCGCGGGGTAGAGAATGACTTGTTAAGGACACTGAAGAGTTTATGAGGTTGATTAAGAAGAGTGACTACAAGATCGTGGATCACCTCCAGCAAACACCCTCGAAAATCTCCATCCTGAATCTGTTGCTGTGTTCTGAGGCACATCACAACGTGCTGTTAAAGGTTTTGAATACCACGTATGTACCGCAGGAAATATCGGTCAACCAGTTGGAAGGGGTCGTAGCCCACGTGAATGCTGGAAACGGGTTAGGGTTCACTGACCTGGAGCTGACGCCGAAGGGAAGAAACCACAACAGCGCCCTGCACATCTCGATGGAGTGTAGGGGAACGATTATGTCTCACACGTTGGTGGACACGGGGTCGTCGTTCAATGTTCTTCCTAAGAAGGCATTGATGAAGTTAGATACTCGAGGATTGATCTGCACACCCAGTGATCTGGTTGTGAAGGCGTTCGATGGAACCAAACGTCATGTTTTTGGGGAGGTGACGCTACCAATCCAAGTAGGGCCGAAAACTTTCGACGCAGTCTTCTACATTATGGACATCATGCCTGCCTACAGCTGTCTCCTAGACCGGCCATGGATCCACTCTGCTGGCGCCGTGACCTCCACGTTGCACCAGAAGCTCAAGTATGCTGTTGGAGGTAGCATCGTGACTGTATGTGGCGAGGAAGACATAATGGTGAGCCATTTGTCGTCCTTCAAATACGTTGCGATGGATGGGGAAATCCATGAAACCCTATGTCAGGCGTTCGAAGCTGTTAAAGTCAAGAACGTGGCTCCTGTAATGACTGAAAAACCAGAGATGACTCTCTCTTCCTTCAAGGAAGCCCGGGCCGCTGTTCAGGCCGGATCTACCACAGGGTGGGGGCGAATTCTGGAAATACCTAACAAACAGGACAAGTTCGGGTTAGGATACTCTCCTGCGGCTGAAGCCTCCTCTTCTCACAGTGCGTCGCGAGGTAAAGGGCCGATCCAGTTTACCAGCGGCGGAGTAATATTTGAAAGTGTCAACACGGTGTCTGAAGATGGTGAAGACAACGATTGCAACCTAGACTCTTGGATCCAGCCATGCAAACCAGGCGAGAGCCTCAACAACTGGTCCATCAGGGATACCATCCAAGTGACAGACAAAGAGTAATGATTTACTTTCTCCAATCATTGTACAACCCTATGTCCTACCTGGGGCATAGTGGTTTTATTGTCAGGGCCTTGTTTGATTATGTACATGCATTTTACCAATAAATCAAAAGGCGGTTTTTCTTTGTATTCAAATATTGTGATCTCTGTTATTCCTGTTTTGTATTTGTTTTGAAAAACAACAAAATGGCAATGGGGTTTGTGCTAACCTGCATATCCTTGTTTTAAGCTTAACCCTTGTTATTGCAGGATCCACATAGCAGATGACATCGACTCTGGACCTTCTACGACTCACTTTGACTTCGATTGCCCGATCTATCAAGCCGAGGAAGAGATTGATGAAGACAAAGACCTTCCCGAAGAGTTGGCCCGCTTGCTGAAACAAGAAGAGAAAGTTATTCTGCCTCACGAAGAAGAGATTGAGATTGTGAATCTGGGTTCTGAAGAACTGGTCAGGAATGTCAGGATAGGGGCTGTGTTGCAGAGTGATGTCAAGCAGAGATTGGTCGAGATGCTAAGAATGTATAGTGACGTCTTTGCTTGGTCATACGAAGATATGCCCGGACTGGATACCGACATCATGGTCTATCACTTGCCGCTGCGAGAAGATTGTCCTCTCGTTAAGCAGAAGCTTAGAAGGACGTGACCAGATATGGCCGTTAAGATCAAAGAAGAAGTGCAAAAACAGCTTGATGCTGGCTTCTTAGCGGTCACTACTTACCCTCCGTGGGTCGCCAACATAGTGCCTGTACCGAAGAAGGACGGTAAGGTACAAATGTGCATCGATTATCGGGATTTGAATAGGGCGAGCCCTAAAGATGATTTCCCGCAGCCTCATATTGACGTGTTGGTCG
Organism: Lathyrus sativus; assembly: GCA_963859935.3. Lineage (NCBI taxonomy): Eukaryota > Viridiplantae > Streptophyta > Magnoliopsida > Fabales > Fabaceae > Lathyrus > Lathyrus sativus. The sequence goes on along the minus strand of OZ012736.1, from coordinate 115,782,396 downwards.
ACAATACAGCTCAGTTCTCCGTATTTTCATTCATGGATGGCTTCTCCGGTTACAATCAGATCAAGATGGCGCCAGAGGATATGGAGAAAACTACGTTTATCACACCTTTGGGAACCTTCTGCTACAAGGTAATGCCTTTCGGTCTGAAGAACGCAGGGGCCACTTACCAACGAGCAATGGTTACTTTGTTTCATGACATGATTCATCATGAGATTGAAGTCTATGTTGATGACATGATCGCGAAGTCCCAAACGGAGGAAGGACATCTGGTCAATTTGCTGAAGCTTTTTGAGAGGCTTAGGAAGTTCAGGTTGAGGCTGAATCCTAACAAGTGTACTTTCGGAGTACGGTCTGGAAAAATACTGGGGTTTATCGTGAGTGAAAAAGGCATCGAGGTTGATCCTGCGAAAATAAAAGGTCTTGAGCTTCAAACTTCTCAAAGCTTCAAACATTTCTTGATGACTTGGAAGGTCTTGAGCTTGAAAAACCCTTGATGTGCTTCTTTAGATAAGAATGGCACTTGATCCCTTGTTGGATACCTTGTTATGCTATGCTATGCAAATGATTAGATTATGTACATGATTTACTATGCAAATGATAATGTAATTGAAACATAAATCAAGTGAAATAGGTTGAGCAAATTTTAGGGTGCAACAGTGACCTTTGGTCTTCACTCTGCTACCAATCATCCAGACTTTGCTCTTTTTAGATGAATCTTTCTCCCTTGCTAGAGGATGGAGTTCCTTGCTTGAAGAAGATTGAAGGCTAGAAGTTGATACTTCTCTGTGTTTGAAGACTACCTTTGGAGCTGAAGCTTGAGGACCAAGGGGAACAAGTTGATACTTGTGAGGGGAATTCATTGAAGATTGAATGAAGAAGCTGAAGCTTGAGGAAGAAGCAAGTTGATGCTTGTGAGTTTAATACATTGAGGCCTGAAGGTGGAGTTTACTGAAGAGCTGAAGCTTGAAGTTGAAGGAGGGGGATAAGTTGATACTTATGTGGATGTATTGGAAGCTCAGAGAAGCAAGTTGATACTTGCTATTGAAGATGATAGCCTTGAAGGGCAGCTACAGATTGTGGACTGAACTGATGTCAGAGGAGCTTTGCTGTGAAGCTGTGGAAGCTGTTGATCTACTTTCTTTCTTGTCTGTTTGCTTGCTGTGCAACTGTATTGGTGTCACTTGTTTGATTTGCTTGATGCATTAGAATAAGTTCATGTTTAGATTGTGTTAAGCTAGGAGCATGATTGCACTAGAGGTTGAGTTGCTCCCTCTGCTTGTATTGTTACTGTATGGCTTTGCTTGCTAGTATTTGGTAGAGCCCAGCTCCCTTGCCTATATGGTTTGTGTTTTGCTTGATGGAATTTTATTTCATTTCTTCTGTATGATCGCAGTTATTCATATCGGGCTTGAGGTTGAGATGAGCTTGTGGAGGCTGGTGCCCCACACACATTTCCTCCCTCACTTGCATTGCATGCATTTTACAGTCGTTTACTGTTTACTGTTTAAGCTAATGCTTTATCTGTTTCTGTTTATCATTGACATGATCCCCTAGGCATCTCACTTCCTTTGATAAGGAAGTGATGATTAGAACTTTAGGTTAAAACCTATGCATGATAACTTCTAGGAGTTCCCTGTTTCAAACTGCAACCATCGGATGAATCCTTGGCATGACAACTGTTAGGACTTGATAGTCTCCCCTTAGTTGAGTCTGTTCTCTCTTCTCATCTCAAAACAAATTAAAATATAGTAATAAAGGTTAACTGACGTCGTATGTTACGAGCCTTAAGCTATCTGAGGAAGGATTGTTGGAGAGTTTCTTTTCAACAGTCTGGATGTTTAGTATGGTACCCTTTGGGTGACATGCGACGCATTCACTCTCAGGTCATAGTCTCTAGTGCGATATTAGTTGCAAACATCCATAAAAAACAGTTCTTCCGTAAAAGATAGAAAACAAACTTCAAACCTTTTTGCCCCGTGGGCCCCTAAGTCAAAGGAAGCTTTTCTGAAGAAAAGAGTGTCGTTAACTCTCAGTTCTACCGCAAACGGTAACGCCTAAGTCTCCAAGGGTCGAGCTGCGTACACCCAACTGCTGGAACTGTTTGTTAACCCTACTCGAAAAAACAGATGAATCTGAATTCCTGTAATCTGTATTATCCCGAACTACATAAGCTATGATTTCTCATACCTGTTGAGAGTACGTAGGCACAGTACTGATGTATTGGTGAGCCACCTTCCCCCATCCGTTTACCCGTAGTTAGCCGAACTACGTTGACTCTGATTTCTCATTCTCTGATGAGAATACGTAGGCATAAAGCGCGACGCTTTGCCGAGTCATTTTTCTTTTCCTTTTCAGACCAGCCTTGATAGGTAGATAGATAAAACCAACCCGTCAGATAAACACAACAAGCGTGGATCCCATCGAGTACGATGGACGTGAGGGGTGCTATTACTTTCCCCTTGCGTAACCGACTCCCGAACCCAGACAATGGTTGCGATGACCTTGTCTTATACCTTTCGTCAGGTTTTTCCGATCGTTTCCTTTCCCGCTCTGAGGGATAAATAACGAAAGGTGGCGACTCTTCTGTTTTGCCGGCACCTTATTTTCGCGGTAGCGACACCTACGTATCCTAACTAGGATATAATCAGAGCAATCGTAGTTCACCTCACTGAGGATTAAAAATCAATTGACTATGGTCAAGACTCTAGGGGAACAAACATAACAATGCTTGCGTAGAGTTTAACCAAACTCTCTAGATCTATATTGTACACTCAAGGGAAATTGACTTTCACAAAAGCCAAGATGGGAGTAAGTAATCATGACAATAATTCTTACATAGAGTTAACAAACTCTATCTTAAAGTTCTAATTGAGGAGTACTCCTAACAAAGGATAGGTCTTCTAGACTTAAAACAAAGTCTAAATGGGTATAGGTTCTGACTTAACTAAGTTAGGGTTCAAGGTGACTTAACAAAGTCAAAGGAGGGCCATGAGTTGTCTATGACCCAAGGGTCAATAGAGAGACTTACCTTTGGGATAGGAAAAGAGAAGGGAACTAGATGAGAACTAACAAGTTCCATCACTTGGGAAATAACTTAACAAAGTTAACAAGCATAGATAAGCATTCATTCAAACATGATGAACATGTGAAGCATGGTAACAACCAAGGAAGAGATGCAAGTATGTGACAACATCAAGCAAAGATTACAATCAAGTCAAATGGTTACAACCAATAATACATAAAGGTATTACAATATCTATATGGACATGGTGATAGAGGTTCTTACAAGACCAATATACAAGGTAAAAACAACTTGAAACATCTTAACAAAGACCAAAGGAAATGAGGTAACAACCCACATGTAATTCAAACAAATTCAAGTGCAAGCAAGTAAATACTTGAGGCAAGCATGTATAAGGATCAAGGGATGTCAAATGTAACAACATAAGACCACCAACCATGGATTGATGATAATCAAGCACAAGTAAGCATACAGGAAGTGTTATAACAATTCAAGTAAGGAGTCAAAGTTTTATGGGGAAGCATACAAGTTCAAAGGTAACAACCAAAACAAAGCAAGTCCTAACATATTAGAGTTCTAACAAGACATTTATATAAGTAGGAAAGTCATGGAGAATACACTCAAGATGTTACAACATCAAGAGATATATCATGGTTCACAAAACAACATTCAACAGTATCAATTAATTAGATGCATTAAAAGCAAAGACTTGAACAAGATAAGACCTTGAGTCAAGCCAATTCAAACAATTAAACAAGTTAACAAACATGTATAATTTAAGTACAAAACAAATTCACAAGATTAAATCAAGAAGTAGTTTGAAAATGAACCAAAAAGATGCAAAGCAAAAACCCTAAAAGTGCAAGACATTAAAGTGATATAAAGTATTTTTAAGATGAATATCCTTGAATTATTTTCTCACTATATGAAAGTAGACATGATTAAGAAAATTTTGTAAGAAGAATGGATCAAAAATGTAAAAAAATGAAAATGTTATGAGGTTTTTAAGTTTTTGAGTAAAACATAAAAGAAACCAATGATAAAAAATAAGGGAATGCCTTCCTCATGGGTTGAACCCATGCCATAAGATTCATAGTCTCAAAACCTCACCAAATCAACCAAGGCATGCATGTGTTCAAATGAGGAGAAAAAGAGAATAAATTTTGAGACATGATAAAAATCACAAAAATGGTAAAAATAGTTGTCCTCCTCAGGGATCGAACTCAGGAAAGCAAAGGCAAAGCAAACATGAGTGCGCAAGTTACAACCACTGGGGTGGCGATACATCCAGTGTATCAAGCCACCCCAGAAATACATAAGCCTCAAGCTTGTAATTTCTGCACAAGAACCAAGCAAGCCAAACCAGCCAAACATATCAAAATGTGATCAATCATTGCTTGATTAAAACTTCATGGTTTTAAAAAATATTTAGGTCAAAATCACTTGAAATTGAATAAGGATTTCAATGGTGCTTTCAGTTTTCCTTAAAGATGATCACAACTCAAAACTTAAAAGCAAATGAAAGTTAAGTGCTTGAAATGCAATTTCAGAGTTAGAACTCAAATCAATCATGTTTGAATCAATTTAAAAGCCTACACACACTCTAAATACATGATATGTGAAGTTAAAACTCAAAGAAGACTCAAAATCAAACTATAGTAGAATATGACTTATGAGTTGCAATAGTTGCATAAGGCTTGCAATGAAAAACTTCAAAATGGTTTGTAGCAAAAACAAATAAACAAACATCATGAATCAATAAAAAACAAAGCATTTAAGTGAGTCTCAAATATCAACACATCATGAGCTTAACACAAATAGACCTCCAATTCAAGCTGTAGTGCAAAATGACTTGTGGTTGTGAAGTTGTGATGATGAAGTTGTGCTTAGAAACCTCAAAATGGTTAGGACAAAAACCAATACATCATTCGATCGTATTTCTAATAAAGGCAAAGGCACACACATAAAGTTTCAACTCAAATAAAAGTTGGTTTAAACAGAAACTAGCAACTTGCATATCTGAAATAAACCAAGCAATCCAGGTGTCTCAACACAGCATCTAACATCTCATATGGTGTAGAGGTCCTAAAATGTCATGAGCTACAAATGAATATAGACATAGGTAATAACTCACACCTAGACAAAAACAACATATTATCTTAAATAGCAGAACAAACATACAAATCCAACACCTACTCTACATGACAGTTGCAAGTTTGTACAAATAAACACAAGCTAATTTGAAAACATGACTTGATGGTTCTAGGAAATTCTAATCAATGTACATCAAGTATGATCATGGTACCAAAAAGAATGAGTATAGTTAGAGGTCACTTACCTCTTGTAGACTTCTAATTCAATCAAGCTTCCTAGTTGAGAATGAATGCCTTAAATAGCTATTCCAAACCATGAATGCACAGTCCAAGCAGCTCCAACTTATCTCAAGCAAATCTTGGTGCCAAAACAGATTTCTTCCACATGAAGCAAACAAAGGGATCCATGTGACAGATCCAACAAATGGTGATGCAGTCAGTTTTTGGTGTTTTAGACAATTAATATAGTTTAAATCAAAGGTGTTTAAGGTGTCACGAGGATTGAAACAAGCCTGAATAGAGAGTTCTCTTATCTTATGCAAGAAATCAAATTTTCTAGTATGAAGAGTTGACTTTTGGATATATGAGATTTTTGACTAGTTCAATGGTTGGAACACCTATCAAACATCATTTTCAGGTTGCGTGGATGGTTTGTGGTTAGTTTCAATGCTTGGAAGTGGTTCTGGTATGCAATATATCCAAGACAAATTTTGGAGAGGTTTTTAGTGTTTTGGCTTGAATTGTAAGAAAAGGGAAGGCAAGATTTAATGGTGAGTCTCTTCTGGTTTTTGAGGATTTTTGTTGTTGTTATGATGCATAGAGAAGGCTCTATTTATAGATGAGGTAAAGGCTTGGACAAATTTGAGAATATGGCTTGCCTTTTATCTTTTGGAGGGAGAATCTTAACAAATCAAACTTGATTTCCTTCTGCAGATTTTGAGCTAGTTTCCAATGCAACTCAGCCTTAAAACCAACTGTATTTAGGATGTTGGAAGTGACCCAAGGGATGGCAAAGGTAGATCCCTCATGCTGCAGCATATTTCCTTCAAAATCAATCTCTTTCCTCTTGTACTTTTGTACTTTCTTGAATTTAAATAATGATCTTAACCAAATCCTTGGCTTTTCTCATGGATCCTTCTGGATTTTTCACTCATCACACTCCTAGACATCATATCAACGATTACACAAATGGTTGAGAACCAATTGGATGGATGGTGTGTTGGTTCATGTCAAGTTCAGAATGTGTATTTCAAGTGTTTGGACCCCCAACTTCCCTCCTTCGAAACACCCAGCTCACAAATGCTATGGAAGAGTTCTTGTATTTTTTGGAAAGCCCTCATCACGCTCTACAACTTTCATGTTTTGGGGGTTTTCAATATCCAAGTGGAACTAGGTCAAAAACACCCTTGAAGTTGGCTGAAAACATGACTTGAAAAGTGATGAAACCATAAAATTTCACTAAGTGTTTTTCCCACTTGTATTGATTTTTATCATAACTCCAAATCCATTCATTTTTTGAACATGGGTCACTATTGCACTTTTTTAGGACTCCTCAAGACATTTCCAACAAGCTTTGAACCACTCGATTTGGATGTGTGGTTAGGAAGTTATGGTCTTGCCCCTTTCAAAACCCTAATTTCCCGACTTTCTGATTACTCTTCAATCCTTGCTCAAATGGTCACCAAACTTCATGACTAGATATGATATGCCATTAGGAACATAATTGCCTTTATTTTTTTGTTCAAAAACCTTTTGTTCCATAAGTTGACTTTTCAGTCAGACGAACCGATCGATCGAAAAACTCTGAATCAACTGTTAGTACTTTGGGTTCCTTGAGGTCTTGAAACTTCTTGAGTGGACTTCAATAAGTCATATAAGCTTCATGGACCATGATTCTATCATTGGAACACCATTTAGCTTAAAAGTCAAACTACAATTGACTTTTCCTGATCAAAAACCCAAATCGGGAGTCTTGAATTGCACTGCCTTTCTTCTTTGGGTGACAACCTTAAATTGGATTCATATTTGACCCAATGTAGAATTCTTGATGGTGCATGGACTTGCTTCATGGAGAATCAATCCAAGACATTGACTGATCAAACCATCGAAACCCCGATTCATGACTGCATGGAACCCTAATTCACCTGTATCTTGACAAAGATAAATTTGAAATAGGTTATGGTTAGATAAACAAATGATGATGATCATAGAATGATGATGAAGATCTAAGGTTCAAAATTTGGGGTACAACAGTATGCTGAGAAATGCGTATGCTAAAAGTATGACGCCGATGCAATGTTGGATGACTCGCAGAGAATGGTCTTAATCCTTTGTTCTTGTAAACTTTCTGGAGAGAGGTCACAACTTCAATATAGCTGACAAAATAACTATCCAGAGATATGGACACTTCGTAGCGCGGCAGCATGGAAAAAAGAAATATTTATAGAATCTCATATTACTAAAATGATAGTATCAAGGTTTCAACCATTTTGTCCTTATGAGAGAAGTCTAAATTTATACTGTCATGTCGCAATCAAAGTTACGTCTTGCTTGTTAATTAAATTTTTCCAAAACAAATTTTTTTGTTTCAAAAACTCTTTCTTTCAAAAATTATTATTTAACGAATAAGTGATATCTTGCATAACAAAAAAAAGTAGAGCATAATAGAGCATAAACAAAGATTGGACTAAATCTGATTTTATTCAAAGATGGAAACTTGCGAAAGGCAAAGTCCCGTGGAACAATTACAATTTGGAAAAATGGGAATATAGGTAAAGGTTTACAAAAATACAACGATCATCCAGTCCTAACTAGCTAAGAGTTGGTCTGAAATGCTACCTCTAACGAGAATAGTGGAAAGTGAGCCTTTTTTGACGATCTTCTGCGGTAGTGATAACTCCCGATGCATTGAAATGCCTTTGTTGCTCATTTTTGTCTAAGATGTTAGAACACAGATTGGTTCTGAATATATCTCTATGTTTTGATGATAACATTAATGAAATTTTGTATGAAGTAAATATATACTCTAATCGTATTCAAGTGTTTTTGTTTCAGATATTAAAATTAATATTCCTATGGAAGCAAAAACTCCTCTAAAAGTTAAGAATCAGAAGACTCTGAGCGAAAAAGGCAAATGTAAAGCATCAGAAGACTCTGGAAGTACTTAACGCTGCAAGTACAGAGGCTCTGATATTCAAGTCTGCTCTGATTATTCACGCTAAAGCACATGGCTAGAAATACTCTGATAGAGTAACTCTGATCTGAAGAACAAGGAATATCATCAGAAGATCTGATGCAAGACTGTTCCAGATTTGTTGAAGAAGATATTGTTCAAATAAAGATCTGTTGGCATATTCCTTTTCCTTATCCAAACGTCTCTTTCCTCATTCGTGCATGACACAAGAATTCAGACAAAAAGGATTTGTCTGAACATTCCTCTTCTGAGAAAGAAAAGTCAAAGAAGTCAGAATGTCAGCTGCACCCTCTTTAAGAAATGAAAGTGAAGCTCTATTTAAACAAGACTTCTACATCATTTCTTAGTGGATGATTTATTGACGAATTGACAAACTGAACAATATCCAAACTCTTTCAATTTTATTCTAAGATTTAATTCGTTCTTCATTTGTGTAAAATCACAGTTGTGATATAGCTTTTTAGAAGTAACTCTTAAACACACTTTGTTAGTTTATTTTTTGTAAAAGATTCCTTAAGAGACCAAGTTGTGGTCAGATTTCTTTAGAAGACTAAGACAGTTGTCTTAGTGGTTAACACTGTAATCAGTTTGATTTAGTGGATTAAGTCCTTGTTGAGAAAGTAAAATCACCTGGGTAGGGTGGACTGGAGTAGTTTGAGTTCAAACGAACCAGGATTAAAATACCTTGTTATTTTTACTATTGTCATAGTTGTTTGAAACCCTTATTCAACTCCCCCCCCTTCTAAGTGTTTTTCCTACCTTCATAAGCCTCCTTTCCGGGTTTTCGACTTAGTGAGCTTTTCTTTTCTTTTGTTTTATCCCTAATTTTTTCCTGGATTTCCTTTATAGGTTATGATCCACCGGGATGCCCCCTTTTTGCCTAAGTTGTCTTTCTAGGTTTTCAACTTAGCGGGTTTTTTAGGCATAATATTTTCTTACTACATTTGAGTTCACGGGATGAGGGAGTTGTTCACCATCCATCGTCACAAGGATCAGAGAGCCTCCAGAAAAGACCGTCTTCACAATGAATGGGTCGTCGTAGTTTGGCATCCACTTTCCAAGCATGTCTCGATGTACTGGCAGAATATTTATGAGTTCCAACTCACCCTCTTTATATTCTTTGACTTAGACTATTTTGTCGAAGGCTCTCTTCACTCTTTTTTGGTAGAGCTGATTGTGACATATTACCGTCATCTGTTTCTCATCAATGAGATTCAGAGTATCGAACCTTTCTTTCACCCGTTCAACTTCTTCGAGCTTGGCTTTCATTAAGACCCTTATGTTGCGGTGAGAATCATGATACTAAGCTATTGGATTAACTTGAATCTTAATTCATTAAATTCAAAACCGGACTTTGATTTATCCAAAGGAAAGGTTAAAGAAATAAAAACCCTTTTGCACAATGTAACAACAACGCTAATAGATCGGGGATCGGGAGTTGGTTATGTTTAGGGTAGGTATTTCACATCCTAAACATCTATAGTACTCTATAGGGACCTTTTGTTTGTTTGTATGCTAATACTTGCTAAATGTTTGCTAGGGTTATGGGTTTGGATATAAGGTAAAGGTAAAAACCTAAGGATATTTTCTAAATTTGCTCGCAAAGATATCGCATCCTCTGCCTACGTATCCTAACTAGGATAGAATCAGAGAAATCTTGGTTCACCTTACTAGGGATAGATGAACACTTGATTATGATCAAGGTTCAAAGGGGAACAAACATAACAATGCTTGTATAGAGTTTAACAAAACTCTCTATTCTAAGTTTAACACTCAAAGGAAATCGACTTTGACAAAAGCCAAGAGGGGAGTAAGTAATCATGACAATGATTCTTACATAAAGTTTACAAACTCTATCTTAAAGTTCTAATTTAAAGATACTTCTAACAAGGGGTAGGTCTTTTAGACTTAAAGAAAAATCTAATGGCTAGTATGTTCTAACTTAACTAAGTTAGGTTTCAAGATGACTTAACAAAGTCAAAGAGGGGGTAATGAGCTATCTATGACCATGAAGTCAATAGAGAGACTTTCCTTTGGAATGGGAAAAAGAGGCAACGGGATCAGAACTAACAAGTTCCATCACTTGGGGAATAACTTTAAAAAATCTAAAAGCATACACAAGCATTCATTCAAACATGATGAACATATAAAAGAGTATGGTTACAACCAAGAGCATGCAAGCATATGACAATATCAAGCAAAGATCAACAAAAGCAAATGGTTACCACCAATATACACAAGGATATTACAATATCATGAGAGAGGTTCTTATAAGACACAACATAATAGGTAAAAACCAAATGACATATCTTAACAAAGATGAGGTAACAACCATAAGTTAAGAATGCAAATAAGTTATAGCTTGTAGGAAAGCATGTTATAGGTTTGAAGAATGTAAAATGTAAACAACATAAGAGTCAAGATCATGAATTTGATGACAATCAAGTATAAGAAAGTAGGCAAGCCATGTTACAACAATGCAAGTAAGGAGTTCAATACCTTATGGGAAATTTCATAAATTCAAAGCAAAAACCACAGGTGAAGTAAATCTTATCACATAGAGTTCTAACAAGACTTCTAAATGGGTGAGGGATTATGTGAAGAGTGTGATCAAGAAGTCACAACAACAAGAAGTAATATGGTTCACAAACACACAACTGTAAAGATAAGTCCAACAGATGCTTACAAGCAAAAGGTTGAAATGCAAATATTTTTGGCTCAAATAAAATTCAAAAGAGTTAACAAACAAAGTTCACATCAATTTCAATTTAAACTCAAAGAAAATGAAATCAAAAGTTTTGAAAAGAAGATTGAAAGATAGGAGGGTAAAAACCCTAAAATGGAACACAACTTTCGTATAATATAAAGTGTTTCTCAAATATTAATTTTAGAATTCTTTAAATATTATATGAAAATATGCAACAATACAAGATATTAGCAAAAAGAACCATTCAAAAATGATAAAAATTGACAAAGTTGTGTTAATTTGAAGTTTAAAGAAAAATCAAAGATTTTAGTAATTAAAAATAAAGAAGTGTCTCATCCAAGGCTTGAACTCAAGACCTTATGAATCATGGACCAAAATCTTGCCAATTCTACCACCATGCACATGTTATATCATTTGGAAGAGAGACAGTAAAATATTTAAAACACTGAAAAATGCTAAAAAGCCAAAAAAATTGTCCTCGCTGAGGATCGAATACACGACAAAAGGCATGGCAAGATACATGAGATACAAGGCATAACCACTGGGGTGGCGATACATCCAATGTATCAAGCCACCCCAGTAAAACTTATATCTAACAAGGCAAGATCCTGCAATGATAAAAGAAATACAAGAAATGCAAGCGTCAAAAACAAAAAAAGAAGTTCATGGTTTTCGGGGAGATTGAACTACATTGCAAGGTTCATATCTCACCTTACAGCCACATGTAAACCAATGTTCAAGTTGTTAAAGAAATATCAGGCGGTTGTCTGGAATGAAAATTTTCAAAGGGAATTTGAAAGGATAAAAGGATACTTGCAAGAGCCTCCGATAGTGATGCCTCCAACGACAGGAAGACCTTTAATCATGTACTTGTCGGTTCTTGAGAACTCCATGGGTTGTGTACTCGGTCAACACGACGAGACGAGCAGAAAAGAACATGCTATCTATTACTTGAGTAAGAAGTTCACAGATTGTGAGTCCAGATACTCAATGCTAGAAAAGACATGTTGTGCACTCGCATGGGCAGCCAAGCGCCTAAGGAAGTATATGTTGAATAACACAATATTGCATTGTTGCGAAGAGGGGCTGGCAAAGATAGAAGAGTCACCACCATTCGTTATTTATGCCAAAGAGAGGGAAAGGAAACAATCTGAGAAAACCTACGAAGAAGGGAGAAGACAAGGTCATCGCAACCAATTATTGGGTTCGGGAGTCGGTTACGCAAGGGGAAGGTATGAGCACCCCTCACGTCCGTTGTACTCAACGAGATCCACGCTTGTTGTCTATCTAAAAGGGTTTTAATCTATCAAAGGCTGGCTCACAAGGTCAAAAGAAAAGAAAAGAGACTCGATAGATCATTGTCGCTCTATGCCTACGTACTCCCTCGTGCATTGGGAAAGTCAGAGTCAACGTAGTTCGGAAAACTACGGGTGAAAGGGGGAAGGTTGCTCGCCAAGACATTGTCGTCTTGTGCCTACGTATCCTCATCTGGTATGAGAAATCAGAGAAAACGTAGTTCAGGCTGATACGACCACAAGTTGGTTCAAGTGTTTTAACTGAGTATGATTAAACTTTCATTCTAGCAGTTATGTGTATTGATGCTCGATCATTGGAGACTTAGGTGTTACCTATTTGCGGTAGAACCAAGACTTAACACACTCTTTATGAAAATTATTTTTAAAAAATCCCGAAGGATAAAAAGGTTTGATGTTTTGTTTTGTGTTTTTTATCAAGAAGTGAATTGAATTGAGTTTGTAACTCATGTTGCACTAAAGACTATGACCTGAGAGTGAATGCGTCGCATATCGCCCAAAGGGCATACGCTAAACACTCTAGATAGATTGAGAGAAGGCCCCCCAACTATCATGCCTCAAGTACTTAAGGCTCGTAGCGTACAACATTTATTATCCTTTATTAAGTGTCTTAAGAGATTATGAGATAAGAAGAGAAAGATCTAAGGGGAACTGATCAACCCTAATGTTATCATGAAATGTGCTCCTAAAGTTGGGATTAAGAAGGGAAGAATCTATCCTAATGTTATCATGCAAAGGATTGAACACCTAATGTCCCTCCTACTCCCATCTTAAATAGAGGGACTATGAATCCTAAGGGATCATGGCAAAAGACCAAGTAAACAACAAATAATTCAATCACAAATGAAATGGAGAATGAGAAGAAGTTGACTTAAACAAGTCAAAAGCAATGCAAACAACGTATGTAAAGATGCAAAGATGAGATATGAGAATCAAATGATGCAACAAAGACAAATGATCAAAACAAATTGACTTAAACAACTCTAAAAGAATGAGATGAAATGGGAGAAGTTACAACTCCTACAACCATTCAAACATCAATCACTTAAGCAAAGCCAAACAAAAAGCAAAACCAAAAGCCCATGATTAAAGAGAACATGGGAGAAAGAAGCTTGGTTAGCAAGCACATATAAAGTGTCTCAACCAAACAATTCAAATTGATCATGAAAAAGAAAGGAGAAAACAAGTGCTAAAAGAGGTGCATCATTCAAGGCAAACTCAAAGCATACACATGAACACCAAATCACCTTGAATGATGATCAAAGCAAGTGGGGCAGAAGTGAAACCAAGGGAGGAAAGCTCAAAATAATATTAAGAATAAATCACAAACAAGAACCAAGTCAAGGCAAATGAAAGAACCAAAGTTCCATCTCATGTTCAACACTTAAAAAACAAGTGGAAATGCCTAACTTCCAAGTAACCTGTGAAACAAGTTACACAAATGTATGACCTAAAAATCAAGAACCAGCACCTTAATCATGTCATAAACAAACATCAAGACTCATATGGTGGATATGGGATCCATAAAAGTCATTTCCCAAAGGAACTAGGTCAAACTAGTTTGTATGAACCTCTCCTAAGATGACTTGGCTTGCAAGCTTCATAAAAAATAGGAGAATTGTTCAATAAAATCAAAATAAAAAGAAAAAAGTAACCAAGTCAAATGGCAAGCAGAAACCAAAGTTTCAAAGTCAAATCCATCTCAAGGCATCACCAAACAATTCAATTGTTAAGGGCGCTCCACCTTATCAAGCATTAATCGAGGGGCATTAAAAAGCAAAGCAAAACTGAATGAAAATTGATCAACAATGACTCAAACCCGCCCTCAAAACTCCATCAATCCATCACCTAAGTGGGATAAAAATTTTGGTCATAGGGGGTGTAACACGGTAGGAGAACTGACTTGGTGTTTTTGTTTGACAAAAACATGTGCGGATAGCAAGAGTCGCCACCGACTTTTATTTTATCCAATAGAAAAGGCTATAAAAGAACAGGAAAGACCTTTTTGAAAATATTTTGAGTTCGGGGGGTAGGCTATATAAAGGGAAGGTGTTAGCACCCTTTATATCCATGGTTCTCCATGGGCTCTTAGTTACTTAGCTCACTTGTTTGTTTGAAAAGTAATGTGAAGTGTATGTTTAGAAAAGATTTTCAGAAGTTCTTTGTAGTGATCCTCGTATGGATGTATACAAAGCCTTGAGTTTGGAAATATTATGAAAGTGGGGTGTAAAGAATGTTTTTTTTGAAAAAAAGTGAGCAAGTATTTAAGTGCTACCTACCCTAAGTTTGTAAGGTCTTTCTTGTTATTTATTTCCTTTAAGGGTAAGAATGTCCTTACCATTAGTGAGTAAGTAGTCTTTACCTTGGATGTTAAGGGACGGGCGTAGGGTCATCGTATGGTCAAAGAAGGCAACATGTAGGGGTGTCTTAGTAATTCGTCGGGACTATCATCATTTTTGTAGGGTCATCGAGGGACAAGATCATTTATTCCATAGGCAACTTCGAAGGGACTATGATCCTTTTAACTTTAAAGGGACTTGATGATTTATCTGTTTGCAGGGACATCGCTTAAGACACCCCTATGTTCGAGTGACTTGACCATATTAAGGCAACTAAGAGGGGTAACCCTAGGAGGTGTAGATGGCGATCATAGAACGATCGACTTACGTGTGTGAGTGATTATTTTCAGATATTTTTTTTATTATTGATTCTCTAAGTCTAATTTATTCAATTAGATCTTTTCACGCCCTAGATTACTAACCAAGAAATTAAATATTTACGGAAATAATAAAAAAAAAAGAAATAAAGTCCTAAACTATTACACGGCTTCGGGGCAATTATAGAATAATCGGTGCGAAAAAATAAATTACATAAGGAAAATCCTATACAATCCTCTAAATAATATAAATAAAGCAATAAAAATAAATTAAATTATGAAATTAATTATTTTAAAAAAAAGATCAAGTTTAGAAAATGAGGGTCTAATTAGGGTTAGTAAAAAATTAGGGTTTTTAAATTAATCTAAACCTAGTTATATTCATTTACAATTTTAATTAATAAATTAAAAAAAGTTATGTGAGAGAAAAAAAATATAAAATTATACTATAAAATTTATTTTAAGAAAAATAATTAGTGAGCAGTTAGTAAAGATTAATGGTTAATTAAATTAATAATAATATTTTAATAATAGTAGCTATAAAAAATTTAAAAAAAAGGAAGAAATTCACTAAAAATAAATGGGGGAAGGCCTGAAAATGTCTGTGCGAAGAGAATCGACTCTTGAAAAGCTTATGCCTTAACCATGGCACTTCTTGAAATATGCATCATATCTTACAAACAAATGATCAAAACAAACATAAATATGATTATGAAGATCATTATGAACAGAAAATATGATAAAGTGCAATGAAATCAAAGATTAGAAAGCAAAAAAAAGAAGAATGAGAGGCAACATGTTCATGGGATGCACTTCGTGAGGTCTCAACCTTCAAGTCTTTGTGGGATAGGTTCCTAGGATCTTGAGGAATGTGAATGGACTTGTAGAGCTGATTGAATCTTATTGCAAAGTTGTTTTAATATTTTTCTAAGGTTTTTATGTGTTGCACCCCAAAATTTGACCAACCTTTTCTTAACTTGGTTTATGTTTCATTTCATTTTCTTCTAGCATTTGCATTGCATATAATTTTTCATTGAACAAGGGATCAAGAGATTGTGCATAGAAAGAAGATTCTACTTAGTATGTTCAGCCTAAGCAAGGGGTGTTACTCAAGTTTGAATGGTCATCAGGTCATCTAGAAGTGGTCAATAGTCTTGTGAAAGGATTGATGGATGTATGTGGGTCAGCTCCTAACTTGGAGGCCAGTTGAAGATCATCAGAGGATTGTGAATTCATGATTATGGGTATGAGATGTTAAGAGAGCTCATTGAGTGCTTTGAGAGCCATGTTGGAGCTTATTCAAGTTGCTATGTGAGGTGGAAGAAGCCACTGTCAAGAATGTTGCATCTAGGGTTTTCATCTGGTTAATCCTCACTTAACTGTGAAATTGAAGGAGATTAAGACTCAATTACAAGTCTCTATGGTCATGGGATGTTGTGTTGAGATGTCTAATATATCATTTCAAGATCAATTCATCAAGAATCAAGAGTGTGAGAAGTTACTAAATTAGGGTTCTCAGTGTAAAATCTCTTATTTAGTACCTAACTTCAAGACCATCTTTCTTAAGATAGAAGTCTCATCTAATCTTGACCCTAACATGAAGCTTGTAGAGAATATTCTTAGCTTTATTTTGAGTACTAGAAGTCATTCATCTGATTTCTAAAACTCAAGTTATGATGCTAACAAGTTACAAGTCCTCAGATGAATGTGTTTTTGGTCAACAAACATCAACCAACTTCCAAGCCATTTTTGACCTAGAAGGATGTTTCTCCTTAACCTTTGATGAACATGAACGTTGTTCCTCATGGTCTTAGCTTTCCAAAGAGTACTATAATTATTTCATCTCATTTGTAGAACTCAAGTTACGAGCTTGGCAAGGCAAGCGTATTTTGGGAAAGTGAGATTATAGGTCATAAAATTATAGGTCCATTTCACCAACTTGCACACTTCAAATGGAGATCTTTCCAACATAAAACTTGCTCCAAATAGGGCCATTTACATTACCAAACCATCCCTTGTCATGGTTGAAGCTTGGATTGAAGAATTCCTAAAGTGATTTTCATGGAAAAGGCCTTAAAAGGAAAAAATCAAACTAAATTCATTTGAGATCATTTTGTACCAAGTTTATGCAATTTTTGAGTTCCAATCATATTCCAAACATAATGCCAATCTTGGATTTGAAATTTGAGCTCATCTTGATGGCCATTTCCATGTTTGCTTCACCATGAAGTAACAAATGTAAATTCAAGCATAGGATCAAAGTAAGGATCAATTCTTGGCATGTGATCATTTCAGCACATGTGCAAGTGATTGGAAATAAGTTTGAGGCTTGTACAACAGAGTATACACGATTTTGGCAAGCTTAAAATGAAGGAAAAATTGAAATTCAATTGGACCAAAGGCAGCTGTAATTGGGCCTTATTTCCATCTAAATCCAACATATAAAGCTTCAAAATAATTTTCATACCTAGAGGAGGCGTTTTGGTGAAGAAATTAGAGAGAACACTTTGAGAAAAAAGCAAGGCAAAGGTGAAACAAGATTTTGGAGATTCAGCCACTCTCAAGCAAAATTAAGCACAACAAGAGCTTCCTTCAAGTGTGTGGAGTGATTCTGGGTGGTTTTCTTGAAGTTTCAGCCAAGAACAAGACTCAGTGGAAGTTCTCCGCTAGGTAACTTTGGAATCAACTTATCTCTCTATTTATGATGCCATTGCTTGCCATTTTTGCATATTCGTGACCTATGAACATTGTAGATCATTTCTGGTATGATTTGGTGGTTGTTCATGATGATTTTTGTTTTGAGCTTGAAACTCGTTGTTTGCATTTTGGCTTATTCTTGAGGTTTTAGGCTTAATGAACCGTGGATTTGAACTCTATGTAATGTGTAGATGATTTTTGGGTTCATTTGGTTGCTGATTGCGAACTTTTCAATTTGAGGATGTTTTCTATTTTCCTTCGATTTGGTTTGTATATGCGTAATAAATGAAAATTGATGGCATATTTGGACTCTACGTGATGAGTAGATGAATTTTGATTATTAGTTTGTTCATTTTGGTCATGTTTTTCTATGCTTGCATTTGCACGGTGACCGGTTTTGAGGAAGAAGATGACCGGAGATGATTTCCGGCCACCGTCTAGTTTCTGTTTGGTTTTATGTTGAAGATGATGATGTGGCGTGTTGTAGATCGTTTGATATGTTTACTTTTCCATTGCACGACCTTGATTAAGATACACTGTGCACTTAGTTTGACCACACACCACGAGATCTCATTTGAAATTCATTAATTGACATGGCGCATTTTGATCCATTGGATGCGCATACTTTTTGATCAAACGAGTTTGGCTGCGTTCCACCTTGATCCTCTGTTGACCATTGCACACACAATCACCGGATTTCATTTTTGTCTTTTCTGCTTTGGACTTGGGGCGCTCTTGTTGCTTTTCCCACCCCACTTTTGGGCCCAGTTTGCTTTTGAACTGAATTTATTTGCTTTTCGTACCACTGCTTTATTTATTTAGTTTTATTTTATTTTTTATTTTTATTTTGTGCTGTTTAGATTTCATTCATTCTAAAATACTTCCAATGGTTTAAAAAATTCACAAAAATAAATTTTAGGAACTTTGAAGTGTCCTCTGATTTTAGAAAAATTTTATTTTATTTTTTAGTTTATTTTGCAATTAAAAATGGAATTAAAAATTGGAAGTGTTTTATTTGGATTCAATCTTGACATGTCTTGTTCTTGGTTTTGTTTTTCTCATTTCTTTTTGATCCAACGACTAAAATTAAATCCTCATATCCATGATGAGTTAATTAAACTTTTAGGACCATTTTGCCCCTGGTTTGTTGATTTTAGGGTTGACTTTGGTTGCTTTTCTTTTGACCCTCGATTCTCCCATTTCAAAGTGGTACATCTTGAATATTATTTTCTTTTGATGGTGCTTTGAGGGGATATTTGCTTTAATATTTTGGCCTCTATTTTCCAACTTGTTTATGAGCCTCTTGTATTTTATTTGGTAATTTTTGAGTCTTTTTCCTAATTTTGAGATGACTTGAAAGTGAAGTCATTTCCTAGGGTGGCTCATACAAGTGTATGACCTAGTTTAAGTTGGAAATGACCTTTTTGGATCCAATAAGCTCTCAACTCCTCTTGTTTCATATATTAGACATGTTGAGCTTGTTGTATGTTCATTTGTAGGTCAAAATTATGTTCATTACTTGTTGGTTTGTGCATTCCTTTTGTTGCTTCCATTTAGGGTTTCCATATGTGACATGTTTGCATTGTTTGTGTGATATCTCCTTTTGAGTGATTTATTTTTGTGCACTTCTTCTCATCCTTTCTTCTTTGCAATTCCCATACGCATGCTTGGTTGAGATGAGCTTCTGGAGGCTACTGCCCCACACTATTTTCCTCCCACTTTCATTCTACTTGTGCATCTTATGTTTGCATTTTCATTTGCATGTTGTTTCTTCTTCTTCTTTGGTTCTTCTTTTCCATGTTCCCCATAAGTTCTCTAACTTCTTGAGGTTATGATAGACATTATGTGCCTAAGCATGCATGATAATATTAGGTAGTTCCCTTTTGAATCTCAATCATAGGATCACCATTGCATGACAACTTTAGGTTTGTGTTAGTCCCCCTTTAGTTTGTCCTTTCTCTTCTCATCTTCATACAATCTTAACATACTTAATAAAGATAATGGATGTTGTGCCATGAGCCTTATACTTGGGAAATGGTGATTGAGGGGCCACCTCTCAATTGCCTAGAGTGTTTAGTATACGTCCTTAGGACGATATGTGACGCATTCGATCCTAGGTTTTAGACTTTAGTACAACATACATTATAAACACTCAAATTCAAAACACTTCTTCTCTAAAAAACACAAAAACACTTCAAACCTTTTTCATCCTTCGGGGTCTTAATCGGGAAAATATTTTTAGATAAAAAGAGTGTCGTTAACCCTTAGTTCTACCGCAAACGGTAACGCCTAAGTCTCCAATGGTCGAGCTACATACACCAACTGCTAGAACTACTCGTTAACCCTACTCGGGCCTAAAAAACTTTTGAACCAGCATGTGGTCCTTTTAGCCCGAACTACGTTTGCTCTGATCTTTCATACTAGATGAAAGTACGTAGGCGCAAGACGCGATGTCTTGGCGAGAAACTTTCCCCCTTTCACCCGTAGTTAGTCGAACTACGTTGACTCTGACTTTCCTATTGCACGAAGGAGTACGTAGGCACAGAGCGGAGATGCTCTACTGATTCACTTCTCTTTTCTTTTTCTTTTGTCCCTTGACCATTAGTGTAGATAGATTGATCACCCTTTTAGATAGACAACAATGTGTGGATCCCGTCGAGTACGACGGACGTGAGGGGTGATAATACCTTCCCCTTGCGTAACTGACTCCCAAATCTAGACATGGTTGCGACGACCTTGTCTTTCCCTTTTCCGTCAGGTTTTTTCGATTGTTTCCTTTCCCTCTATATGGGATAAATAACGAAAGGTGGAGACTCTTCTGTTTTTCGCCGGTTGTTTTTTTCGTAGTTGCGACATTATGGCTTCCAAAAAAATTTCTCTCCTCCTTTTTTTCATTCTGAATTTGTTGTGTATATAAAGTAGTGTAAATTAGGGTAAACCATTGGGCCTTGGTTGCATTTTTATGGGTTGCTTGAAGATGAAGGAGCCAATTATCATAATTGTCAAAAAAATCAAATTAAATCATACCATATTGGTTTTGAATGAATTTGGATGACTTCAATCACTTTGAATACCATATATTTGATCCCAAAATAAATCTTAAATCAAATATTTGATTTTTTATAATTTATTTTAATTAAAAATGATTTTAAATGATAAAAATCAAAAATAATATAAAATAGATGATAAAAAAATCATAAAATATGGTCATTGGGTCGTGAATGACTTTATAATTAAGTTTGGGTTGCAATTTTATGGGCCCATTTGGAAAGAATTAGAGTTATTGCCCTTTTTACTTCATACACCACTTAAAAAATTACCAACTTTGATAATGCATAACTTTCTCAATTTTAATGCTATGGCGGTGTTCTAAGACTGTTTAGAAATCTTATTGTATCCTATAATCAACCCTTTTGGTCCCATGTCTATAGTTTTTACCATTTTCAAATTATGAGCTTTGGAAAAAGTTGACTTTTTATTGACTTTCAAAAGGACCTATAATGTCTTGGCTCATATCTTTCAAATGAAGCAATTTTAGTCTTGGCTTGTGAGACACAAAGTTCTAGAGAATTAAACTTCCTTCAAAATGAGCTTTGGATGGGAAATGTTTGATGAAACATGTGAAAGTTATGGCTGGTCAAAGTTCAGTTGACTTTTCCTTCACAAAACCCTAATTTAGCAACTTCCGATTCTTGATGATCCATGGTTTCCCTGATGAATCATGATCGACCCTTGATCAAATGATGAATTTCACCTTGTAATCTTGATCAAAAATCTTGAAGTTTGACTTTGAGTAGACCACAGTTGTCCTCAGTTGACTTTTTGGCCAAGTTAACTGATTTTCAGGTATCTGAGCATCTGATTGGCCAAACTTGTGAGGAAAGCTCTGAAACTTGACATGGGGATTATTTGAAGTATGCAGGATGTTATGAAGTCCATTTTAAGTTTTAGAAGTCCATTTTGCTCGGGGAGACTCAAAACCCTAGTTCTAAGATCCACTGTTCAGGAGGAGGCTTTGATGAAACCTTCAATCCCTTTTACCAATTACGAATCTTGTGACTATTAAGTAACCTCTTGGGACACATTGTCTTGAATATGGGAGGGTAAATTTTGGGGTACAACAGCTTCCCCTATTAAATTTTCTGAAACATGAGGAGTTAGATTGGCATGTCCGCCTTTCGTGACTTGAAGGTTGAAGAGGACTGAACACTGAAGCCCAAATATTTTCACTCGTTTGTGCGGGAAGTAGTGTTGTTGGTTGTATTGCCTGAGTGGGCTTAAAGATGCCATTCGGGGTAAAATGTTCTTCAGATATATCTTTTGGAAGAAAAAGCAGTCCAAAACGTAGATTGATGTAATCTCGGGGGATGTAGCAGCCCAAGATGTTATTTGATGTGGTCCTGGAGGATAGAGCAGTCCAAGACGTTGTTATGTGCAATCCTGAAGGATAGAGCAATCCAAGATATTATCCTAGGGGTTTATAGAAGCCCAAGATATTGTTTGAGGTAGCCCTTGGGGGAATATAGCAGCCCAAGATGGATACAGATGTATTCTCAAGGGACGTAGCAGCCCAAGACATTGATGGATGTAATCTTGAGGGTTGTAGCAGCTCAAGATATTGTTATATGTACTCCTGGAGGATAAAGCAATCCAATATATTGTTATATATGTTCTTGGAGGATAAAGCAGTCCAAGATATTGTCCCGGGGGTTTAAAGCATCCCGAGAATAAGTTTTTGATGACGTTCGTCTGCTGGGGAATTAACCTGAAAAACAAGGTTAGTTCTATGCAATGTCATGATGTATATACGCTTTGCATGACGATATTCTTATCATAAATGAGAATGTTGTATGCGTATGATATGAAATGATGTATGTATGAATTATGTAGTTGAAGCTTGTCAGTAGCTTCATGTGACCACTGCCAGTTGGGGAAAATAAATCTCGATTCGTTGTTGAAGAATATGAAGACATTGTTCCCATCTTGTTTCAGCATGTAGTATTTAGGACCCTTTTCGATTTCTGTTCCTTGTACTTTTTATTGGAAGAATAGATTCCTGAATATCCTGACTAGGGATAAAAGAGATGGATATACCTTCGATGTATTATCTGATCATATATTAACTCTTCTGGGGACACCATATTTAAGAGAAATATGTCTGGGATTTTGTAGAACTGGAAGTACAAGAGATTATTTGTAATGCTTTGTTGAAATAAATCCGTGAAGATTACTCTGTGGGGATGACCCTGCGAAGATCTGCTGGATATGGACTTTACTGGGGATTCTTACCTCTGATAGTCCTTCGTAAATGTTGTTATTGTAATTTCATATGTATTTTATTTTTGGGTAAACATCAATCATATTCAAAAGCATATATTCATTCAATATAATCAATGGACATTTAAGCTTAAGTAAAACGGGAAAAGAAAACTGAATTGTATTAATTTTGAAAAATGGCCTATAAACAGGAAAGTTTTTGAACAATGAGACAGAAATCCTAGAGGAGTTCGTCGTAGAAATTTTGAAAAGAGTACAAAGGAAACAACTATATGTAAATGATTTTATCAAGTTTTAAATCTGCTATTGCTATTATCTTCAAGCATCTCATCTCTTTGTTGTTGGAGAAGAAACAACTGGACTGATCTGCACCGCTTGAACTTAACATTGGTAGTACAACTAGTTAAGGTTACATGGGTGATCCAACGAGACATAGTCGTACGCTTTAATCCCTAACTTTTTCCTAGATCGCCCTTTCGGGTTTTCAATCCACCGGGATACCCTTTTTTGCCCAAGCCGCCTTTTCAGGTTTTTAACTTGCCAGGTGTACAATTTATTTTATATATATATCCCTAATTTTTGCCCGAACCTTTTTGGTTCACCGGGATGCGCTTATTTTTGCCTAGGCCAGTCAACCTAGAAGGTCCCTTTTTTTTTATGCGTAGTATTTTTTGATTATGTCCGTGTTCACGGGTTGCAGGAAATCTTCACCATCCATGGTGGCAAGTATCATGGCACCTCCAGAAAACACCCTCTTGACTACAAATGACCCTTCATAAGTGGGAGTCCATTTTCCCCTAGGATCACCCTGTGGTAATATGATACGCTTCATTACCAAATCTCCATCCTGGTAGACCTGATGTTTGACTTTCTTATTAAAGGCTTTGATCATACGCTTCTGATACATCTGACCATGACAAACTGCTGCAAGCCTCTTCTCATCAATCAAATTTATATGTTCAAGTCGAGTCTGAATCCATTCATCTTCCTCTAAGTCTGCATCTCTCATAATTCTCAAAGAAGGAATCTGAACCTCAACAGGTAAAACTGCCTCCATACCATAAACAAGAGAGAACGGGGTTGCCCCAGTTGAAGTGCGTATTGTGGTACGGTAACCATGAAGAGAAAATGGTAACATCTCGTGCCAATATTTGTATGTCATTGTCATCTTTTGCAAAGTCTTCTTAATATTCTTGTTGGCGGCTTCCACTGTGCCATTCATCTTTGGTCGATATGGAGAAGAATTGTGATGTTTGATCTTGAACCGCGTGTAAAGTTCAATAATCATAGTATTGTTCAGATTAGTACCATTGTCCGTGATAATCCTTTCGGGGATTCCATATCTACATATAAGATTATGCTTGATAAACCGAGCCATAACATTCTTGGTAACAGAAGCGAATGAAGTTGCCTCTACCCATTTCGTAAAGTAATCAATAGCAACAAGAATGAAACGATGTCCATTGGAAGCTGTAGGTTTGATCTCACCAATCATATCAATGCCCAACATTGCAAAAGACCAAGGAGCAGTCAGAACATTCAATGGAACTGAAGGTACATGTACTTTATCAGCATGTATCTGGCATTTATGACAAGTCTTGGAATATAAATGACAATCAACTTCCATGGTAGACCAGTAGTAACCTGCTCTCAGAATCTTCTTTTCCATCATATGCCCACTAGAATGAGTACCAAATATCCCATCATGTATGTCTTCCATAATCTCCCTTGCATCCTTCTTGTCCATACAACGGAGCAAAGTTGAATCGTGATTGCACTTGTACAAAATCCCATTACTCAGGAAGAACTTGGTAGAGAACCTCCTTATAAATTTCTTGTCATTGATATATGCCCCTTTAGGATATTCCTGAGCTTCGAGATATCTTTTTACTTCGTGGAACCAAGGCTTTTCTTCTACTCCCTCAGTATCAACCTCATAACATTATGCAGGTTCAAAAAATCGATCAATAGTAACTCTAGGAGCTTCATCATCCCCCCTGATCTCAAACATAGATGCCATGGTAGCTAATGCATCTTCCAATTGATTCTCGTCTTGTGGAATATGTTCAAAAGTAATCTCTTCAAAATATGGAATCAAAGACAACACATCTTCTTTGTAAGGAATGAGATTTTGATGTTGTGTCCCATTCTCCTTTAACCTGACTAATTACCAGGGCTGAATCCCCATATACACTTAAGAACTGGATCTTCATCTTAATGGCAGCCTTGAAACCCATGATGCACTCTTCATACTCATCCATATTATATGTACAATGAAAACAAAGTCTAGCAGTAAACGTTGTATAAAAACCTTTAGGAGAGATAATCACAACACCAACGCCATTTCCAAGTGCATTAGAAGCTCCGTCAAAACCATAGTCCATAGGGATTCCTGTTCGGGTCCGTCATACTGTCTAGGTTCTTTAGCAACAAGCATAATATCTTCGTCTGGAAACTCAAAATTCATTGTCTAATAGTCATCCACTGGTTGATGAGCCAAATGATCAGCTACCACACTTCCTTTAATTGCTTTTTGAGTGGTATACTGGATGTCGTATTCTGTCAAAATCATTTGCCATCTTGCTATTCGTCCGTAGAGGGCAGGTTTCTCAAATATGTACTTGATAGGATCCATCTTTGAAATCAATAGAGTGGTATGAGTCAACATATATTGTCTTAGTCGGCGAGCAGCCCATGCCAAAGCACAACAAGTTTTCTCGAGCGATGAGTATCTTGTTTCACAATCGGTAAACTTTTTGCTAAGGTGGTATATTTCTTGCTCTTTTCGACCAGACTCATCATTCTGGCCCAAAACACACCCCATTGAATTGTCTAGCACAATTAAGTACATAATCAAGGGTCTTCCTTCAACTGGTGGCAGCAGAATCAGAGGTTCTTGGAGATACTTCTTAATCTCATCAAAAGCTATCTGGAATTCGTCATTCCATTCCATTACTTGATCTTTCTTCAGCAACTTGAAGATTGTTTCACAAGTACCAGTTAATTGGAAAATAAATCTTGCAATGTAGTTCAGGCGTCCCAAGAAACCTCAGACTTCCTTCTCAGTATGGGGAGCAGGCATATCTTGTATAGCTTTTACCTTCGCGGGGTCAACTTCAATACCTTTACCACTAACAATGAAACCCAAGATTTTACCAGATCTAACTCCAAAGGTACATTTGTTTGGATTCAATATCAACTTGTATTTCTTTAACCTCTTAAATAACTTGTGCAGGTGGTCAAGATGTTCTTCTTCAGTCTGGGACCTGGCTATCATGTCATCAACATATACCTCTATTCCATGATGAATCATATCATGGAACAAGGCTACCATAGCACGCTGATAAGTTGCCCCAGCATTCTTCAAACCAAATGGCATTACCTTGTAACAAAAGGTTCCCCATTGTGTGACGAATGTAGTCTTCTCCATATCTTCGGGTGCCATCTTAATATGATTGTAACCAGAGAAACCATCCATAAAAGAGAATACCTTATGTTGAGCAGTGTTTTCTACCAGAACATCAATGTGTGGAAGCGGGAAATCATCTTTAGGACTAGCTTTGTTCAGATCCCTGTAATCCACACACAAACAAACTTTTCCATCCTTCTTCGGTACTGGTACCATATTAGCAACCCATTGGGAATAAGAAGTGACAGCTAGGAATTCTGCCTCGAATTGATTCATTACTTCAGCTTTAATCTTTTCTGACATATCTGGGCGCATATGACGAACTTTCTACTTTATTGGGCGACAATCTTCCTTCATCGGTAGACGGTGTACCACAATATCTGTATCCAGCCCTGGCATATCTTCATAAGTTCAAGCAAAGATCTCCACATAATCGCGTAGCATTTGAACTAACCTGTTCTTAGCACTGTCTTCTAATTCAGCTTCTATCTTGACCTCTTTTCTGTCTTCCTCAGTTCCTAGATTCACAACTTCGACTGGTTCTTCATGCAGCTGTATAACTTTCTCTTTTTGTCGTAGCAGCCTAGCAAGTTCAGCAGGCACTTCACAATCTTCTTCAATTCCATCCACGACATGGTAGATCAGATTTTCGAAGTCATAATTAGCAATAGCAGAACTATTATCAATAGGATCCGGAGTGGATGAGGATCTGCATTTTAGTTACGTGGGTGTGTGTAAGAACACATAGCTTTTTTTGAAAAAAAGAAAATAAAAAGAAAGACAGGGAGCGCAATATTTACGAAAGAAAAACGTCCAATGATTTTATTAATGAAGATATGTAAATGAAATGACAACTCTTAACAAGCATACCATTGTGCCACAGGAAAGGCACAAGACTTAAAAGTTTTTAAATTGTTCAAGGTTACAAGGCCAAAATAAAGAAAGACAAAAACATCAATTACTCCTGACTAAAGAAGATAGGAATGAAATCTTCAGCCTTCCAATTGTTGAGTCCATTTCCAACAGTGGGAAATATCCAATCGTCCAGGTTGTAGTCTTCATTAGAGTCTTCCACAATATTGACATTATCTCTCTGGATTCCTTGATTGGTAATACGAACAGCACGAACACGACGAACAACCTTCTGAGCCTCTGTAGTAAAACCCAAACCAAACTTGTCAGACTTGTAAGGGATGTCTAGAGGCTGGCCCCAGATAGTAATACCACCTTCTTCAACTACAACTCTAGCATCCTTCAGAGAGGCCATGGTAGGAGGTTTTCGGGTAACAACAAGAACTTTCTTAACAGTAGGAACATTTTGAAGAACCACTTCAAAGGTCTGGCAAGGAGTTTCAACAAATTCGCCCTCCATTTCTACATACATGAAATTATTCATGTGACTGACCATATACTCCTCTTCACCATAGACAGTGACAATCTTACCCTTCATTGGATACTTCAACTTCTAGTGTAAAGTAGAGGTCACAGCACCTGTCCCATGTATCCAGGGGCGCCCAAGCAAGCAAGAATAAGCAGGGCGGATATCCATCACATAGAAAGTGGAATCAAAAACTTGAGATCCTACTTTGATAGGGAGGTCGACTTTTCCATGTACCGTTCTTCTTGAACCTTGGTCAAGTTCAGGATTATCTCTTGAAACTGAGCATGCTGAGCTTGAAGTTCTTGGATAGTTTGATCGGGAGCCATTTCTGCTTCAATAAACAGCAAGAAGATGAGAAACCTGTAACAGAAACCTGTTATGCAATGATATCATATGAAGATGCATATGCAATGTTTTCAAAGACCGCAGGATTTAAATTTGTTGAAAACAGGCAAAAATAAATTTTTTATTAGTAAACATAAAATAGTATTGGCCCTTGGGCTTACAGATGAAGGAACATCGAAATTATAAAGAAAATAAAGCATATGAGATTCAAGTCTCCCATAAGCGCTTTCTCTTTGGGTTGAGATAGGTATTGAGATTCCGCTCCTCGTGAAGTTGCCTTGTTAGCTCCAACACCTTGTCTTTGTAAGCATGAAACTGAGTCTCAAAGGTATCTCTTTCTTCCTTCAGTTGAATCCAAGACTTCTGCAACTCTTCCAGATCTGTAGGCATGTCTGGATGAAGAATAGTATAAGAAACATCTCCTTCAGCAACAGGCTCCACAGTTATTGGTAGGACAGCAGGGTATGGCATCATAAGAGTCTGAGCACGAGACCGCACCCATCTGAGATAAGGTTCCATAGGAATGGAGTGATTTGGTTCCAAAGTATTACTGTTGATCTTATTCACCATGCTCCATTCTCGTATAAACCTTTGACGGTAATCTTGAAGATCGTTGTCGTAATCAAGCACAATACCCTGAATAAGCATGTCATGAGGACCATTACTCCGAGCGTAACCAAACTGACGTAGTGCTAGAGAAGGATTGTAGGTAATGCCTCCTCTTATGCCAAGGAGTGGTACATTAGGGAATTCTCCGCAATGGTCAATGATAGTGACATTCTCCATAGATCTGGAACACCAATGAATGTCTGAATGAGAAAGTGACACTATTCTTTTAGACCACCTCCAACCTTGCACATTCTTCATCAATGATCGGGGAAGGTGTGAAATAAACCACCTTGATAGGAGAGGTATTCAACATGTCAGAGTTCCTCTCGCCTTCGTAGTACGAGTATGAAGAGAGTGTAAGATATCTCCAAGCAAAGTAGGCACCGGATTGTGAGTCAGAAATATGTTGATGGCGTGTACATCTATGAACTGGTCTGGATTAGGGAACAACACTAAACCATAAATCAATAAGACTAAGATCTCCTCAAAGGCATCATAACTCATAGCATCCAGGAATATATGGGCTTTCTCCATCAATACCTTAGCAAGAATACCCTTAGTTCCACTTCTCGTTTCCAATACAATGTCTGACTTCCTTAGATGTAGGGCTGCAGCAATGACTTCAGGTCTAGGCTCTTTCCTGAAGTCTGTGAAAGGTTTCTAATCAAGAATAGGCACACCAAGTAATTTGGAGAATTCTTCCATTGTGGGCACCAGCTGATAATCGGGAAATGTGAAGCAATGATGTTTAGGATCAAAGAACTGGAACAGAACACTCATCATATCTTCATCAAACCCTGAAGTAAACAAGTCAAGTAGGTGACCATGCTTCTTGATGAATTGAGAGCTTTCATAAACTTTAGAGACCAATTCCTTAAGCTTGGGAGGTATCCTTACAAAGTTGACTCGGATAGTGTTCCTACGAGCGGAATCCATAATCTGCAACAAAGAACAAAGATAAATCCTTTGGTCCTTGAAATGGTTAGTGAGAATGCTATGCTTATGATGTCATGATGTTATGATATTATGATGTTATGTCCAAACACGAACATGTGGCACACACAAGCAATTCACACCACAACCCTAGGTTTAGAGGCTTGCATGAGGTTTAAAGGTAAGTACCCTCCCACTAAAGTTTAGTTGGTTCATCCTGTCCTAGAAATAGTAACCAGGTTCTACGGGATCTCAATATCATTGATTCTTCTTAAAGGTTTTTGTCCAGTAGGCAACTAACTTGTCTACCAAAAGTCCCTTAGATTAGAATCTCAATGAGTGTAGTATCAAGTATCAACCAACTTCAGTCTTCACCAAAGCCGGTTATCTCACTACTTTCTAAAGGCCAAGATGGGTCAATTAGGGTTCTAAAAGTTAGTTAGTGTTAATGACAACGTATGAAAACCTCATATTATCCTCAACTGACTTAAGGAACATAAGTACCCATCATGAAGTCACACTAACTATAGCCACCAGATCAACCATATCGGTATACGTCGTACTCCTTGGTCTATTTCTACTTACCTAAAGTACACTAGATCCGGGTTAGGATCTTTCACACAAAAGCCCAACAAGTAAGTAAAGTAGCAAGAAAAACAAATAAGTGATCTAATTCCTAAGGGAACCCCTTTTTTACTAAGTAGTCCCTAGCAGAGCCGCCAGTTCTGTAACACGGTAGGAGAACCGACTTGGTGTTTTTATTTGACAAAAACATGTGCGGATAGCAAGAGTCGCCACCGACTTTTATTTTATCCAATAGGAAAGGCTATAAAAGAACAGGAAAGACCTTTTAGAAAAGATTTTGAGTTCGTGGGGTAGGTTATATAAAGGGAAGGTGTTAGCACCCTTTATATCCATGGTTATCCATGGGCTCTTAGTTACTTACCTCATTGTTTGTTTGAAAAGTAATGTGAAGTGTATGTTTAGAAAATATTTTTAGAAGTTCTTTGTAGTGATCCTCATATGGATGTATACAAAGCCTTGAGTTTGGAAATATTTTGAAAGTGGGGTGTAAAGAATATTTTTTTTGAAAAAAAGTGAGCAAGTATTTAAGTGCTACCTACCCTAAGTTTGTAAGGTCTTTCTTGTTATTTATTTCCTTTAACGGTAAGATTGTCCTTACTATTAGTGAGTAAGTAGTCTTTACCTTGGATGTTAAGGGACGGGCGTAGGGTCATCGTATGGTCAAAGAAGGCAACATGTAGGGGTGTGTTAGTAATTTGACGGGACTATCATAATTTTTGTAGGGTCATCAAGGGACAAGATCATTTATTCCGTAGGCAACTTCGAAGGGACTATGATCCTTTTATCTTTAAAGGGACTTGATGATTTATTTGTTTGCAGGGACATTGCTTAAGACACTCCTATGTTCGAGGGACTTGACCATATTAAGGCAACTAAGAGGGGTAACCCTAGGAGGTGTAGATGGCGATCGTAGAACGATCGACTTACGTGTGTGAGTGATTATTTTTAGATATTTCTTTTATTATTGATTCTCTAAGTCCAATTTATTCAATTAGATCTTTTCACGCCCTAGATTACTAACCAAGCAATTAAATATTTACGGAAATAATAAAAAAACCAAGAAATAAAGTCCTAAACTATTACACGGCCTTGGGGCAATTATAGAATAATCGGTGCGAAAAAATAAATTACACAAGGAAAATCCTATACAATCCTCTAAATAATATAAATAAAGAAATAAAAATAAATTAAATTAGGAAATTAATTTTTTTTTAAAAGATCATGTTTAGAAAATGAGGGTCTAATTAGGGTTAGTGAAAAATTAGGGTTTTTAAATTAATCTAAACCTAGTTATATTCATTTAGAATTTTAATTAATAAATTAAAAAAAGTTATGTGAGAGAAAAAATATAAAATTATACTATAAAACATAAAAAAAAGGAAGAATTCACTAAAAATAAATGGGGGAAGGCCTGAAAATGTTCGTACGAAGAGTTTCGACTCTTGAAAAGCTTATGCCTTAACCATGGCACTTCTTGAAACCTGCTTCATATCTTACAAACAAATGATCAAAACAAACCTAAACATGATTATGAAGATCATTATGAACAGAAAATATGATAAAGTGCAATGAAATCAAAGATTAGAAAGCAAAAAAAGAAGAATGAAAGGTGGCATGTTCATGGGATGCACTTCGTGAGGTCTCAACCTTCAAGTGTTTGTGGGATAGGTTCCTAGGATCTTGAGGAATGTGAATGGACTTGTAGAGCTGATTGAATCTTATTGCAAAGTTGTTTTAAGATTTTTCTAAGGTTCTTATGGCTTCCAAAAAGATTTCTCTCCTCCTTTTTTATATTCTGACTTTGTTGTGTATATAAAGTAGTGTAAATTAGGGTAAGCAATTGGGCCTTGGTTGGAGTTTTATGGGTTGCTTGAAGACGAAGGAGCCAATTATCACAATTGTAAAAAAAAATCAAATTAAATTATACCATATTGGTTTTGAAAGAATTTGGATGACTTCAATCACTTTGAATACCATATATTTGATCCCAAAATAAATCTTAAATCAAATCTTTGATTTTTTATAATTTATTTTAATTAAAAATGATTTTAAATGATAAAAATCAAAAATAATATAAAATAAATGATAAAAAATCATAAAATATGGTCATTGGGTCGTGAATGACTTTATCTTTATGTTTGGGTTGCAATTTTATGGACCCATTTGGAAAGAATTAGAGTTATGGCCCTTTTTACTTCATACACCACTTGAAAAATTACCAACTTTGACAATGCATAACTTCCTCAATTTTAATGTTATGGCGGTGTTCTAAGACTTTTTAGAAATCTTAGGGTATCCTATAATCAACCCTTTTGGTCCCATGTATATATTTTGTACCATTTTCAAATTATGAGCTTTGGAAAAAGTTGACTTTTTGTTGACTTTCAAAAGGACCTATAATGTCTTGGCTCATATCTTTCAAATGAAGCAATTTTAGTCTTGGCTTGTAACACACAAAGTTGTAAAGAATTAAACTTCCTTCAAAATGAGCTTTGGATGGGAAATGTTTGATGAAACATGTGAAAGTTATGGCGTGTCAAAGTTCAGTTGACTTTTCCTACACAAAACCCTAATTTAGCAACTTCTGATTCTTGATGATTTGAGGTTTCCCTGATGAATCATGATCGACCCTTGATCAAATGATGAATCCCACCTCGTAATCTTGATGTTGACCAAAAATCTTGAAGTTTAACTTTGAGTTGACCATAATTGTCCTCAGTTGACTTTTTGACCATGTTAATTGATTTTCAGGTATCTGAGCATTTGACTGGCCAAGCTTGTGAGGAAAGCTTTGAAACTTGACATGGGGATTATTTGAAGTATTTGGGATGTTATGAAGTCCATTTTATGTTTTAGAAGTCCATTTTGCTCGGAGAGACTTAAAGCCCTAGTTCTAAGATCCACTGTTCAGGTGGAGGCTTTGATGAAACCTTCAATCCGTTTGACCAATTGCGAACTTTGTGACTATTAAGTAACCTCTTGGGACACATTTTCTTGAATATGGGAGGGTAAATTTTGGGGTACGACGGGGGGTATTTGAATAAGTGTCAATGGCCATGATCAATTTAGGGTTCACACCATAAAACACTTTGAAAATTAAATTCCAAATAAAATATCAAAACAAAAGGAAAAAGGAAAAAAAATTGGAAAATTAATTAACACTTTGAAATTGACAGAAAGTATTCTTTGGGAATTTTTGAATAAATTGAACTATTTTTAATTAATTAAAATGGAAACAAGAAAATAAAATAAAATAAAATAAAATAAGAGAAATAACCATGGAGGTGCAAAAGTAAAATGAGAATGCAGTACAACCTATGTTATCCCGTTTAGGCCCCAAATCTAGAGGGTGTGAATAGCAAGCTAAGCCCAAATACACACTGGGTCAGACTTAAGTGAAATGCACCGTTTCACTTAAGTGATGTGGAGTCAACATTACACCTGGACACGATCAAGCGAATCAGAGTGCAACACGCCACATGGTCAAACATTCAACGCACAACCACATCAGACTGGCCTAAAACATAAGCAGACGCCGGAGCTAGGGCTCCGCTCGTCTTCTCCGGCCAGCTTGCCAGAGCTCAGGCCTGAAAACACAATAAAAATATAGAAATCTGGTACCATTCAAAAGCTATCATTGCAAGGAGTCCAAATCCAACCTTTATTTTACAAAAAGCCTCTTAAATATGCAGTAAAATGGATCACAATTTTTGAACATGTCAACTGAAAACTTAACAAACAATCAAGCAATCAATTCAAACATGGACTACAAAGGGTAGGGCTTCAGATGCAATTCAGAATGCCCCTAAAATATGTCTCGAATGAGACAAATAAGTTGAGGAAAATACCTAAGGGAGAAGTTCCGTTGACCCTTCAAATGGCAAGCAAGCTTCAGTCTCAGCTTTCGAATCTCTTCCTTGAGCTTCTGTGAAGGAGAATTGAGCACCAGTTTGGAGCAAAGCCCAGTGTAGAGCAGGATTCGAAGAAAATGAAATTTGAGGAAATTTGGAGTGCTCTCTCTTCCTCTCACGCAGCCAGCCAATTCTGAGCATTTAAGGCAAAAATTTGACTCTTATATGATGGGTTTGTAGTGATCTTGTAGGCCCATAATGGCTGCATTGTGTGATTCCAATATTTGACCAAAAAAGTTCCACTTTGAAGCACACATGGGTTAGCAACTTTCCACTCCTTATTGGGTCAGCATTTAGTCATGTGTGGTGTGTAGTAACGAATGAGATTGATTTTGGTTATGGAGAATACTCTTACATTAAGTTTCAAAATCATGACTTTTATGGTAAGAAACTTGAAAATGTGTCATGTTATGACTCTTCGTGTTGGCACAAATGAAGCAAAACTCTTTATGGTCATGTATTTGTGGAAAAGTTCAAACATGAGGCCTAAAACGTGACTTGTAAAGTAAGATACCTAAACCATGATCAAAAGTCCAAATTTCACCTTTAAAATGGTCCATGTGATCACATTATTCAACAATCCTCATGAATTTTAAGTTCAATGGTGTAGATAAGACTCTTAGGCACAAGTTTCATGTTGGTTGAGATTCCATTTGAGGTCCATAAGTTCATGAAATTGACCATTGAAACCAATGACCTATAATGAACTTTTCCAAAAATGACCTTGCCTTGTGACATCCATAATTTGAGATGTACAAATGACAAAAAGGACTTCTAGGACTTTTTGGAAAGTTGAGACCATGAGGAACAATTTTCATGTTCACTTGAAGTTGAGGAGAAACTTAATTCTAGGCCGTAAATGCCTTGGAAGTGAGTTGACTTTTAGTTGACCAAAAATATCTTCATCTGAGGACCCTAACTTGTTGGTATCATAACATGAGATGTACAGACTCAATGGATGAGTTCTAGTACTCAAAATAAAGCTAAGAACATTTCCTACAAGTCTCATGTTTTCATGCAAAAGAGATTTGAAATTCTGGTATGCAGATTTCAGATGTCCCAAGAACATTGATCTCTGCTGAAACAAGGACTAGGACATATCATGAACAATTTAAATTTCTTTAAAATGTGCCAATGTCATGACCTCTATTTTAACATATGCAGGTTGACATACCTATTTATCTAACCATTTAAATTGTGCAAAATTATAAATGCAAAAAGATAAATAACACAGTAACTGTTAACCCAGTTCGGTGCAACATCACCTACATCTGGGGGCTACCAAGCCAGGGAGGAAATTCACTATTAGCATAATCAATTCAAAGCCAAACAACTAGTTTGCACTTCTCACTTAATCTCTACCCAATGACACTTCAACCTAGAGACACTCTAGACTTGAATGTACCCACTCACTCCCCCTCAATCACATCACAGTGATATCAATACACAATTACAAAACAGTTGTGGAGATACACTCCAAACACACACCATGATCTTGCTTCACAGCTTTGATCAAATGAGACACACTCTTGCTTAAAAGCTTTGAGTGACATAATGAACACAACAGTTCATACACAATAACAAAGGCAGTTATATAACCTACAATACACATGTGAAGAGCAACCTCTTAACTTACAAATATGTCTACCATAATGTATCAAAAGATAGAAAGGGTGACTTACACACAAGGGACTTTCAAACCCTAGACCTTTATTTTACAATCTGGTTTTTCTTGATGTGCGTGCTTGATTTCCTCTGCTTCTGCTCCTCCTTTCATAGTAATGCAGACTGGGCTTGGGCTGTTTAAAAGTAACAAACATTAGTTTTAACAAAGTAAAACTAATTTCCATAATTCAAGGTGCTGTCAAATTAGGTCACAGCAACTTCATGTTATGTCCAGCCCTGACTAGAGTCTCGCCTGAGATAACTAAGAAGCCATAACAGGTTTCCTGAATTATAGCCTGAGATATATCAGGTAGCATAACAGAAAAACAACCCCTGCAAGTCTGATGTCATACGATCAATGTCATTACATTCAGTATGACATTCAACTTTACTTACTCTTAGCTGACCAGTTTGCCCTGCTGAACACTTCTGCAGAATCTTCTCTATGACAGTAGAAACAAGCATATTATAGTTTCCTAAAAAGTCTCAAAGATCCTTTTTATGAATACTAATTAAATCTGAACTTTGTTCCTAATGAATCTCTTTGGCCTGTCCACACTGATGAGGAATATTCAACAGAACCAAAACACTTTTGTCAAGAGATATACACTAGTAGCTCCTTCTGTTGTCATGCAGCGATGTCCTGCTTAAAACACATGACAGCACACCTCACTCACCACCTATGAGGAACTTCATCATAACTCAACCTGTTGTGGATATTACTAACACATAGCAGCTATTGTTGTACTAGACATTGATGTCATAATACTCAGTATGACATCCATGACAGTAGTTATGTCATCAGCTCCTGCTAGCTCCTACTGCACCATTCGTGCAGAATCATGTTTTATCAAAATTTAGCCAATCATAGAACCATGGACAATTCTATATCATAGAACCATGGAACTAACAATCTCCCCCTTTGGAAAATTTTGGCTAAAACAACCAAATAACTTATCAGGGCACCAGCAGTAGTTTACACAAACTATCATGCTCCCCTTAACAGTTGCATCCAGCAACCAATAGCTTAGCAACAACACTTTACTCCCCCTTGGTTTAGTCAAAACTTGACAAAAATTGGAGTAAATGTTCATACATATGCTCATAACACCCACTGTACAAGCTGCTTGACCTCTTATAAAAACTGCACCACTTCAGTACCAATCCATTTGCAAGTATTTAAACCCCTCTACTGAACTCAACATAAATCAGAGCACTAACTTTTAATTATCCAACTTATGCATATGAGCGGCATAGTGACTCCTTTACACAATGATCCATCATGATGAGAAACAACCTCCTCTGCAAAAACTCCACACAGCCAGTGTAAAATCAGCCCTGAACCACAGTTCCTTGAGAGTACACCTAGGATCAATCTTGAATCTTGGGTTCTTGTCTTGTCTGAAGTTGCACCTTCAGGAGTGACACTTACCAATTAAAGGATAATCAGTCAATTACTTGCCAAGTAGAAACTGATTTTAAATCCCCAAATTCTGCAAAGAAAAATTAATCCTGCCAGACACAACCCAATGTTTTACACAACTCCATATTAGCATACTGCCAACACAAGCAATGTAGTTGTACAACTCCCCCTGTTATGCAAAGTCAGCACTCCCCCTAAAAGAGAGAATCCAAACATATGAAGACTTTCTTCAACATCTTCATACTGCAGCTTTTCATTCCTACACACCATACTGGAACAGGTAGCAGAAAAGTTGCAGAATAACTATTTGGAAGATCTCCAAGATGTCAGGGTAAAGGTCCTTCATCTGCACAGGATCAGAGCTGATGATGTCGATCTTTATCTTCACCATACACACTAGGATAGAGGCCTACAAACTTTACTGGATCCATGGATATCCTAAGGACATAACCAAAAGGACCACACTTGACATGTTCACCATGAGCTTGGTGCAGTAACCCAATGTCAAAACATCTTGTCTGACATTCTATCTTCATAAAATCCCAAACTGTTTTAAACCACAAACAATCTTGGTACATAACTGCACTTTTGCAGCAACACATCCTAGATAGAAGTATAGGTCCCCATATCAAGGGTAACTAGTGCACATGAATGGAAAACATAAGACGCATCTTCATGTCATCAAGAACTCATTATTTGTTCAACACACATGTTGAACGCATTCACCATAAGCAAATAGTACACCCATCAACCAAAAGCTCTCCCCTATCTTTGGCAAAAGATGCTCCAAGATCACCATATTATCTATCATGACCAACTCCATGCTAATACAGTGAGAGGGCATCAAACTGATCCACCTCTTCCTAGAGTTACTTGTAGTATAAGAGACCACTTCTCCACAAGTATTATGACCTTAGACTGAGTACAAGATAGACACCCCATAATCCAAGACATTCTTTCCTCATCATTCTCCCATATGATAAGTTAGAACACTTCTGATTCAGCTAGGGGCTTTATCACATCAGAATGCAATCAACCAATGACCCGCTCCAGTCTTGTACAATACCTTCACATCATACTCCAAGACATTCCTTTTACCTCATCATTCTCCCATATGACAAGATAGAGTACTTCTTAGTCAAGATGTGAATCACAAGTTCTGCACCAGATCTTCAAGTCCTTTTCCAAGGAGAACTAACCCATATCAACTGGACTTACTACTGCCTAGTAATCCAACTAAAGATCTTCAGAGAACACAACTCCACCAGCTTGATCAAAAACATCTCCAAAAGGGGTAATCTTTCATAAGCAACTTAGGGCTTCTACCACAAGCACCACTAGATGAACAAAACCAAAACCTTCTTTGGTGTTCAACAACTACCCTTCTGCACAAGATTAATTTTCTCCAAGCACAGTACTTAAATAACCAAATGCCACTATTTGGTTATTCAGCATCTTTCATAGCTCTAGAAATTCTGCTACTCCACCAGACCACTTTGTTCTTCAAGTCAAAAATTCTACTTGCTCCGAGGCAAGGCATCTACTCCTTTACACAGCTCCTGCAAACTGCATGAGGTGAAGCATTAATTCCATTCATATATGAGAAGATCAACTCATCAATGAAGGCCTTGAATTTACTGCTTGATATTACAACTTCGGTTAAGACATCCAGCAGGGGGGTTCAGGCTTTCATTCTACCACTTAGAATAACCTCATCACTTATTCAGAAAGAGCACATAGACTTGAGTTTGAGTAGACAACCTCCATCTTACTTTATCGGACCACACCATATTGCTTGAAATGCATTTGCTTCATGAACTCCTATTAAGAGAAACCAAACATGCCAAGGCTTGATTCTTTAATGAGGAAGGGTCACAAAAGAAATCTTTACACAAGGATTCCCGCTTTCCTTAAGTAGAGACTTCTTTAAAAAGTCAGAGATACCTGCCACTTATCCTTGACCTCCAATATGACCAAGGTCATATGCTCCTATGCACTTAGATCAGAAATAAACTGACCCAAGCAGTACTATCACCAACACCATCTTCTAGACAAGTTTCTTGCCAGGAAGCTTTCTAGTTAATGGATCAAATGCTTCTAGTAGAAACTAGAACATATCAGCTGCACTCCAATACTTCTAGATTAGGAATAACCAGATCTAAGAACAATGTCTTCATCTTTACTTCCACCAGCACTACATTCTAGCCTTAGTTTTTTCCCAAGAACCTTACCAGAATGAAGGCAGATCCAGCTAAATCTCCTTTTGAGCTAGTGATTCACTCCTTGAATCAACAGACTTCTGCACAATATCAGCTGATGGAATTTCTCAACATCTGGTTGAACATCAGATTCTTGAAGTAGATCAAAAAAATCAAGGGCCTGATGCTTGAGCAACAACTGATGAGACAACTTGATCATCAACTAAGAATAATCCATTAAATATTTGAGAATATCTCAAATAGCAATGAATCTAAAATCCTTGTAACAGATCATTCTCTGAACTTCATGGATAATAAATTAAATAGGTGTGTAGACCACAAATAGAAATTGATCTTAAATCCACACAACTTCAAGAATACCACGGTTGAAACATCAAGGCTGACACCCTTGACTCAAGCTGCCTATGACTTTCTCTGCTGAATTAGCCTTTGCAAGTCATGAGTGGTGAAAATAAATCACCTCCCACACAACAGAACAACCCAAGCACATAAACAACAGCATCCAGCAGGATCCACATTTTGTCAGACCAAACAAACTCCACAATTACTCCTAGGGTAATCAATGAGCTTGTAGGCCATGTTTTCTCCAAGATAAAGACCTTATGAATCCCTGATGATCCCCAAGATAGGAGCTAACATCCACACACCAATCTCTCCTTTCAAAGAGCTTTGAACCTTCCATGGTGATGATAAACACTTGATGGCTTGCACAAATACCTTTGCTAGAGTTTGAGGCTAATAAGACCCTCCTCTTGAATGGCAAACACAAACACCTCTTGATCCCTTGTTAAGAACAATGCTATGCAAATGCAAATGCTAAAATGAAATGAAACATAAGCCAAGTACAAGAAATGGTTGGTCAAATTTTAGGGTACAACACACAACCATGTTGATTTCGTAGATGGATCCAATCAAGTACGTTTTCGAAAAGCAGGCACTTTCTGGAAGAGTTTCTAGGTGGCATATGGTTCTAAAAGAATATGTTATTCAATATGTTTTCCAAAAAGCCATTAAGGGAAGTGTTTTGTCAGAGTATCTTGTAGAGCAGCTGATTGAAGATTATCAATCGATGAAATTTGAGTTTCCTGATGAGGACATAATGTTTCTGAAGACGAAAGATTATGAGGAGCCACTACCTGATGAAGGCCCCAAGATAGGCTCTCAGTGGAAAATGGTTTTTGACGGTGTTGTTAACTCATACAGCAACGAAATAGGGGCAATCATTACAAGTCCTCACGGTTCCCACATACCATTTACCGCCCGGCTAATATTCGCCTGCACCAATAACGAAGCTGAATATGAAGCATGCATCATGGGTATAGAAGAAACCATTGATTTTAGAATCAAGAACCTTGATGTATATGGTGATTCAGCTTTAGTCGTTGACCATATTAAAGGATAGTGGGAAACTCGTCAGCCGAATCGGATCCCTTACATCAATTATATCAGGAGATTGCTGCCTTTCTTTGATAGAGTAGAGTTCTATCATGTGTCGAGGGCCGAGAACCAGATGGCAGATGATTTGGCAACCTTATCGTCGATGTATTAAGTGAATTATTGGAATGAAGCTCCAATGAGCACTACCATGCGCCTCGACAGGTCGACATTCATAATTGCAGTAGATAAGGCATCGGATGGGAAGCCTAGGTATTTTGATATCAGCAATTTTCTCAAAAATCAAGAGTATCTGCCTGGGGCATCGAGCCGGGATAAGAAGACTATGAGAAGGTTGGCAGGGAATTCATACCTGAACAAAGATGATGTGCTTTACAGAAGAAACTTCAACTTAGTGTTATTACGGTGTGTGGACGAAAACGAAGCAAGCTTGCTAATGGAAGAAGTCCATGAAGGTTCTTTTGGAATGCATGCTGGCGGACATGCCATGTCCAGGAAATTGTTGAGAGCAAGTTACTACTGGATGACTATGGAATCTGATTGTTTAAGTACGCCAGAAAGTGCCGTAAATGCCAGATTTATGCTGATAAAGTGCATGTGCCGCAAAGTCCTCTGAATGACTTGGAATCTCCTTGGCCTTTTTCTATGTGGGGCATTGATATGATTGGTAAGATTGAGCCGACCGCTTTTAATGGACATCGCTTTATCTTGGGGGCAATCGATTATTTCACCAAGTGGGTAAAAGCAACTTCTTTTTCCAATGTAACCAGATAGTTAGTGGCTCACTTTATCAAGAAGGACGTCATCTGTTGTTATGGAGTACCAGAACAAATCATTACTGACAATGGTTCAAATTTGAACAACAAGATGATGAAGGAACTGTTCCAGAGTTTCAAGATCGAACACTACAACTCTTCTCCGTACCGCCCAAAGATGAATGGTGTTGTCGAGGCAGCCAATAAGAACATCAAGTAGATTATATAGAAGATGGTGGTAACCTACAAGGATTAGCACGAGATGTTGCCCTTTGCTTTACATGGGTATCGTACTTCGGTGTGTACGTCAAATGGGGCAACTCCTTTCTCGTTGGTGTATGGTATGGAAGTTGTCCTACCATTAGAGGTCGAGATTCCTTCCCTGAGGATGTTGATTAATGTGAAGCTTGATGAGGCAGAATGGGTGAAGGTTAGGTTGAATCAACTTAGTCTGATTGATGAGAAAAGATTGGAAGTTATTCCTCACGGTCGGCTATATCAGAGAAAAATGAAGAAGGCCTTCGATTAGAGAGTGCGCCCTCGACATTTTCAGGCAGGTGATTAGTGCTGAAGAGGGTCTTCCCTCCGCAAACAGATCATATGGGCAAATGGACTCCTAACTATGAAGGTTCATATGTGGTAAGGAAAGTCTTCTCTAGAGGAGCCTTACTACTGTCAAATATGGATGGTGAAGATTTCATGTCCCATGTGAACACAGACGTAGTTAAAAAATATTTTGCTTAAAAGAGTCCCGCTGGAAAGAAAAAAGAAAATCCAGGAAAAAATGGGGCATCCCGGCGAACCATAAAAAGAATGGGTTCGAGCAAAGGTTAGGGATAAAAGAAAAAAGAATGAACCCGCAAAGTTGAAAACTTGAAAAGGCGGCTTTGGCAAAAATGGGTATCCTGGTGAATTGAAAACCCGCAAGGGTGATTCAAGCAAAAGTTAGGGATTGAAAAGCAACCGACTACGGTCTGCGTCCGACCTGTGAACACAGTTGGATTCTTGGAGGACCCGAGGGCTAACAAGTCAGTCTCTTCAGAAGGCAAAGCATCAAAATCATGCGAGTCATAGTCGAATCGACACATGGTGGTTGTCTGTACCACATTGCCGACATTTGTATATATGTTTCATTTTGTATCTTTTACGCAACTTTCTCTTTTTAGGAGTTGCATCTGATGTAATTTGCCTATTTACAAGCCATTTCCAATAAATGAAGCACATTTCCAAAAAGAGCTTTCTATTCTTGTTTTTGCTTTTTACTGTTTTGTTTGCAAAAGACGCCTGATGTTTTTGATAAAATGTTGCATACATAAACTTGCGGGGCCTTACTAATCATAAGAAAAACAATGATTTATTTGAATGATGTC
Organism: Lathyrus sativus; assembly: GCA_963859935.3. Taxonomy (NCBI): domain Eukaryota; kingdom Viridiplantae; phylum Streptophyta; class Magnoliopsida; order Fabales; family Fabaceae; genus Lathyrus; species Lathyrus sativus. Next base: position 115,739,438 of record OZ012736.1, on the reverse strand, counting down.
ATGGGCGATGGCTAAGATAACCTTTATTTCATACGGGACACATTGTTTGTTTGTCATTTGCAAGGTTCTCATAGTTAAAATTGTTTCAAAAGGGTATCCCCGGCAAAGGCGTGTCTCTGTCCCTACAGGGTGATGAAGTCAGTTAAGAAGTATTTCCCTAGAAGGATGAGATTATGGTGTGCGTTCATCCCCAACAATTTGAGATTGTGATGTGCACTTATCCCCAGCAGTGTGAGATTGTATTTCCCCAGAAGTGGTGTGCGTTTATCTCCAGCGAGTATGTGGGATTATTCACCCAACAGTGGAACAAGTTCAGTGTTGTTTCCCCATATAGTCTAAGTCATGGACTCAATTCCCCAAGCAGAGGTTGATGTTGATTCCCTCGATGAGTATTCTCCAGTGAAGTCGTTTTCCGCAGTAGAATCCAGTGGTTATTGGTGTTCTTCAGAGCGAGATGTCGAGATGATTTCCCATTGTTTGTTTTTCTCAATCCCCGGTAGAGCGGATTTTATCCCCAGTAGAGTGGATTTTATTCCCCACAGAGTAGAATTGTCCCTAAAAGACTGTTATTCTGGAAGGCTGTTCAGGGCATTTTCCACAGTAGAATCCAGTGGATATTGGTATTCTTCAGAGCAAGAGTTTTTGGGATAGTTTCCCAGCTAATCTTATTCCTAATTCCCAGCAGAGTGAAGCTATCTCTAGCAGATCAGCTTTTTCCACATGAATGTTTTTCTGGAAGGCCATCTAGGGCATTTTCCTCAGCAGAGTGGGTTTGTTCCCCCAAAAGATTTCATTTCTAGGAGATCGTCCAGGGCGTTCCCCAACACGAGTTTGCTTGCCGTTTATTTTTCCACCCTTTTGGCGGTGGTGCTCCTTTGCATTTGAATTTTGCATAGCATCCTCCCAAATGCGTATCATTTCCTTTTCGTTTGAAACATTACTATATATTCAAGCATATGCATTTGAAGCATAAGCCAGGTTGTTACCTCTTGTTTCCAGATATTTCTCCAACAAATAAAAGCGTAATTGATGAGCCTGTGTGGTATCTAGACCCCAACAAAATCTTTGATAGATGTGTTCATTTTATCTTCATTTCCCCAACAGATTTTGTTTGTTTAAGTTTCTCTTTCTCCAGTGGAGCTCTCTTTCAGATTGTGAATCAGTTGATTCTTCTTACCGACGGATGTCGAGCCTGCTTGTTAGCAGATGTTTCTTACCGACCGAATGTCGAGCCTGCTTGTTTGCATATGTCCTTACCGACTTAGTGTCGTGCCTGATTGGATAGCAAATGTTCTTTACCGACTTAGTGTCATTCCTGTTTGTTAGCAAATGTTTTTATCGGCGGATGCCGAGCCTGTTTGTTTAACAGATGTTTCTACCGACTTAGTGTCGTGCCTGCTTATTAGCAAATGTTTGTACCGACCGAGCATCGTGTCTGCGTGTTAGCAGATGTTTTTTTTACCGACGGATGCCGAGCATGTTTGTCTAACAGATGTTTTAACCGACTGCATGTCGAAGCCTTCTAACCTGTGGTTAGTAGTTGGTTCCTTACAACTTTCATATACATTTCTCCTGATTCCACTTTGGTGGACAATTCTACAGTTTACTATCTTGCGGTTGGCAAATTTCTGGGATCTTTTGTATTCAAATCACCTTTTACCTTGAACGTTTGAAAGCGGTTGCTTTTCACACCTTCAGGTCCAAGTCGTTTGAATAGGGGCAGCTGTTGCACCCCAAAATTTGACCAACCTTTTCTTTCTAACTTGGATTATGTTTCATATCATTTAGCATTTGCATTTGCATAGCATTGGTTCTAGACAGGGGATCAAGAGGTTGTATTTGTCATTCAAGAGATAAGATTTCTTGTTCAAGCTCAAGCAAGGGTATTTGTTCATGTCAACAAGGGTTTGTCATCATCAGATTGGGTATCAAAGCTCCTTGAGAGGAGAAGTGTGTGTATGAGTGTTACCTCCTATCTTGAGGATCATCAGAGGGTCATGAGGTCATCTATCTAGATAAGGCATGGTTCTAGAGCTCAATGTGTATCTTGAGAGTTCTTTATGGAGTGTGTATGGTCATTTAAATAATCTACAAGAGCCTTAGTCAATGGATATGGTGTTAGGGTTTCATCTGGTCAACAAAGTCAATTGTGGACTTGAGAAGGTTCAAGACTTGATTATTGATTATTGAAGTAATGGGAAGTCATTATAGGTCATCTAGGATGTTATGTTGAGATCAAATCAAGAAGATTCAAGAGTTCAAGAAGTTGCTAAATTAGGGTTTCAGTTGATTTCAGTGTAAAATCCCTTTTTTGGTGCCTATCTTCAAGGATAATTTTCACCATGATACAAGTCTTGTCTCATTTTCTCACAAACATGAGACTTGTTAATCACATTTCAAGCATTATTTTGAGTAATATAACTTATCCATTGGGTTTGTGTATCTCAAGTTATGGTATCCAAAAGTTGGTGTCATCAGATGAAGAGATTTTAGAGGTACTTAAAGTCAACTCACTTTAAAGACATTTTTGACAAGGAACCAAGCTCCTCCTCACTTTTTTATCATTCATGAAAGTTGTTCCTTATTTTCTTAGCATTCCAAAATGTCCTAGAACTCATCATTCGCATGTGTGGAGCTCAAGTTATGGTCTTCACAAGTCAAGGGTATATTTGGAAACCTCATTATAGGTCATTCACTTCAAAGACCATTTTCATGAATTTCAAGGCCTCTAATCCAAATTTGGGCCACATGAAAGTTGTGTCACATTCCCTTCACATCCTCATGAGCTCAATTTCCATGAACATAGATGACTTAGGTGATCATTTAGGCTATGATAAGGTGAAAACTTGACTTTTTGGACATGATTTGAGTTTCTTCCATTACAAGTCATCAATTGAGATGGTTTTGATTTTTTTTCACACCATATAATCATCATAATGGTAATGCCTATATTTTACCTCATTTGAACCAACATGAAACCATTTTACAAGTCACTTTTTCAAATATCATACCATAAGAAGTCATTGTTCAAAACTTGGTGCCAACTCATTTTCAATCCTCAAAATCATCATCTTTCATTTCTACACACTCCCTAATGTTCATTTGCTGACCCAAGAGGGTTGTACAAGGAGCCAACCCTTGTGTACTCCATTTTTGGTGTTTTTGGCCAACTTTGAAAATCAAACAAACCAGCTATTATGGGTCTGCATGGGATGCATGAACCCATCATATATAAGCTTTGAAGCAACCCTAAATGCTAAGAAGAGAGCTTGCTGCACAGAGAGGAGGATTTCCAACAAAAATTCCATAACTTTCTCTTTCTTCGAATTGCCCTCCACACTGAGTTTTTCTCCAAGCTATGGCTCAGTTCATCATCACCAAGGACCAAGAAAGAGTTTAGCAGTTTCAAAACAAAGCTGACAACAAGTTTGAAGAGCCAACATAGCAGCTTCGTTAGGTAAAACTCTTTGACTTAAATCTCTCATTCTAGGCACCCATTTAGGTTCATTTGGTTTGCATATGAATTCTTATCTAGTATAGGCAATGTTTGGATCGTTTTGGTAGCTGTTCATTTGAGTTTCAGTATATGCATCCAACTTTCATGGCCTGTTTTCATGGTGTTTTAGGAACCTTTTCATAAATGAAAGGTAGAATCGTGTTCTACGTGACGAGAGCTTTGTTTTGGTACCACAGGTTTCACTTTTTATTATATATTTTTTTGCTAACTCCGGCGAGGCTCCCGGAGAAGACGACCGGAGCCATAGCTCATGCGTCTGTTGGATGCTGAGTTGTTTGGTGATTTGTCATGTTGACTTGCTTATGTATATGTGTTGAATCTGAGGTGGCCGCCACGATCTTAAGTGAAACAGTGCGTTTCACTTGGTTGAGTTCTATTATGGTCTGGGTTTTGGTTTAGCTGATATCCGCACCATAATTTGTGAGGCTCAGATACGCGCTGAACATGATTGTAGTTCAAATCCTTTTTAGTTTTACACCCCTATTCCATTTTCTATTTCTTTTTCTTTTCTATTTCTAGCATTTCCATTTTAATAATTTAAAAATAGTTTAATGTTTCAAAAAAATCCCAATAAATATTATTCTGACATTTTAGGATGTTAGGATATTTTTCATCATTTTTATTTTATTTTTCAATTATTCTTATTTTTTTTAATTGAATTAATGATTAAAGTGGTTTTATGGTGTATACCTTGTTTTGAAATTGATCGTTTACAACAATTTGAAAACCCCCTATGTCTAAATTTCCTCTCACACTTAAGTGGTTGATTGAGGTATTTTTAAGTGTTAGTTTGAGGTATTGATGATCATATTTCATTTGTTTTTCATTGACTTTTTGTGGACCCTCGATGCTTGCTCGACAAGTTAGACTTGTTGCCTTCTTGGACCTAGTTGGTGATGTTTTGAATTGACTCTTGCTTTTAGTTCTTGCACACGGATTTTTGATTGTCTCAATTTGACTTGGGTATTTTATTTGGCATTTATTGGGGATTTCTTCTATTTTTGGTGGATATTTCAAATTCAAGATGTTTTGATAATGTGTATGCATACCTTTCTTGACCTAATTTTGGGACATGGTCATGAGTGATCCCTTGAACACCTCTTAAGCCTTGTCATCTCTTGTTAACATGCTTGAGGTGTTTCCTTGCATGTTTAGAGGTCAATTGCATGTGTACCTTGTGCCACAAGTTATGTTTTGATCTTGTCTTTCCGCTTGTTTGAAGTGTGAGATGTTCAGATGGACTTTACTCCTCTAATTTAACTTGATCATTCTTATGCTTCCCTTCCATTTTGATCTTGAATTTGAGGTATACCATTTGTGTTTCACTTCTGCCCTTAGTGGTTTTGATGCTTGTTCATGATGCTTTGGTGATGTGGTTTCACTTTGAAGTTTTGTCATGAACACTTGCACTCCTTTTGCATTGTTGTGTTGCATTTCTTTACTTGGTCTTTAAGTAATTTTTTGGTTGAGTTGATTAAGATGTGGTGGCTGCCCCACACTCTTTCCTCCCTCACTTTTTTTTTTGTGCTTTGTGTAGCACCTTTGCTAGTTGTGATGATTGATGGTATTTTGTTGTAGGAGCTTGCTTCTCCTATTTCATCTCATCTCTTTAGATTTGTTTAAGTCCTCCCTTTGAGTCTTGTTGCATTGTTTCATGTTTGCATTTATGTTTACATCTCATAACTTTTCTTGTCTTGCATTGACTTGTTTAAGTCTTTCATTTCATTTTCATTTGCGATTGATTATGTTTGGTGTTTACTTGTGCTTTTTGCCATGATACCTTAGGATTCCTAGTCCCTCTGTTCAAGATGGGAGTAGGAGAGACATTAGGCTTTCAATCCTTTGCATGATAAAATTAGGTAGTTCCCTTTTTAATTCTAACTTTAGGACCATCTTGCATGACAACATTAGGGTTTATCAGTTCCCTTTAGAGTCTTATGTTTTCTCTTCTCATCTCATAACTTCTTAAGACACTTAATAAAGGATAACAATTGTTGTACGCTACGAGCCTTAAGTACATAAAGAATGATGAGTGGGGGGCCTCCTCTCACATTGTCTAGAGTGTTTAGCGTATGCCCTTTGGGTAATATGCGACGCATTCGCTCTTATGTCATAGTCTTTAGTGCAACATGAGTTACAAACTAACTTAATTCACTTCTCATAAAAAATAGAAACAAAAATTCAAACCTTTTCATCCTTCCAGATTGTTTCAAACCTAATTTTTTGAAAGAGTATGTTACATTTCTGTTCTACCGCAAAAAGGCATCGTCCCTAACTGCTGGAATTAAAACGTACTTATAAAAACACTTGAACCAACCAGTGTTATAGGTTTCCCAAGCTACATTTGCTCTGATTTCTCATACCAGATGAGGATACGTAGGCACAAGACGACGATGTCTTGGTGAGCAACCTCTCCTCATCACCCGTAGTTTTCCGAACTACGTTGACTCTAACTTTCCCATTGCACGAGGGAATACAAGGGATTAGGGTGGCAATGTCCTATCTAGTCTGTTCTTTCTGTTCACCCCCGTTTAGTAGTAGCCTTTAGATATTTTTCACCCATAGATTAGACGACAAGCATGGATCCTGTTGAGTACAACGGACATGAGGGGTGCTCATACCTTCCCCTTACGTAACTGACTCCCGAACCCAAGATTTGGTTGCGATGACCTTGCCTTTCTCGTTTTCTTAGGTTTTCTTCTATCGTTGCCTTTCCATCTTTTTTGGGATAAATAACGTTTGGTGGCGACTCTTCTATTTGTTTGCTAGCCTTTTTTTGCAGTTGCGACAGCTGGCGACTCTGCTGGGGACCTATGGTTCCCTATGCGAGTCAATCCTAGCGCTTGTTTGTTTATGTTTATGGGTGTGTATATTTGTGTGCATATGTGTTGTATCTGTACTTTATTGCATTTGCATTTTATTTTCCGCACTTTATTATCTGCTACTATTGTGCTGTTGGGTGGGTGTTCCATTGAGAGATAAGCCCAATACCCAGGCTTGAGTATATACATAGCATTAGTGTGGATAGTAGTGAGGGCCTTCATGTTTGGCATGTAATAGCTCTCATGAAATTCGCGTTCAGACGAGATTTTCTTTGACGACATCCTATCCAGTTCGTTTCAGACAGTTGATAGGATGTTGGATCTGAAAATTGTCGACTCTGGATACCGATCATTTAGAAGTCAGTTAAGTGAGGCCTCCTCGTTTGACCATGAGCCAAACCATAAATAGTGAACCTATCATCGTTTCTCGAGAGTCTGTGACATTGACGACCGTATAGGATGCCGAACCTTATCAGAGATTAGGTATATACCTGTGAGTGGGAGGGTTATGAAGGAAAATTGACCTCCAACCAACCCGGATTTATCGTTAGTGTAGACCTTTGATGTTTGATACTGTGGGATCCTATTGCTTCGGTATTCTGATGTTCTGGTATTTTCTCGCTGAGGCAGAATGGTGGTTTATCTTAGTCAGGAGCACAACAGTCTTGATTCCCTGTTTGCATCTGCATTTTCATTTTCATTTTAACATTTGCATGTATTTTTGTTTCAGATGCATATTTTCCCTTTCATTCTAGTAATCTAATCCACCATCAGTATGGAGCCTGGTTTCAAGAGGACTGTCGTCTACAAGTTCCTGACGTCGGAGATCGGACATTTGCTTAGTCTCACTTATGTAGTTGATCATGGTGTTATGGAAGACTTTAGGAAGGATTATGGGAAGATTCTAAGCTATGTTTGCAAAATCTCAAGATATGAGTTAGGAGGTATCCATACCCTGCTGCAGTTTTATGATCCTCAGTTGCGTTGCTTCACCTTCCCTGGCTATGTCTTGATGCCAACTTTGGAAGAGTTTGCTCTGTTGATAGAAGTTCTGGTCCAGGAGCAGATACCTTTCTTCCACTCTGAAGCAGAACCTGACTTGATGAAGCTGGCTAATGCTCTTCATCTGGGTGTTTCTGAGATAGATGGTAAGATGGTGTGGAGAAATGGAGTCTCTAGTTTTCCACTATCGTTCATGGTGAGTAGAGCTCAACACTTTGCTAAAGAGGGTTGTTCGGTGGTTTTCAATGCAATTTTGGCGCTCTGCATCTATGGCATATTCCTGTTCCCTAATATTCCAGACTTTGTTGATTTAGACGCCTTCCATATTTTCTCTTCCCGAAATCCTGTGCCTACTCTCTTGGGGGATCTATACCATTCTGTGAAATACAAGAATGAGAACATAAGAGGGAAGAATGTCTCTTGCTGTGCGCCACTTCTCTACAGATGGTTTGTGGATCATCTTCCTAAGGTTGGACCTTTTGTTGACACCTCAGACACAGTTAATTGGTTGGAGAGAATCATGGGTTTCACGTCGAAGAATATTGTTTGGTTCAACATAGACCTGCTTGGAAATGAGATTATCTACAGCTATGGGAACTTTCCCAATGTTCCTATGATAGGAAGGAAGGGTGACATCAACTACAACCTTGCTCTTGCAATCAGGCAATTTGGCTACGCTTTGAAAAGACCTCCGAGGGAAGAAGAAATACAAGAATCTCTGTATTTCACAGGATTAGTTGACAGCGAGACTTTGGCCAGATTGGAAAAAGCATGGGGTAGAATCCACCGAAGAGGAAAATCTTCTTTCGGTAAAGGTGACTGTAGAGCATATGGACCATATGTTGAGTGGATCCAAGAGAGGATTGAAAGGGTATTGTTACCATTCCCCGTCAGAGAGAATTTATATCCTTTGGTAGCTGAAGAACCAATAACAGTTGATATACAGAAGTATAATAAGCCGTGGGATGAGAAAGAAGAGTTACGCAAAGCGAATGAAGAGCTAGAAAAGGAGGTTATTCAGCTGAGAAGCGAAAATAATGAAGCAACCTATTTGTCCAAGATGAAGACTGAAACCTTGAACGAGATAGAGAGAGAACTGACAGAAGAGATTCGTGCCCGAGAACGAGTAGGTCAAGATCTGAAGAGTGCTAGAAATATCCTCAAGGACAAGAAGAAAGAGTTGGAAAAAGTGTGCTTGGAGATATCCAAATTCAACAATCAGTGCAATGCTGCTCTAACTGCCAATAGGGGAAGAGAGGATGAGCTTCATCAACAGATAGATAGGTTGAAGACTTAGCTCTGGATTAAAGATGAAAAAGCTTACGGGTAATCGTTTCGTCAGCATGAAAATAACTGTAAGTTACGAGAAGCTCTAGCAACATTGGAAGAATACAAGATGAGAGCGGAATTGAAGAAACCAAGACTCAAAGACGCTTTCGGAGAAGGTGCTTGGGAGGATTATGCTCAAGATCTAAAAGATGTCATCAGCAGAAGGGAGTTTCTCATTCAGGCGTTGGTCACAAGGCCGGAGCATTCGGGTAGAAAAGCGTTGTTAGAGGAGTTTCAGACTCGCTATCGTGGCTGAAGGGAGATTTACTTGATGTAATTTTCTCTTTTGTTGTAGTTATCCTGTATTTAGACCATCACCATGCTTATTGGATGAGGTCATATTGAACATTCTGTTGTATTCAGACCATCACCAAGCTTGTCGGATATGATTTACCCTTGTACTTTTCAAAATCAGGAACCATGAATTTGACAGGGATCTTGACATTAGGTACCAAGCACAAATTATGAGCATTCTTAAAAAATAGATCTTTCCCATTCATAACTTTCAACTCTTTCTGCAATTTCTAAAATTGATCATGGAATCCATCCATTCTCTCATAAACATCCAAATTTTCACTAGGAGTAGTATGGAAAATAGGATCATCCACTTATGACACAACATGCTCAACTGAAGGAGCGATAGCCACCACGAGTTGAATTGGAGGAACCCGACTCACCAAAGGAGCCTCAGTTGCAGGGTTGCAATTTTCTAGCATAAAGTTTGGAGGCATACCCCAAGGAAAACTAACAGACAACTGATTGTGACGTGGATGTTTAGTAGGTACAACAGATACAATAGGAGTTGCTGCAATCTTAGAGATAACAACCACTTGAGGCTAAGAGAGAGGTGGAGGCTGATTCTGAGCTGCCACCAAGGATTCCAACAGAGAAGCCATTATGTCCATTCACGTATTTAATGAATTCACTTCCTCACGAAGTTCCTTTTGCTCTTGCTCAACTGTCTCCATCTTTCATCTTGAATTGACATGATTATTGTATCGGTGTGTTAGCTTGTCTCTGGAAAACTTGCAAAAAGTAAGACCAAATGATGCAAATGATGCGTGAAATGCATGTGCAAAATATTGTTAAAATTTTCTTAAGATTTCAAGGAACTAAGGAATTATAAACATATTGCAAACATCATAAGTTATAACACATTAAAAGGAAGGCTTGAATTTTCATTTCATTGAAATATGGAAGGGTTACAATTATAGTACATAATTTCAAATCAATCCTAAGCAAAAAACATAATTTATGGCCTAGGATCCGAGGGAACAACAACTAAAGAAGATCCATCTCCTTGTTGCAACTTCCATTTGACCTTCCTAATCTAAGCTTCAAAAGCGGTCTTCATCTCAGCCTTCTCTTTCAAGATCATGTCAACGACATGTTAGAACACAAATTGGTTCTTAATAATTACTCTTTGTTTTGATGATAACTATTAGGAAATTTATATTTAAGAATTATATACTCTAAAATTTGTTTGAGAGTTTTACTGCAGATTGAAATTATATTAACTCTCTAGAAGCAAATCTGCCTTGAATACAAGAAGTTATTCTGACTCTGAAGCTCCAGATGCACCTTACAGAAGAATCTGTTTGCTCCTTACAGAAGATCCTGAGCGTAGTCTCCAGAAGGATCTGAAGCAAGAAGCTCCAGAACATTCTGAGTCAGAAGCATCTGAAGATAATCAGAAGCATCTGAAGCTGAAGCATCAGAAGTATAGAAGAATATTGATTGAAGAGTTTCTCAAAGCATTAGTCTACAGAAGTTTCTGAAAGTACCTACGCTGCCACGTACTGAAGTTCTGTGTCAAAATGCTCTGATGATCAACACGCTAGAAGCACACATGCTGCAGAAGACTCTGATATAGCATAGTTCTGAATCTCATTAGAAGACTCTGATTCATTCAGACTCTGAAGAACTTGCTGAAAGCTGAAGAAGTATTTTCAAGATTATATCCGTTGGAGCTATTCAACGTCTCTTTCCTTATTTGTGCTAGACACACTTACACAGACAAAAAGGATTTTTCTGTGCCATCCATTTCTAGGAAAGGTCAGTTGATGTGAAGACAAAAAGGCTCAGACCTTTTTGGGACTCTCTTTTCAACGTTCAGCTTGCATAATTCAGCTGCCTATAAAAGGAGAACTTCACTACATTCTTCAGTTACACACTTGCTGAAAAGAAATCATAATATTCTAAAAGCTCTCATTCTTATTCTTCATAGAATCTCATTGTACTTAAACTTAAGAGAAAAATCACTGTTGTGATAAAAGCTTTTTAGAAGCATTAAAACTCTTGTATTTAATTTACATTGATTGTAAAGGATATTCCTTAAGAGGATTCAGTTGGAATCAGTAGCTCTTGAGAAGACTAAGAACTGTTGTTCTTAGGTGATACTATTGTAATCAGTTTGATTTAATAGTGGATTAAGTCCTTGTTGAGAAAGGCAAATCACTCTAGGAAGGGTGAACTGGAGTAGTTGTTAAACGAACCAGGATAAAAATAATTGTGTGATTATTTTTTAAGTCTTAATTTTCCATACTTATTCACCCCCCCCCCTTCTAAGTATTATCTCACCTTCAGTTGGCATCAGAGCTCCGGTTCTGAGTGTGCTATCACTTAACAGTGTCAGTAAAGATCCAGAGAGATATACTTTGATAAATATATTTATTTGTTATCATGGCTGATAATTCAATGTCAAATATTAACAATAAATATGAAGAGAGGGATAGGATCAGCACCAAACCTCCAATGTTTGATGGAGAAAAATTTGATTACTAGAAAGACAGAATTGAGAGTTTTTTCCTAGGATATGATGCTGATCTATGGGATCTTGTCATAGATGGATATGTACATCCCACAGATGGGGATGGCAAAAAGATTGACAGAAAATCTATGACAGATTCTCAGAAGAAAGACTTCAGAAATCACCATAAAGCCAGAACCATATTACTGAATGCTATTTCACATACAGAGTATGAGAAAATTACAAACAGGGAGACAGCTTTTGATATGTTTGAATCCCTTAAAATGACTCATGAGGGAAATTCTCAAGTTAAGGAGACAAAAGCTCTGGCTCTGATCCAGAAGTATGAGGCTTTCAAAATGGAAGACTCTGAATCTGTGGAAGCCATGTTCTCCAGATTCCAAATACTCACTGCTGGGCTGAAAGTTCTGGACAAGGGATATTGTACGTCAGATCATGTTAAGAAAATCATCAGAAGTCTGCCTATCAGATGGAGACCAATGGTGACTGCCCTGAAGATGGCCAAAGATCTGAACAAGATCTCTCTAGAAGAACTCATCAGCTCACTGAGGAGCCATGAGATTGAGCTTGAGGAAGATGAACCTCAGAAGAAAGATAAAGGTAAATCTGTAGCATTAAAATCTAACAAAACTGCTAAAGCTTTGCAGGTCATTCAAGAAAGCTCTGAAGAATCTTCTTCTGAAGAAGAAGATGAGTTATCCATGCTGTCCAGAAGGATTAACAAACTCTGGAAGCACAAGGGAAAGAAGTTTAACAACTTCAGAAGATCTGACAACAGAAAGGAATCTTCTAGTCACAGAAGATCTGCCAAGAAAGAAGTGGTGTGCTATGAGTGCAAAGAACCTGGGCACTACAAGAATGACTGCCCCAAACTTCTGAAAGAAAAACCTAAGAAGAAGTTCAACAAAAAGAAGAAGGTTTTGATGGCAACATGGGATGACTCAGATGAGTGTGAGTCATCTTCTGAATCAGAAGAAGAATGTGCAAACGTTGCACTGATGGCCAGGACAGAGGATCAAGAGGAAGGTACCTCAGGATATGAATCAGAATCTGAATCTGATGATGATGCATAAGAGGTAATGGCTAAACTTACCAAAGAAGAACTCATTAAAGTTTTAACAGAAGTTCTTAAAAGTTATAACAACATCAAACTCAAATACAAGAAGCTGAAAAGCAATCTTGAATCTGAGATTGATCTTCTGAAAACAGAACTTGTTGAGCAGAAAGAAATAAATTTAAAAATCAAAAATGACTTTGATAGAACTTAACAAGAATCTGAATCTGAGACTAAGTCATGTGAAAATATTTTAGAAAAATATGACTCTAGTTTTCAGAGATTTCTCACTAAGAGCATAGACAGAAGCAAGATGGATTCCATGATCTATGGTGTTAGTAGAAACAACAGAAGAGGCATTGGATATGAGTCTTCATCTGGAAGCAATCCAAAACCTGTTGACAAACTTTTCATCAGGAAGACACCTCTGTATTCTCAATTCAAATTTGGTCACTTGAATGACATTAAACACACAAGCTCTGAGAAGAGTACTTATGTGTTTAAACCTAAGGCAAGTCAGAATAAACATTATGTTGCAAAACAGAAGTTTAGACAATCCTACAAACCAACTAACCCCAAAGGACCCAAGAAGATCTGGGTACCTAAAAACAAAATAATTCCTGTTGCAGATGTTCTTAGCAGCAAGGTCAGGACACCAATCATGGTACCTGGACTCTGGATGCTCATGACACATGACAGGAGAAAAGTCTATGTTCCAAAGCCTGGAACTTAGATCTGGAGGTGACGTGAAGTTTGGAGGGAACCAGAAGGGCAAGATCATTGGATCTGGCACTATTGGAAATGGTAAACTTCCCTCTATTACTAATGTTTTGCTTGTTGAAGGGTTAAAACATAACTTATTGTCCATAAGTCAATTAAGTGACAATGGTTATGATATAACTTTTAATCAAAAATGTTGTAAAGCTATTAGTCAGAAGGATGGCTCTATCCTATTTAGTGGTAAGAGGAAAAACAACATTTACAAAATAAGTCTTTCAGAACTTAAAGTTCAAAATGTTAAATGCCTCTTGTCTGTTAATGAAGAGCAATGGGTCTGACACAGAAGATTGGGCCATATTAATATGAGACGTATATCTCAGATTAATAGACTTAATCTTGTCAGAGGACTCCCTAATCTGAAGTTCACTTCAGATGCTCTTTGTGAAGCATGTCAGAAAGGGAAGTTTTCAAAAACATCTTTCAAATATAAAAATGTTGTTTCTACCTCTAAACCATTAGAACTACTTCATATTGATCTGTTTGGACCAGTGAAAACTGCATCCATCAGAGGCAAGAAGTATGGATTGGTCATTGTTGATGACTTTAGCAGATGGACATGGGTAAAGTTCTTAAAACACAAGGATGAGTCACATTCTGTGTTCTTTGACTTCTGCAAGCAAGTCCAGAATGAAAAGAATTTCAAAATTATAAAAGTCAGAAGTGATCATGGTGGTGAATTTGAAAATAAATATTTTGAAAAATATTTTTCTTAAAATGGCATTGCTCATGATTTTTCCTGTCCTAGAACTCCACAACAGAATGGGGTTGTAGAGAGGAAAAACAGAACTTTGCAAGAAATCGCCAGAACCATGATCAATGAGACAAATCTGGCAAAACATTTTTGGGCAGAAGCAATCAATACAGCATGCTACATTCAGAACAGAGTGTCTGTCAGACCTCTTCTGAAGAAGACTCCTTATGAATTATGGAAGAACAAAAAGCCCAACATTTCATATTTTCATCCTTTTGGATGTATTTGTTATATGTTAAACACTAAGGAAAATCTGAGCAAGTTTGATTCCAAAGCACAGAAGTGTTTCATGCTTGGATATTCTGAACGCTCTAAAGGCTACAGAGTATACAACACTGAGACACAGATTGTGGAAGAATCCATTCATGTCAGATTTGATGATAAGCTTGGCTCTGAAAAGCCAAAGCAGGTTGATAACTCTGCAGATAAGGAAGTAGTCTTTATTGACTCTGAAGTTCCAGAAGCAGACAAACTTCAAGTGAAGGAACCAGAAGCAACTCTAGATGCTACTCTCTTAACTTCTCAGATGAATAATCTAAAAATTTCTGAAGAGTCAACTATCAGAGGATCATCATCCAGAATTAAAGCTTCTCATCCAGAGGATGTAATTATTGGAAAGAAGGATGATCCCATCAGAACAAGATCCTTTCTAAGATCATCTGAGGCATCACTATTTGGACTAGTGTCAGAAATTGAACCATCTTCTATAGAAGAAGCTCTGCAAGACAATGATTGGATTATTGCCATGCAAGAAGAGCTTAACCAATTCAGCAGAAATGATGTATGGGATCTAGTTCAAAGACCTCAGGGATTCAATATTATTGGTACAAAATGGGTCTTCAGAAATAAACTAAATGAGAAAGGAGAAGTTGAGAGGAATAAGGCAAGGCTGGTTGCTCAAGGATACAGTCAACAAGAAGGTATTGATTACACTGAGACATATGCTCCAGTGGCAAGGTTAGAATCTATACGCCTTCTTATTTCTTTTGCTGCACAGAATAACATCACTCTGTATCAGATGGATGTTAAAAGTGCCTTTCTTAATGGTATTATAGAAGAAGAAGTTTATGTCCACCAACCTCCTGGTTTTGAAAATGAAAAATTTCCAGATCATATTTTCAAATTAAAGAAATCTCTATATGGATTAAAACAAGCTCCCAGAGCTTGGTATGAGAGATTGAGTAATTTTCTTCTGGAGAAGAATTTTATCAGAGGCAAAGTGGATACAACTCTATTCTGTAAAACAATAAAGAAAGATCTTCTAATTTGCCAAATCTATGTAGATGATATTATTTTTGGATCAACAAATATTATGCTTGGAAAGGAGTTTGCTACATGTATGCAGGCAGAATTTGAAATGAGCATGATGGGAGAACTCAGATTCTTTTTAGGAATCCAAGTTAATCAAACTCCAGAATGCACCTACATACATCAGACAAAGTAAGTTAAAGAACTTCTGAAGAAATTCAACATGTCTGACAGCAAGGTGGCAAAGACTCCAATGCATCCTACTAGCTCACTTGGCAAAGAAGAGGTAAGTAAGAAAGTAGACCAGAAGCTCTACAGAGGTATGATTGGCTCTCTTCTCTATCTTACTACTTCTAGACCTGATATATTATTCAGTGTTTGTCTGTGTGCTAGATTCCAATCAGATCCTAGAGAATCACACTTGACAACTGTCAAGAGGATTCTAAGGTATCTGAAAGGTACTTCTAATGTGGGTTTGTGTTACAGAAAATCTGATGATTTCAAATTAGTTGGATTTTGTGATGCTGACTATGCTGGAGACAGAGTGGAAAGAAAAAGTACTTCTGGAAGTTGTCAATTTCTAGGAAGAAATCTAATCTCCTGGTACAGCAAGAAGCAACCCACAATTGCACTTTCAACCACAGAGGCTGAATACATTGCTGCTGCTGGATGTAGCACGCAGATGCTCTGGATGAAAAGTCAACTAGAAGATTATCAAATTTTTGAGAGTAACATTTCTATCTTTTGTGATAATACTTCTGCTATATGTTTGTCCAAGAATCCCATTTTACATTCTAAGGCAAAACATATAGAAATTAAGCATCATTTCATCAGAGACTATGTTCATAAGGGAATCATAAATTTAGCCTTTGTTGATACAGATCATCAATGGGCAGATATTTTTACAAAACCCCTTATTGAAGATAGATTCAATTTTATTCTGAAAAATATTGGTATGGATTCTTGTCCAGAATGATATTTATCAGAAGCAAATTGTTACAGATGCAAAAATGCTTAATTCATCTGAAGTATTTCTTCTGTTTATTTACTCTACTCTGATTAAAATTTTTGATATGAAACTCTGAACTAACCATCTTTAGAAGATCTGAACGTTGGCTAACGTTTCATTTCTTGAGAGAATTCAGAACAGCATGCAAGCAAACACGTATCCCACAAAATCTGAAGAGGTGGCGTGTACACAACTGAAAAGACGTTTGCGGTGAAATTTGAATAGTAAATATCTTGGTTTTCCCCCCAAAATTGTCAGAAGCATTTATTATTTGAAATGATTTTATTCTCTTCATTTAATGCTGCTCAAACGTGCGTTCTTTCTGTCTTTTGATGTGCCTATGTGATTAGTATAAATACTTGTTGTGTATTCACTTTCACACTTTTCACTCTCAGAATTTACATGCGTTTTCATCTTTTGTTCTCTCTGCATAAAAACCCAAAACCTAAGTGTTTGAAAAAGCAATCTTCAATGGCGTCTTCTTCATCAACAACTGCACAGTTTCAATCTACAATGGTTGCTGTAACTTCAGATAACTTAGGCGCTGCTCCATATTTTCCTCCCAAGAGAACTCTTCTCACACCTATTGATAAACTAGAAGTGCTGTGTGAATCTATGGTTGAATTTGATTCTCTGGCTGACAATGGGTTTGATTTTTGCTCCATTGTTAGAGCTCAAGGTTGGGTGAAATACTTTGATAGATTGTTTGGACCAGTTTACCCTCTACTTGTGAAGGAATTCTGGATTCATGCATCTGTGTATCCTAAGTTTATTTTATCATCTGTGCTGGGAAAGGAGATCATCATCATAGAGCATCTGATAAGAAGATTGATTGGTTATGAAGAAACAGATGGTGTTTCCCACTTGCCAGCTGGGCGTGTGGATATGGAAGAAGTTTATGAGGAAGTTATGACTGCTGGACAAGCTTCTAACAGATTCAAAGATCTGAAGCCTGATTACAAGATCTGGGCCAAGATCTTCATGGGATGCATACATCACAGAAAGTCAACAAATTCCCCAGATTATGTCAACAATGAACAGATCTATTTTATGTACTGCCTTAGTCAGAGCAACAAGGTAGATCTTCCTTACATTCTGTTCATGCATCTGTGGAATCACATCAATGCATCCAGAGAATCTGTGAAAGAAAAGGCCAGAAGATCAGGACTTGGATACCTTTTGGAAGGTTGCTCTCAGATCTTCTCACTGAAAATGGTTTAGTGGCTGCTCTGTATGATGCTGGGGTTACAGAGGAACTAGAGTTCATTATGGGAAAGCCTCTGAACGCTAAAAGTCTTCTGAGACTCAAGATTGTAGATGAACTCACTACTGCTCCAAAGAGATTAAATATGTCTGATTTGAATAAGAGGGTTCCAGTATCTAACTTTCCTCTATTCTTTGCTGAAGAACCTAGACATATAGTTCTGATGTATATAGAGGAATGCAAAAAGGAAGGAGTGCCTGTTCCAGCCAATGTGTTTCAACTTGTCAAGCAACCACTACCAGATGCAGGAGGAGAAGAAGAAGAAGATGTTCCACTTCAGAGGAAAAGATCTCAGCCTGCAGCAGAATCTGAACCTGTCCAGAAGAAGGCTAAGATTGCTGAGAAACCCAAGGATCTTTTAAAGAGAAAGGATTCTGGAGAAGCTGCCTCTGCATCTGCTAAGAGGATTAAACTCAAAGGTACAAAGACTTCTGCTATTTCTAAAAATTTTGTTATTAATGATTCATCTATTAAGTCTGTTCCCAAACCACCTGTCACTCAAACAACATCTGTTGCTGCCCCTAGTTCTGTCTCACCTCAAAAACAAACCACTGCCTCTGTATCAAAACCACCTCAACCCAAAATACACATCAAACACTTCATTCCATGTCCATCACCATCAGTTCCACAACCAACAGAACCACAACAAACAGAATCACAACCATCAGAACTACCATAACCTTCTGAAAAACAAACCTCTGATCAACCACAAACAGAAAATCAACCACAAACTTCTGAACATCCAGAAAACCAAACCACAGAAGATCAACCAGAAAAAGACTCTGTCATACAACCATCAAAAATTCCATCTTCTGAACCTGTAGCACCTGTTACTTCTGAACCCACTAAAGTAACTTCTGCTCCTGTTTCATCAGAACCACCATCACAACAATCTGATACCCCTTCAGAACCTACTCATATCCCTGAGACAGAAGTTCTTGATATCACTCCATTAAAAATAGTGTTTCAAGTCTCTTCTACCTCTTGTACACCTACAACATCCTCCAACTCATCAGAATCAGAAATTCATCCTGATTTTCTAATTAATCCATCTGACAAATACCCTGTGCATGAACCTGAACCTGAATCAACCTTACCTGCTAAAACTACCATTCCAGACCCTATGCCTCCACCTGCAACTTCATCTGAGATGATTGTTCCCACTTCCAATCCATCATCATCTGGAATATCTTGTGCCCAAGTGTCTTCTCTTTATCATAATTTATCTTATGGTTTCAAACTGAAAGATTTTTATGATAGAGTTGAGCCTTCTGAACCTTTGAAACCTCTGAAACCGAAACTCAGATAGGCCCTTCCATCTGTAATCCTTTCATATATTCAATCTATGAACAATGAAGGATCCTTAGCCACCATATCTGCTACATCTGGTAAAGCTACTGTTTCAGCTCTGCATCCTGCATCTGATAACACAGTTGCATCTGATAAACCATCAAACCCTGCTTTCATACCATTCTCCAATGCATCCTTTGATGTTGTTTACCCACGCACAAGACCACAACCAACTCTGCTTAATGCTTTAAACAGATCCTTACCACAAAAACCAGAGATTCCTTTCATTCCATATTATCCCCCACCTCTAATTTCTATCCCAAAATCACTGATACCACCAACTCCCAAACCTAAACATATGACTCTGGAAACCTTGCTTAAACCACCACCCAGACTTAATATTGAACATTTATTTCAAACGTTTTTGCAAGAAATACAGATGTCTTTAGGTACTGTTCAGAAAAGATGTTCTGAAACTATGGATGCAAATGAGACTGACATCATCTGGAAAGGTTTTATCAATAGATTCAACACTGTAGCCTCTAATCTGAAGAACATCTGTTCTGATGATGCAAAGCTCAGAGCTGAAAGAACTCAATTCTGGATTGTCAACAAGACTGAACCTCTGCTTTGTTTGGATGCTCCTCCTCCTCCACCAGAACCAACTGCCAATGCATTGACTATGACTCTGGTAGAACCCTCTTCAAGATCTCCAGAACCTATGGCAATTGACTATGTTCATGCTGCAGAACCTCCATCTTCTTCATCAGAGATAAAGACAGAAAATCCAGATTTTGGAGACAAGATTGCTGCTCTGGAGGCTGGTCAATCTGAAATAAAATCTTGGATGGCGAAGCAAGACAAGAAATCTGAGGACATGTCAGAGTGGATGTCTAAACAAGATGAGAAGAATGAGACAATGACTAAGTGGATGTCAAAGCAAGAGCAATCATCATCTGAGATCACAGACCTATTGAAGATGCTTTTGTCAAAACACTCTTAGATTTTTTTCATGTTTGTGCATCTGTTGTTTTGCATCTGAATTTTATTGTTCTATCTTCTGTTATTTACCAGTGTACTCTTGCTCTGTTATGTTAAATGAATCATTGTTTCTCCATTGAATTATCTATTTATTGTTCCTTTTATTTGTCTTTATTAAAAGTTTTTACTTTTTGCTTATGACAAAAAAGGGGGAGAAAATAAAGATCTGAACTATTTAATATAATTTCACTAGAATGAATCTTCAGACATATCTATTCTTTCTAATATCTAAATTGATCATTTCGGAACTTTTGATAAGAACACTCTATAAAAGAATCTCTGAGTCTCTCAGATCATTTATCTTTTATCAACTCTGAATCTTATATCTGCAAGATATTCTGACCCTAAATTATTACAAAGACAAACAAGATCTGACTCTGAAGATTACTCAAGATAAAAAGGGAAGTTTCTATTCCTTTTTCATATTTAACTCAGGGGGAGATTCATCATCTCAGGGGGAGTTATAATTCTTTATGTTCAATTAAATAAAATTTCTGATACTTTTTGTCATCATCAAAAAGGGGGAGATTGTTAGAACACATATTGGTTCTTAATAATTACTCTTTGTTTTGATGATAACTATTAGGAAATTTATATTTAAGAATTATATACTCTAAAATTTGTTTGAGAGTTTTACTGCAGATTGAAATTATATTAACTCTCTAGAAGCAAATCTGCCTTGAATACAAGAAGTTATTCTGACTCTGAAGCGCCAGATGCACCTTACAGAAGAATCTGTTTGCTCCTTACAGAAGATCCTGAGCGTAGTCTCCAGAAGGATCTAAAGCAAGAAGCTCCAGAACATTCTGAGTCAGAAGCATCTGAAGATAATCAGAAGCATCTGAAGCCGAAGCATCAGAAGTATAGAAGAATATTGATTGAAGAGTTTCTCAAAGCATTAGTCTACAGAAGTTTCTGAAAGTACCTACGCTGCCACGTACTGAAGTTCTGTGTCAAAATGCTCTGATGATCAACACGCTAGAAGCACACATGCTGCAGAAGACTCTGATACAACATAGTTCTGAATCTCATTAGAAGACTCTGATTCATTCAGACTCTGAAGAACTTGCTGAAAGCTGAAGAAGTATTTTCAAGATTATATCCGTTGGAGCTATTCAATGTCTCTTTCCTTATTTGTGCTAGACACACTTACACAGACAAAAAGGATTTTTCTGTGCCATCCATTTCTAGGAAAGGTCAGTTGATGTGAAGACAAAAAGGCTCAGACCTTTTTGGGACTCTCTTTTCAACGTTCAGCTTGCATAATTCAGCTACCTATAAAAGGAGAACTTCACTACATTCTTCAGTTACACACTTGCTGAAAAGAAATCATAATATTCTAAAAGCTCTCATTCTTATTCTTCATAGAATCTCATTGTACTTAAACTTAAGAGAAAAATCACTATTGTGATAAAAGCTTTTTAGAAGCATTAAAACTCTTGTATTTAATTTACATTGATTGTAAAGGATATTCCTTAAGAGGATTCAGTTGGAATCAGTAGCTCTTGAGAAGACTAAGAACTGTTGTTCTTAGGTGATACTATTGTAATCAGTTTGATTTAATAGTGGATTAAGTCCTTGTTGAGAAAGGCAAATCACTCTAGGAAGGGTGGACTAGAGTAGTTGTTAAACGAACCATGATAAAAATAATTGTGTGATTATTTTTTAAGTCTTAATTTTCCATACTTATTCAACCCCCCCCCCCCCCTTCTAAGTATTATCTCACCTTCACGACACCTTTCCAAGCGCCAGACCTAATTTCTTTCTCTCTTTTTCTTTTCTTGCCATGCTATTCAAGAATATCATCTTTCTCTTTAAATTGCCTTTATAAGTCTAACATCTCTGCATTTGAATTATGAAACTTACTCACCCAAACATCTCTTTCTTGCTTCATTTGAGCCAAATCAACTTGGAGGCCTTCCATATCTTAAACTGGAACAAGAGTGGATCCTATGACATTAGGGAACATAGGTTCTTAAAGAGCATAAGACATCTTAATCTTAGCAGCCCTTGCTTGCACCCACTGAGTGTAAGGCTCCAAGGTAACACAATCTTTCATTCCTAATTCATCTTTTCCTTTTTTATGAATCTTATGCCAAGCATGGACTATCCTCCCAAGAGTAGCAACCTTATCCATCAATAACTTAGCGGGTAGACTAAGAATACCTCCTTTAGTCCAAGATTAACATCAATCCCCCTTCTTTTGGTGCACAACCTCTCTAATGACATGAGCCTTACGAATCTCCTTTATACCACTAAGCGGTATCTGATCTGATACAGCTAATCCCATGTGATAAGAATACTCCACCAAATTAGGTGCAAGCTGGTAATCAAGAAAAGTGAAACACCTATATGCTGAATCATAGAATTGGACCAAGGTGTTCAGAGCTTTGTGTTCTACATCAGTGTTCAACACAGTTAGAAGTCTTCCCCATTGGTCTTTGAAATCATAAGAACAAGTCACCAAAGATCCTAAGTTCCTTACCTATTTCAATTCTGGATGCTTGTAATGGAACTAATGAGTGTATCTCCCTCTAGAGTCCATACTCAAATTACACATGATATTTGCAACTAAAGTTCCTAAGTTCCTTGAAAACCAAGTGAAAAAGAGACGTTTATGCATGCATGAATGCATGATTATGAAACAATCACAAACATGGTGGGTTTTATGGTTTAACGTCACAAGCATGAAGCTAGGTGGACAGGGTAACAACCATCCTATCAGGTATGTTCTTTAGATTTGGATGTCTTGAACAGTAACTGGATTCTAAAAAGGCTCTCAGAGTGGTAAATCCATGTTTAAAAAATTTACCGGTTTAACGACTTGCTCGTAAACCAATAATATTATCAAGAGAACCTTGCTTGAGTGTAGTATCGTGTATCAACCATACCAGGCCTACACCAGGAAGGTCATCACATTACATCCTAAAAGTCCAAGAGGGGTTAAAAGTGTTCTAAAGGTCTCTCGGAATCCTATACTCCAAAGTAGAAAATAATAACGCCATTACGACTACTCGTAAGACATTAGTACCTTCAAAGGGGCCTCACTTGAGCGGGGTTCTCATGTCAACCTAGCAAGATTTAACGCCCATAAGGTCAACATGACTATACCACCATCCTAGCTTAAGTGCACTCAAGCCCGAGTAGGGGGCTTATCTCACTACACAGAGATCACCAAGCACTCAAAAAAAAAAAAAAAAAAAAAGAAATAATATAAATATAAATAAAAAAGATAGGCTTAACCCTCTTAAGGATTACTCCCCAGCAGTGTCACCAGCTATCGTGACGGAAAGTTTTTTGGGAATAATCTATTTATTAACTTAACTCGAAAAGTAAGAGTTGCCACCTAACTTTATAAATTTCAAAGGGAAAAGGGAAAAGGTCGAACAAAAATCACAAAAGCACAAAAGAAAAAAAATGTGAGTTCTAGATACGAGGGTTGGTTATGCAAGGGGAAAGTATTAGCACCCCTCACATCTATGGTACTCCATAGGAACCACTTGCAAATTTGTGTTTATAAAAAGATGATTTATTTGCTAATTAATTTCAATTGAAAAGAAATTTTATCGTATTCGAGTGAAAAACTCAACTTACTTGGTATGGGGAAATTTTACTTGGACTTTCTCACATGCTCGTCTCAAAATTCAAGTATAAAATGTCAATCATATCTCAACATATTGTAGAAGTATAGTGGTTTACATCACTACAAGAACAGACTAATATCCAATCTTAAAAAAAAAGGCTATTAAAGAAAAGTGTACAAAGACACAAAAAGATGTTTGATGAGGTTTGTCTTTTTTAGAGGTTTTGAAAAGAGTTTGAATATGCTTATGTTTTTTAAAATTTGTTAAGAAAAATATTTTCTGGATCACTTGACAAAGTCGAGTTTTTTTTAGAAAGAGGTGTGAAGTTTGGAAATAATAAGTTTTTGAAATAGGAAGAAATTTTGAAAATTTAAGAAGATGGTAAAGAGAAAAAGAGACTATCCTAAAGTATAAAGTAAAATGGTCTCATTGTAAGGTAGCCTAAGAGAAAGCCTTTTTACGTGCAAGTGTACTAATAACTAGAGGATAAAGCATTTGAAATGAATCTAAACAAGCATTCCTTTCCCTTTGGATTGAGCCACGAGATGAACAAGCATAAGTACAGATGAATATCAAAAGATCCAGATGAACCACAAATAACATCCAAGTCTTGAATTCAAGAACAAGGGGCCAGAGGAATCATAAGGTCTCAAGTGAATCACAAAGTCTCAAGTGCCACTCCAAGCAAAGGGAAACGCTAAGTCCTAAAGTCCAAAGTCCACAATACTTCTCAAGCAATGGATAGTAACACAAAGTCCAAGAGATCATATTAAATTTTATTAGGGTTTTAGCCATTTTGTAGTGTTTTAGTTCTTTTAAAATAAGAAATCAATAAAGCATAATTTAAATAGCAAAAATCGAATGCAAGAGTCTAAAATGACATGAATGTAAAATGACATAAATGTAAATAGCATAAAAGTAAATGTTAGATGTTAGCACAACTAATATGTCGATGTTAGTATTGATGAGAATTCAACCGAGTCGGGATAATTTAGGGCTATGTTAAGCAATCGTAAGTGGACCTATGTAGAAGTCACACCTATCTGTGGCTGGTCAATAAAAATTTATGTGTAAAAAATGTTAGAGAAATGATACAAATTCATTCTCCTAAAATAATGCAACACAATGGTCAAAACAAAAGCAAAAGAAGAAGAAGAAGTAGATGGAAAAAGAGATGAGAGGAGATGTAGTGAAGAGCCATGCAATCAAAAAGGGATCTATCAACAAGTCAAATGACTCAAAGCATGATCAATCAAGGGATAACCTATCTAAGATACTTAGTGGTAAAGATGATCAGATGATCACTCTTTAACATGTTTGAACCAAAGAAGGTTGAATCAACCAAAATATCATCAATCAAGGATTGAAATGTTGAAAATATGTTTAACCAAGCAATCATCAAGATTCAACATCAAGCCATTCCAAAAATTTGAAATAAAAACAAAATAAAAAAGATTTACAATGGAAATTAAATTGAAAATACCAAAGAGGCATCAAAGCATAAAAGAAATAGTTGAGAAAATTAGAAGAGACCAAAAAAACTACAAGTCAATATTTGAAAATGCTTGAATATTAAATGATGGATCTCATAATACAAGTTGGATCTCAAAATATTTGAAAATGCTTGAATATTAAATTGAGAATGAAAATAATAAAGAAAATAAGGAAAAATAGAAAATAAATACTAAAAATGATTTTATTTTTAAAAAAAAAATAAAATCAGATGGAAAATATTTTTTTAAGATTTTGTGTGAAAAATTAGAATAAAAAAGAGTTAGGGAGCTATTTTAAAAAATTTCTGAAAGAAAAAGAAGTAAAAACAAATAAAAATGAAATTAAAATAAGTAAAAAAAACTATAGCCATCAGATCTGATTACTAAAGCCCATTCAAATGATCACATATCAGGATTTAAAGTCAAAATGCACTCACCAATGGACAAGCACCAGATCACAATGGACAACAGAATTTAAAAAAACACTGTTGCACCCCAAAATTTGACCAACATTTATCTACCAAGCTTATGTTCATTCTATTCATCATCTGCATCTCATTGATATGTGGACAGTAGATCAAGAGGTATGGTTACCCAGCAAGAGTTGTATGAGACTTTGAAGCTAGCCAACAAAGTTATTCAAGTGTCCAAAGGTTGATATCTTTGTCAGAGAACTCAAGAGATCCTCAGAGAGATTGTTTGAAACCAAGGTTGTGTGTCTCATAGCTTGAGAGTTGTGGGAGCTCCTCAGATGATTCTGAGACTATGAGGATGGACTTGAAGCTTTGAGAAAGCTTATGAGATGTCTTGAAATCCATCATGAAGCCTAGAGAGGTCATTGTACAAAGATTCAGAAGATTCAGCCATGAGTGGTGGAATTAGGGTTTGACTGGGTCAACCCTAGGTCAACTGAGGATTTGGAGAGGGTTGAGACCTAATCCAAGAGCCATGTGATCATGGAATGATGCATTGATATGCCATAAGGATGATTCCTAGACCAACTCATCATGATTGAGGAGTTTGAGAATTTTTAAGCTAGGGTTTCTGAGGCTCGACAGTGTAAAATCCCCTAGTTTGATCCCTATCTTCAAGGTAGTGTAGCTCAAGATGTGATTGTCATCTCATCTTTCCCACAACATGAATGTTGTAGAGCTTGCTCTTAGCTTTAATTTGAGTACTATAAGTCCTTGATAGGATTTGTAGAGCTCAAGTTATGACTTTGACAAATTACAGGTCATCTGAGGTATGTGAATCTGGGTCCTTGAAAGTCACCCAACTTGCATCCAACGTTTGCCCTAGTAGGATGATTCCTATGAACTCTTGGTCAACATGAATGTTGTAGGGAATCTTATTAGATTTCTATATAGTACTATAAGTACTTGATAGGATTTTTATAACTCAACTTATGGCTTTGGCAAGTCAAGGGCATTTTGGTCATTTGGAGGTTATAGGTCATTTCAAGCATAAGGCCATATCTCCTATTTCCGAGCTTCAAATGGAAAAATCTTCAACATCAAACTTGCTTAGAATGATGTTTTAAGGATAGTAAGGAGGTCATGGGATGTTTAAAGGGCTTGTATCAAAAAGTGATAAAAATGGCTTAAAATGGAGGCATAAGTTAAATAAGTTGAAATTGAAAATTGGAAATCACAAGTTATACCTCCAAACCATGTCATATAATAGGTCATTTTGACTCTAAAAGACATTCTAAGAACAATGGTTCAGCCACAATTTTGATTTGAGGCCTAGATCATAGGGCTGCTTTGGAAATGGCTTACTTGCATCTTAAGGCACCAAAGCAAAACATGAAGAAACTCCATATACAAGTTAGTTATGCATTGTAACACACCATACATCTCATGTGGGGAGAATTTCAAGTCAAAATTGGTGGTTACAAGAGGCATGGCATGAGATAGCATATGGTGAGAAGTGAAATCAAAGTATCATGAGATGAGAAGTGAAATCAAAGTATCATGAGATGAGAAGCTCAAATACTCATTGGATTATTCCAGAAGGTTCTGGACAGTTCTAACAAGTTCTATATAATGATTAGGGCTTGCTCAGATGCAAGGTTGGTGAGAAAAGTGAGAAAAGGGAGAGAGTGCCATCTTGTTGCTTCCATTGCAAGTCAAGTTTCAATTCTACATTCTTCTTCAATTCCATTCATTCTTTCTATACAAACACACTCCATTGATGATTCTGAAGGTGTGCACATTGATTTGAGAGCAAATCCATGGTGAATTGAAGAGTTGGTGATTGAACTTTCAAGGTAGCAAGTCAGAATCGAATTCTGAGATTGAAGCTTCCTCCATCAAATTTGTTGCAAACAGTAGCAAGATTAGCATCCAAGGAAACTTTCTGAAGAGTTTCAAGGCTTGAAGTGAAGGATTTCACCATCTGTTGATCAATAATAACCAGGTTTGCAAATTCTTCACTACACCATGTTTTATGCATAATTAGGTTAGTTTGTTAGTGTAGAAAGGTTAGAGACACATAGGTGATGGATTTTGGAGAGTTAGAGAGCAATTGGTGAAGGTTGAATATTGGACACCATTTCTTTGATGATCAAGAACTCGTGGTATAGTGAGATATAATTCCTGTTAGATAGCTAATTTCACTCAGTGTGAGTTGGTGAGTATTCTGATGCAAGAAATTTCAAGAACCATGATAGTTGATGATTGAGCACATTTTTGATCTTGGATCGGGTTCAATGATTTAGGATGATTCAGTTGATTTTAAGATCATGGTTGGATTCAGCATAAAATTCTAGGCAAGGTGGGGTCTTGAATTTCTGTTTTCCATGAAGAATTGATGGAGTTCGTGTTTGAGGAAGAAAGAGCTTGAAGCTCTGCATTTTCATGGATTCTCCAAGAACCCTAGCTAGAGGTTGAAGACGAGTTCATGGTCGTTGGATGGTGAGCTGACCATTGACTATTTCTTGATCCATTGGCCACGATTTAATTTCAGTTTGAGAGGGAATCTAAAACTAGGATGAAACGCCCCGTTTCATTAAAAGGAGTTCTTGGGCTTTAGTGAAGAAACCACTATCCACACCCCATCTTCGTGGCCCACCTGATTTTGAACTGGAAATCATTACTTCCTGCACCGTGACATTTTCTATTTTCATTCATTTAGCCCATATGAGAAATGAACTGCATCTGGTTACTAGATACACCACCTCCTTTCATATTCTCATTTTATTTTCTCCATTTTATTTCAAACTTTGAAAAATCATAATAAATGGAAAAATAATGATTTTTAAGTGGAAATTTTTTCTCCCATTTCATATTAATGTCTATAAAATTATCAAATAAAAATATTTTCGTTTCATGCATTTTTGATATTTTTTGTGTATTTTTCATTTTAAGTGCTTTTTAATTCTTTTATGCTGATACATGAATTTGTAGAATTTTGTTTAGGTAGTTCCCTTAACATTTTTAGGCCATTCTTTTTAGGATAGTTAGATATAAGCTTTAGCTTCCCCCTGGATATATTCCATAATTTTGTGATGAATTTTAGGTTAGTTTTGATTAGATGACATTAAGTTGTGTAGAATTAGGTTAATCCTTAACATAGGTCCATAATAACATTAGAATTTTGGGTTTCTAGGTGAATATAGACATTGGGGCATATAAGGGTATTAAGGGTAGGTATGTAGGATCCCTTAAAAGTTATATTAGGTTTTAATATAGTGGTATACTATTTTTAGATGATTTTTGTATTTGATGATTGTTTGTGTTGCCCTTGGGGGCTTGTATTGTTGTTTGCTTTGCTTTGTGGGCTTGGAGAGCTTGGTAGTGCTTGGAGTAGCATTGAGGAGCATAGTAAGAGAATTGAGGAGCATTGAGGAGCTTGAGAGCTTGATCTTGTTTGTTTTTTTGATTGTTTTAGGGTTAGGGATTAGGAAGAGTTTAGACCTAGTTAACTTCTTTCTTAAACATGGATGGTATCTTTCACCTCCATTCCTCCCTATGATTCAAAGTCCTTTATACACCTCTCTCCTTTGGAGGGATAAGTGATAGTACCTAGGAAGTAGAACTTTTGAGGGAACCATTCCTTTGATGTTGAACCCTTATAGGTCACCTTTGGTGGTCAATAAGCAGTTTGACACCCCAGCTTATCCAGTAAGTGATTTCCTCTGGTTTGAATATCTGGAGAGGTGCTGAGCCTGAGTGTGAAGATGAAGACTTCAACGAAGAGAGTGGAAGAGGATGAATCCTTGAGTATGGCCATTCTAGCTGAAGCTTGAAGAGTAACAAGAGCAAGTTGATACTTGAAGACCCAATGAAGATGAAGTAAAGACTGAAGGATGAAGTTGACACTTCTATGTGATTGAAGATTATTCTGAAGAGCTGGGGCTTGAAGAGCAAAGGAAGTTGATACTAACTTTGATACCTGGAGATCCTGAAGGAGGTCAAGTTGATACTTGTGGATAACAGTGAAGCCTGAAGGTGGAGTTGATCAAGAAGTTGAAGCTTAAAGGAGAAGATAAGTTGAAACTTATGTTGAAGGGTTGAAACCTGGAAAAGCAAATTGATATTTGTCAAGAGTGATTGAAGTCTGAAGACTGAGTTGCTGTTGGAAGAGCTGAAGCTTGAGTTTGAGAGAGGAGTTGCTTTCTTCTCTTTTTCTTTGTTGTATTGATATGTTTTGTTTGACTTGCTTGATGCATTAGAGTAAGTTCATATCTAGAATAAGTAGAATCTAGGAGCATGATTGCATTAGAGGTTGAGTTGCTCCCTCTGCTTGTATTGTTACTGTGTGGCTTTGCTTGCGGGTATTCGGTAGAGCCCAGCTCCCTTGCCCATGTGGTTTGTTTGCCTGATGGCATTTTATTTCATTCTTTCTGTATGATTGCAGTTTACTGTTATTGCCTGATAGCATGTTGTTTTATATTTCAGTATGATTACTGTTATCCATTCTGGCTTGAGGTTGAGATGAGCTTGTGGAGGCTGAAGCCCCACACACATTTCCTCCCTCACTTGCATTGCATGCATTTTACTGTAAAGCTGATGCTTTGTCTGTTTTGGTGTATCATTGACATGATCCCTTAGGACTCTCATTTCCTTTGATAAGGAATTGATGATAGAACTTTAGGTTGAAACCTATGCATGACAACTTCTAGGAGTTCCCTGTTCAAACCTCAACCATAGGATGAATCCATGGCATGACAACAGTAGGACTTGATAGTCTCCCTCCTAGTTGGGCCTGTTCTCTTCTCATCTCAAAACAGTTTAAGATACAGTAATCATGAATGATTTCTTTCGTACGTTACGAGCCTTAAGCTATCTGAGAAAGGATTGTGGGAGAGTTTCTTTTCCACAGTCTGGATGTTTAGTATGGTACCCTTTGGGTGACATGCGAAGCATTCACTCTCAGGTCATAGTCTCTAGTGCGATTGAAATCGCAAACACAATAAAAAACACTTCTTTCGTAAAAGACAGGAAATAAACCGTAGTTTCCCGAAATACGTAAGCTCTGATCTCTCATACCTGTTGAGAGTACATAGGCACAATACTGAGGTATTGGCGAGCTACCTTCCCCATAACCAGTCGTAGGCCGAACTACGTTGACTCTGATTTCTCATTCTCTGATGAGAATACGTAGGCATAAAGTGCGACGCTTTGCCGAGTCATTTTCTTTTCTTTTAAGCCAACCTTGATAGGTAGATAGATGAAACCAACCCGTCCAGTAAACACGACAAGCGTGGATCCCGTCGAATACGACGAACGTGAGGGGTGTTAATACCTTCCCCTTGCGTAACCGACTCCCGAACCCAGGCAATGGTTGCGACGACCTTGTCTTACCCTTTTCGTTAGGTTTTCCCGTTCGTTTCCTTTCCCGCTCTGAGGGATAAATAACGAAAGGTGGAGACTCTTCTGTTGTGCCGGCACCTTATTTTCGCGCAAGCGACAGCTGGCGACTCTGCTGGGGATCAAACCCAGAATCTCTGGTTCTCTGGTTCCCTATGCGAGTCAATCCTAACGCTTGTATGTTTACTTGTTGGGTTGCGTTTATTTATCGCATTTTACTTCTCGCACTTTATTTCCCGCATTTTATCTTCAGTATAATATGATTATCTGTGCTATTGTGGGAAGGGGCATTCTGATGAGTGAGAAGCCAGACCCAGGCTTGAGTGCACTATAGACTTAGAGTGGAAATTAGTGGGCGCGTGCTTGCTTTGCAGGCACTAGTGTCTCATGAAATCCACGCTCAGACGAGGTTCATCCGGTTGGCTTCTCTTTCAACCCTTTGGGTTGAGACGGTTGCTGGTTTGGTGGATTGTCGACTCTGAGGACTGATCATTTGTGAGTCAGCCGAGTGAGGCCGCTTCATGAGCTGGTGATGCCACACCTTCTGGGTATCGTATCACCCCTCTTGAATGTCTGTGACGCTGATGAACACATAGGATGCCAAACTTGAGTCAGTTTAGGTCCACACCTGTGAGCAGGGTTGGGTTTATTGCAGGAAACCGTGACCTTCAGACTACCTGGTTTTCTTGACAGTGAATCAGTTTTGTTGGTACCGGGGTTTCTCAGTTGTAGATTTGTCTGTTCTTGATAGAGCAGGTCCTGATCAGAGGATCTTATCAGTAGGTGTTGTTTGTTCTTGATAGAGCAGATTTTTGATTGGGGTCTGAAGATCTCATCAGCAGATGTTGTTTGTTCTTGATAGAGCAGATTTTTGATTGGGGTCTGAAGATCTCATCAGCAGATGATGTTTGTTCTTGATAGAGCAGATTTTTGATTGGGGTCTGAAGACCTCATCAGCAGATATTTCTTGATCCTACATCAGAGGTCCTTATTATCATACATTTGTTCTTGACAGAGCAGAATTATGATCCTATGTATGTGGTCCTATCAGATGGTTGTTCTTGGCAGATCAGATTTGTGGTCCTACATAGGGGTTTTCTTCTCATCAGTGGTTGTTCTTGATAGAGCAGCGTCATGGTTTTGTTGATGCAGAATCTCCACAGCACCAGTTGCCCTGACCTCTTATTGCATGATTGCATCTTGCATCAGTTTGCATCCTCATTTGCATTTCATTAACGTGTGTCTGTGTTGCAGGTACCGTTTTCCCCGATCCAGGATTTCTTGCCTCCTATTGTATTGTTATGGGCCCTCTGAGGAAGACCGTGGCTTACAAGTTCCCCGCCCCCGATGTGGTTAAGCTGACTGGTTTGATAGCTCTAGCAGATGATTCTGTGAGGGATGAGTTCAGGAAATCTTACGGCAGGTTGCTCAGTTTGGTTCGTAAGCCTTCTGTGTTCGAGTTGAATGGGTTGCACGCTCTGCTGCAGTTCTATGACCCTCCGCTGAGATGTTTTACTTTTCAGGACTTTGTTCTCGCACCTACGCTGGAAGAGTATGCTGATTTGCTAGGTGTGCCTATCAAGAGGCAGATGCCTTTTGTTCATATGGACGCTGAGCCTGATCTGGATGGTTTAGCTCCTTCGCTTCACCTGGACGCCTCCGAGTTAGTATTGACCAGTTGGAACAAGGTTCCTGGATTCTCCTTGCAGTTTCTAGTGGGAAAGGCTCAACAGTGTGCCAAAGACCGATGTTGGGTCGCGTTCAATGCCATCCTCGCTCTATGCATATACGGCATCATTCTGTTCCCCAATATGCCCGATTTTGTAGACTTCGATGCATTTCACATCTTCGCATCAGGGAATCCAGTCCCTACCTTGATAGGAGATGTCTATCATTCAGTCCACTACAAAAATGAGAACAGGAGGGGGAAGAACATCTCATGCTGTGTACCCTTGCTTTACAAATGGCTTGATAGCCATCTGCCCAAGAGGGGTCCTTTTGTCTTGTCTGCAGCAGCAGCTGAGTGGTCCGAGCGTCTGATGAGTTTGTCTGCAGAGGATATTGACTGGTTCGACAGAGATAGGTTGGGTACTGAGGTGATCTTCATTTGCAGCGGGTTTCCAAATGTGCCTTTGATAGGTAGGAAGGGCTGTATAAACTACAATCCGTCGTTGCTGGTTCGACAGTTCGCGTATGCTTTGAGAACTTCGCCGAAGGATGAAGAGGTACAGGAATCTCTGTACCTCACTGGTATTCTAGAGGGGGATCTGTTGTCCAAGCTTCAGCGCGCGTGGAATGGTATCAATAAGCGGGGAAATCCATTGCTGGGAAAAAGCAACAATCAAGCCTACCACCCGTACGTGACTTGGATCAGAGCCAGGGCCGATGCTATAGGGATGCCGTTTCCTCATGCCAAGCCAGAAAGCCCTCCAATGATCGAAGAGCCTACTACTGTCCCTATTCAGCAGCATAATTAGGTGTTAGCTGAGCGGGATGAATTGAAGCGGGCGAACGAAGAACTGGAGAAGGAATTAGCTCAGCTCCGAAGCGAGAGGAACGAAGCCGTTCATTCTTTCAAAAGGAAAACAGAGCTGGTGAACCAGCTAGGTACAGACCTGACTAAGCAGATAGCCGAGCGTGAACGCATGGGTCAACGACGTAATGGCTACGAAGAAGCAGCACTTGGACGAGGCATATCGGAGGATATCCAAGTTCAACCAGCACTGGAAGGCTTCCCTGGCCACCAGGAAAGAGCGAGAGGATAAGCTGATGCTACAGATCTCCAAGCTGGAAGCCCAGGTGAAGGACAGTGAAAAGAGGTTTGATGAAGAAACCGCCCGCAGATACGCCGCCGAAGGCCAGCTCAACAAAGCACTCGCTAACCTGAAGAAGCGCAAGCTGACGTTTGAGTCCAAGAAGCGGAAATTAGAAGATTTCTTCGGTGAAGGAGCATGGGAAAGTTCGGTCGAAGGACTTCAGTATACCATTGTGCAGAGAGAATTACTCGTCGAGGGGTTGCTCACTCTGCCAGATCATCCAGAGACGAAGGAGTTGTTAGAAGAGTATCGCGCCCGTGGCCGTACTTGACTATTTGTATTCCTTTTATTTTGATCATTGTTGTATGCTGACCATCACCAGGCTTGTTGGCTGAGGTCACGCTGTTGATTCATCTTGTACTCGCTGATGCTGTGTACTGCCTTGATAGGCTCTCTTTATATATGAAATTGTTGTTTCCCTGATTGGACTCGGACTTCTTCTTCTTATTATTATCAGCACTGGCACTCAGGCACTAGGATCGGGGGAAATCTCCCAAACACATAGACACACGCATGCATTTGCATGAAGCATTTGCATGACGAGCATTTTGTTGTTTTTCCTAACCCTTTAGTGTTTACCAGGTTTTTTCAGGTTTACAGGTGTCCCAGGGTGTTTCCGGTGGTTCCAGGATTGATCAGAGACCGATTCACCATTATCCGACCAGAGCTAATCAGGCCTGAATCATGGATCAAGTGCAAACTGATGTTCAGGAGCTCTGCGAAAGGATGGATCGCTTCATGGAGCTCATGCAAGTGGTCGCCAATGGCCAGGATCAGCTCAGAACTTTGGTTCAGCCTTTGATCTCCAGGGTTGATAGCAACGGCGTGCTCCACGGTGGGACCGTGCCTACTCCTCCACCAGTTGAAACTCCGCAGAATGGTGTCCCCGTGGCCGGTGGCAACGACAGTGCTCATGGCAATGTGATGGCCAACATCGGACTCAATACGACGGGCGTCAGTAATGGGAGTCTGGGAGCTAATGTCAATGTCGGGCCGGGCAACGGCAATGCAGGCGTCGGGAATCTGTTTGTGCCTCAGCCATGGCTTAAGGATCACCAAGATGATGTGTTCTCTCAGAAGGGTGCTGAAGGGGAGCTGAATGCTGAAGCACGGCTTAGATTCAAGGCACTGGAAGATAAAATGAGAGATATTGAGAATCAGAATACTCTGGGCGTTGATATGTCCAAGCTGGGATTAATTGTTGATTTCAAGGTACCTCCTAAGTTCAGGGTACCTGACTTTGAGAAATATAAGGGCACCACCTGCCCTCGTGTCCACCTGAGATCGTATTACAGGAAGATGTCTGCTTATTCCGAAGACGAGAAGTTGCTGATGCACTTCTTCCAAGACAGTCTTTCCGGGCCATCCCTCGAGTGGTACATGGGTTTGGAGCCCACTAGTGTGCGCACATGGAAGGATCTCGCTGAAGCGTTTGTGCACCACTACCAATACAATAGAGACTTGGCCCCGAACCGAGTCTAGCTGCAGAACCTGTCGCAGAGGAATAATGAAGGATTTAAGGAGTACGCCCAGCGGTGGCGTGAGTTGGCAGCCCGGGTTCAGTCGCCGATGGTTGAACGCGAGCTCGTGCAGATGTTTGTAGCTACCCTCCCAGGGGTTTACTATGAAAAGTTAGTCAGCGGTATGTCTGGGACGTTCTCAGCTCTCATTATCATGGGCGAGCACGTCGAGAATGGAATCAAGATCGGGAAAATTCAAGGTGAGTCATCCTCAGCTGGAGGAGGAAAGAAACCTTATGCTGGTAAACGGCGAGAAGGAGAAACGAGCGCTGTAACCAACGCTCGAAGGAATGGCAAGGGCCCTCAGCAGCAGATAGCCAGTATAAATATCCCAGCAGCTCTGCAGCAGTAGCAGCAGCAGCAACCGAATCAACAGGGATATAGAAAGTACCAGAATCGGGCATCTTTGGCAAACCGTCACTTCGAGGCGCCGCCCATGTCGTACGCGCAACTCTTGCAGACTTTGCTTCAGCTACAGTTGGTCCAGAAGAGGATGATGGCTCCCTTGACAAAGGCACCGCCACCGGGGTACGACGCAAATGCCACTTGCGACTTCCACTCAGGGGCACCATGCCACACGATTGAGAATTGCAAAGCCTTCAAGCATAAGGTGCAAGACATGGTGGATGCTAAGATCATCAACTTCTCCGATAATGTGCCCAATGTCACGAAGAATCTTATGTCGAATCATAGGGGAGGCGGAGTGAACGCCATTATCGAAGAAGAGAGCGCAAGTCTGTTGACTGATGTCAGAGACCTAAAGACGCCGCTTAGCTTCGTCAAAGCTAGGTTGTTGAAAAGAGGGTTCTTTCCAGGTTGCGGAGAACTATGCATGGACTGTGCCACGCATTCTGATGGATGTGAGCAGTTGGTAGAAGGAATTCAAAGTCTGATGACTGAGGGGATCCTGCAGTTTAGCCGGAGGGCTGAAAGTGGATCAGGAGAAGTAGTGCTGAAGCAGGCCGATGAAGTCGCCACCATCACCATCCCTCGCCAGTCGATAACCATTGCTGCGCCCAGACCGCCTACAATTACTATCACCAAAGCTGGGCCGATACCCTTCGAGAGCACTAACGCCGTTCCGTGGCATTATGGGGCTGAAGTCTATTGCAACGGACAGAGGTTGGAGTTAGAGCCGTATGGGTCGACTATGGAGAATCTTGCGGCAATCAGTGGTATTACTCGCAGCGGAAGAGTATTTGCACCGCCAGAGGTTGTGGCAGATAAAGCGGTAAAAGCTGATGCGGCCGATAAAGGGAAAAGCAAATTCGTCGAAGAGGTCCCGTGTGGGGTAGAGAAAGACTTGCTTGTTAAGGATGTCGAGGAGTTTATGCGGTTGATTAAAAAGAGCGACTACAAGATTGTAGATCATCTCCATCAGACGCCCTCGAAGATTTCCATTCTCAACCTGTTGCTGTGTTCCGAAGCACACCGCAACGCGCTGCTGAAGGTGTTGAACGCCGCCTACGTACCGCAAGAAATATCGGTGAATCAGCTAGAGGAGGTGGTAGCCCACGTTAATGCTGGCAATGGGCTAGGGTTCACATACTTAGAGCTGACTCCAAAAGGGAGGAATCACAATAGCGCCCTGCACATCTCGATAGAGTGTAGGGGCACGATCATGTCGCACGTGCTGGTGGACACGGGTTCGTCACTTAATGTTCTTCTGAAGAAGGCGTTAATGAAGTTGGATACCCGTGGAGTGATCTGCACACCCAGTGATCTGGTGGTGAAGGCGTTCGACGGGACTAAACGCCACGTTTTCGGGGAGGTGACCCTGCCAATTCAAGTTGGTCCGGAAACGTTCAACGCGGTCTTTTATATTATGGACATCATGCCTGCCTACAGTTGTCTCTTGGGCCGGCCATGGATCCATGCTGCTGGTGCCGTGACCTCCACGTTGCACCAAAAGCTCAAGTATGATGTCGGAGGAAGCATCGTAATCGTGTGCGGCGAGGAGGACATAATGGTGAGCCATTTGTCGTCCTTTAAGTATGTTGAAATGGATGGCGAAATCCATGAAACTCTTTGCCAAGCGTTCGAGGCTGTCAAAGGGAAAGAAGTAGCTCCTGTGGTCGTTGGAAAGCCAGAGATAAATCTCTCCTCCTTCAAGGAAGCTCGGGCCGTAGTCCAAGCTGGATCTACCCCAAGCTGGGGGCGAATTTTGGAGATACCCAACAAGCAGGATAAGTTTGGGTTGGGATATTCTCCTGGAGCTGAAGCTTCTTCTTCTTCGTCTAGCAGTGCGTCTCGAGGTAAAGGGCCGGTCCAATTTACCAGTGGCGGAGTGATCTTTGAAAGCATCAACACGGCGTCTGAAGACAGCGGGGATAGCGATTGTGACCTCGACTCTTGGATTCAGCCAAGCAAGCCGGGCGAGGGCCTCAACAATTGGACCATCAAGGATATCATCCAGATGACAAGTGAAGAGTAATGATTTACTTTTTTCCAATCATTGTACAACCCTATGTCCTACCCGGGGCATAGCGGTTTTATTGTCAGGGCCTTGTTGGATTATGTACATGCATTTTGTTAATAAATCAAAGGCGTTTTCTTCGTATTCAAATATTGTGATCTCTGTTATTCCTGTTTTATATTTGTTTTGAAAAACAGTAAAATGGCAATGGGGTTTGTGCTAACCTGCATATTCTTGTTTTAAACTTAACCCTTGTTATTGCAGGATCCACATAACAGATGACATCGACTCTGGACCTTCTACGGCTCACTTCGACTTCGATTGCCCGATCTATCAAGTCGAAGAAGAGATTGATGAAGACGAAGACCTTCCTGAAGAGTTGGCCCGCTTGTTGAAACAAGAGGAAAAAGTTATTCTGCCTCATGGAGAGGAGATTGAAATCGTGAACCTGGGTTCTGAAGAGCTCGTCAGAAATGTCAGGATAGGGACTGCGTTGTAGAATGATGTCAAGCAGAGATTAGTCGAGATGCTGAGAGAGTATAGTGACGTCTTTGCTTGGTCATACGAAGATATGCCCGGACTTGACACGGATATCATGGTCCACCACTTGCCGCTGCGAGAAGATTGCCCTCCCGTCAAGCAGAAGCTTAGGAGGATGAGACCAGATATGGCCGTTAAGATCAAAGAAGAAGTGCAGAAACAGCTTGATGCTGGCTTCTTAGCGGTCACCACTTACCCTCCGTGGGTCGCCAACATAGTACCTGTACCGAAGAAGGACGGTAAAGTACGCATGTGCGGCGATTATCGGGATTTGAATAGGGTGAGCCCTAAAGATGATTTCCCGTTGCCTCATATCGATGTGTTGGTCGACAACACAACCCAGTTCTCCATGTTTTCGTTCATGGATGGCTTCTCCGGTTACAACCAGATCAAGATGGCGCCGGAGGACATGGAGAAAACGACGTTTATCACTCCTTGGGGAACATTTTGCTATAAGGTAATGCCCTTCGGTCTGAAGAACGCAGGGGCCACTTACCAACGAGCAATGGTAACTTTGTTTCATGACATGATTCATCATGAGATTGAGGTTTATGTTGATGACATGATTGCGAAGTCCCAAATGGAGGAAGAGCATCTGGTCAACTTATTGAAGCTTTTTGAGAGGCTTAGGAAGTTCAGGTTGAGGCTGAATCCTAACAAATGTACTTTCGGAGTACGATCCGGAAAGTTACTGGGGTTTATCGTGAGTGAACGAGGCATCGAGGTTGATCCTGCGAAAATAAAATCTATTCAAGAAATGCCAGCGCCGAAAACAGAAAAAGAAGTTCGTGGTTTCTTGGACTGAATAAACTACATCGCAAGGTTTATTTCTCAGCTCACGGCCACTTGTGAACCGATGTTCAAGCTTTTAAAGAAAGATCAGGCGATTACCTGGAATGAGGATTGGCAGAAGGCATTTGACAAGATAAAGCAGTATCTTCAAGAACCTCCAATCTTGATACCCCCAGTGGCTGGACGACCATTGATCATGTACTTGACAGTTCTTGAGAATAGTATGGGGTGTGTTCTCGGTTAGCACGACGAGACGGGCAGAAAGAAGCATGCGATTTACTACTTGAGTAAAAAGTTCACTGACTGTGAATCTCGATACTCGATGCTGGAGAAGACGTGTTGTGCACTAGCATGGGCTGCCAAACGTCTACGACAATACATGCTCAATCACACCACTATGCTAATTTCGAAGATGGATCCGATCAAGTACGTCTTCGAGAAGCAGGCTCTCTCGGGCAGGATTGCCAGATGGCAAATGGTGTTAACGGAATATGATATTCAGTACGTTTCCCAGAAGGCCATCAAGGGAAGCGTATTGTCTGAATACCTGGCCGAACAGCCGATCGAGGATTACCAGCCGATGAAATTTGAATTCCCTGACGAGGATTTTATGTTTCTCAAAGCGAAGGATTGCGATGAGCCGTTGCCCGACGAGGGGCCAGATAGGAAATCCCAGTGGAAATTGATATTCGATGGGGCGGTTAATTCCTATGGAAGTGGCATCGGGGCTATCATCACGACTCCCCACGGATCCCACATCCGTTCACTGCGAGACTGACGTTTCCAGTCACTAATAACGAGGCGGAGTACGAAGCATGCATCATGGGTCTAGAAGAGGCAATTGATTTGAGAATCAAGAATCTAGACGTATATGGTGACTCAGCGCTTGTGATCAACCAAATTAATGTGGAGTGGGAGACTCGTCAATCGAATTTGGTGCCGTACATGAATTACTCCAGAAGGCTACTTCCGTTCTTTGATCGAGTGGAACTCCATCATGTACCCAGAGCAGAAAATCAGATGGCTGATGCCTTAGCCACGTTGGCTTCGATGTATAAAGTCAATTTTTGGAATGAGGCTCCAAGAATTGTCCTTTCGCGTCTTGATAGACCCGCATTCGTCTTCGCAATCGAGGGAGCCGTCGACGGCAAGCCATGGTTCCATGACATCCAGACTTTCCTTATGACTAAGGAGTATCCTGCGGGTGCGTCAACCCAGGATAAGAAGACTCTGAGGAGGCTGTCTGGAAACTTTTATCTCAATCCTGATGGAGTGTTGTATAAAAGAAACCACGATCTCGTGCTACTCAGATGTGTAGATGAGAAAGAGGCGAGTATGCTCATGGAAGAAGTCCACGAAGGCACATTTGGTACGCACGTCGGCGGGCATGCTATGACGAGGAAAATCCTGAGAGCAGGATACTATGGCTGACGATGGAATCAGATTGCTTCAGGTTTGCGAAGAGATGTCATAAATGCCAGATTTATGCTGATAAAGTTCATGTGCCGCCGTGCCCGTTGAATGTCATGTCCTCCCCGTGGTCGTTCTCCATGTGGGGCATCGACATGATAGGCAAGATCGAGCCCACTGCATCTAACGGTCATCGCTTCATTCTAGTAGCTATCGACTACTTCACCAAGTGGGTGGAGGCAGCCTCATATGCTAATGTGACCAAGAAGTTAGTGGCTAAATTCATAAAGAGGGACATCATCTGTCGTTACGGAATTCCCGAGCGGATCATTACTGATAATGGTTCGAATCTGAATAACAAGATGATGAAGGAGCTGTGCCAGAGTTTCAAGATTGAACACCACAACTCATCTCCTTACCGGCCGAAGATGAATGGCGCCGTTGAAGCAGCCAATAAGAACATAAAGAAGATTGTTCAGAAGATGGTTGTGACCTACAAAGATTGGCACGAGATGCTTCCGTTTGCACTGCACGGTTATCGTACAACGGTACGTACATCGACCGGGGTAACTCCTTTCTCCTTGGTGTACGGTATGGAAGCTGTCCTACCGCTAGAAGTGGAGATCCCTTCTTTGCGAGTTTTGGTTGATGTGAAACTCGACGAGGCAGAATGGATTACGAACCGACTGAACCAACTCAGCCTGATGGACGAGAAGAGGTTAGCGTCGATTGCATTTGGTCGTCTATACCAAAGCCGAATGAAGAAAGCTTATGATAAGAAGGTGCGTCCTAGAAGCTTTCAGACGGGTGATCTCGTCCTGAAGAAGATTCTTCCTCCACACTCCGATCACCGGGGCAAGTGGACTCCCAATTACGAAGGTTCGTACGTCGTCAGCAAGGTCTTCTCAGGAGGAGCTTTGTTGTTATCCACGATGGATGGTGAAGATTTTGCATCCCCGGTGAACGCGGACGCAATTAAAAAATACTTTGCTTGAAAGTGACCCGCTGGACAAAAAAAAGAGAGTCCAGGCAAAAAAGGGGCATCCCGGCGAACCAAAAACAGAATAAAAGGTTCGGGCAAAAATTAGGGATATAAATTTAAAAATGTACACCCGCGAAGTCAAAAACCTACACTGGGCGGCTTCGGCAAAAAAGGGTATCCCGGTGAACCGAAAACCCGCAAAGGGCGGTTCACGCAAAAGTTAGGGATTTGTAAAAGCAAATGACTGCGTTCCGCGTGTGGACTTTCATTGTTTAGTGGTTTGGAAGACCTGAGGGCCGTTTATCTGAATCAATCTCTTCCGAAGCTGAAGCGTCGGAGAAGTGTCGAAGTCGAGTGGGTCATAGAGGGATCAACTCATGGTGTTCGTCTACGCCTCGTTGCCGACATTTGTATATACTGATGTATATTTATGTTTTATTTTTGCGCGGCTTCCTCATTCCAGGAGCTTGCATCTGTTGTAAAACATTTTTACCCATTCAGGGGTTCGTTATCAATAAAATGTATACTATTCAGCAATTCTGTTTGTCTGTTTAGCATTTATCTGTTTTGTTTGCGAAAAAGAACGCCGATGTTTTTGATAAAATGCGCATACATAAACTTACTGGCCTAGGCCATTGATTGTTGAAACAAGGAATTACTTGAATATTGGCACGAGATAATAACCTTGATAGGTCCCTTTGAGAAGGGTATCTTGTCTGTTCGTTTGTGTTGTTACAGGTGTAGCATGTTCCAGACAGTGCGCCGTGCACATCCCGAAGAAGGATGATTCCTCCTTCTCCAACAGAGTTCAGTAACCTCTCCCCGTAGAGCCTGAACGCGAGATCGTGAGCATTGATATGTCTCCCCAGGCAGATATGATTCTCTCCCCAACCAGATGTATCCTGAAGGAGTGTCATCTCCTCATCTGAGTCAGGCGCAAAAGCGCGTGTTCTTCCCCCAGCACCGGGTCACAAGTGCAGGTTTCATGGGAAACTATTCGTACGCCGAAGTATGCAGCCACTAATGGTGCCAGACTGAAGTCTCCAGCAGAATTGAAACTCCCCACCAGAGTTGTACTCTCCCCCGAAGTCAGATGATTCCTGCTTCCCCAGCGGAATTGAGATTCCCGCAGAGTCGTATTCTCCAGCGAAGCAGAATGCTTTCTCCTCCCTCAGTCGAGTTTGCAGATCCCCAAGAGAGCCGAATCCTTGGAAGCTGCTCAAGCCATGATTGGTTTTTCCCCCAGTGGAAGGTTGAACAGCCGAAGTTGTTTCCCCACAGAGTCGTTATCTCCAGAGAAGTAGACGAGAGGGCCATGCA
Organism: Lathyrus sativus; assembly: GCA_963859935.3. Classification (NCBI taxonomy): domain Eukaryota; kingdom Viridiplantae; phylum Streptophyta; class Magnoliopsida; order Fabales; family Fabaceae; genus Lathyrus; species Lathyrus sativus. Next base: position 115,696,875 of record OZ012736.1, on the reverse strand, counting down.
GCTTATTCCCGCGATTGACATCGTTTTTCCCTCAGCAGGTCCAAGTTCTCGTAGAGCTTCATTCCCCCGCAGTAGTCAACTGAAGTTGTGTCCCCTGCGGAGTCCAATTGAGACTGGCGTGACCTTGTTCTCCTCAGCAGGATGATTCCTCTATCTGAGTAGTTCTTCCTCCTTGACAGGAGGATTCTCCCTTCAGCATTTATTTTGCTGACGGGATCGCAATCATAGTGCGTGATTGCATAGCATTTATCATAAACGCATAGCATTTCCACCGTGTGGAGCATTGCGCCATTGCCGAAGCATATGCATAATAAACATGATCTAGGTTGTTACCGTTCTTGTTTTGCAGGTGTTCCGCCGCAGAATCGATTGCTCAGGATGATTCCTGACATTCTCCCCATCGAAGCCGCTTGCTCAAGATGATTCTTGAAGTCTCCAGCGAAGTTTTTGGTTCAAGATGATTCTTGAATTCCCCAGCAGGGTCAGTTGCTTAAGATGATTCTTAAGATCCCCATCACAGTCACCAGAGTTGGTCGCTCAAGTTGATACTTAGAGTCCCCAGTAAAGGTTGCCCAGGATGATTCCTGAAATCCCCAACAAAGTGTTCGCTCAGGATGGTTCCTGAAATCTCCAGCATGGTTACCGGTGCAAGATGACTCTTGAAGGTCCCCGGCGAAGTTATTTGTCCAAGATGATTCTTGAAGTCCTCAACAGAGTTGATTCATCCAGAATGATTTCTGGACCCCCGGAGCGGAGTGACTTGATAGTTCTCCAGAATCCCCAGCGGCGAAGCGTCATCCCCAGCAGGTTTCTAACGACGAAGTTGAAGCCTCCCTTGAAGACTCCATGATTGAAGTCTGATCGTGTTAATGGAGCAGTTCTCTCAGCTGATGCGGAGTGTCGTACGGCAGAGGTTTAGATATTCCCAGTTGGCTCATGATTGACCAAGAATTCTATTCCCGACTTGCTGATGAAGTCCGGCTGATGCCCGACAGTAATGCGGAGTGCCTGATGGCATGATCAACCTGATGGTTGAAGTCCGGCCGATGCCCGACAGTTTCGTTGAATGCCTGATGGCATGATCAACCTGATGGTTGAAGTCCGGCTGATGCCCGACAATTTCTTTGGATGCCTGATGGCATGATCAACCTGATGGTTGAAGTCCGGCTGATGCCCGACAATTTCTTTGGATGCCTGATGGCATGATCAACCTGATGGTTGAAGTTCGGCTGATGCCCGACAATTTCTTTGGATGCCTGATGGCATGATCAACCTGATGGTTGAAGTCCGGCTGATGCCCGACAATTTTCTTGGAATGCCTGATGGCATGGTCAACCTGATGGTTGGAGTCCGGCTGACGCCCGACAAAGTTCTATGAATGCCTGATGGCATGATCAACCTGATGGTTGACCTGAAGAGTCCCGAGGAGTCGTGATGCCTGATGGCATGATCGACTATGTATTACCAGTTACCGTGTGACCAATTATCCAGCTAGTTGTCGTGCAGCTATTATTGCAGTTTTCGAAGATTTGTTCCCTTCTGAGTACTGTGTACTTATGCAGTTGGAAAATTTCCGGGTTTATCGGTATTCAACCGTCTCGCACTGTGATTGGCTGAGAGCCGTTCGCTCCTCACCCAGTCAGGTTCAAGCCGTTTGAATAGGGGCAGCTGTTGCACCCCAAAATTTGACCAACATTTATCTACCAAGCTTATGTTCATTCTATTCATCATCTGCATCTCATTGATATGTGGGCAGAAGATCAAGAGGTATGGTTACCCAGAAAGAGTTGTATGAGACTTTGAAGCTAGCCAAGAAAGTTATTCAAGTGTCCAAAGGTTGATATCTTTGTCAGAGAACTCAAGAGATCCTCAGAGAGATTGTTTGAAACCAAGGTTGTGTGTCTCATAGCTTGAGAGTTGTGGGAGCTCCTCAGATGATTCTGAGACTATGAGGATGGACTTGAAGCTTTGATAAAGCTTATGAGATGTCTTCAAAGCCATCATGAAGCCTAGAGAGGTCATTGTACAAAGATTTAGAAGATTCAGCCATGCGTGGTGGAATTAGGGTTTGACTGGGTCAACCCTAGGTCAACTGAGGATTTGGAGAGGGTTGAGACCTAATCCAAGAGCCATGTGATCATGGAATGATGCATTGAGATTCCATAAGGATGATTCCTAGACCAACTCATCATGATTGAGGAGTTTGAGAAGTTTTAAGCTAGGGTTTCTGAGGCTTGACAGTGTAAAATCCCCTAGTTTGATCCCTATCTTCAAGGCAGTGTAGCTCAAGATGTGATTGTCATCTCATCTTCCCCACAAAATGAATGTTGTGGAGCTTGCTCTTAGCTTTAATTTGTGTACTAGAAGTCCTTGATAGGATTTGTAGAGCTCAAGTTATGACTTTGACAAATTACAGGTCATCTGAGGTATGTGAATCTGGGTCCTTGAAAGTCACCCAACTTGCGTCCAACGTTTGCCCTAGTAGGATGATTCCTATGAACTCTTGGTCAACATGAATGTTGTAGGGAATCTTCGTAGCTTTCTATAGAGTACTAGAAGTACTTGATAGGATTTGTAGAACTCAACTTATGGCTTTGGCAAGTCAAGGGCATTTTGGTCATTTAGAGGTTATATGTCATTTCAAGCATAAGGCCATATCTCCTATTTCCAAGCTTCAAATGGAAAAATCTTCAACATCAAACTTGCTTAGAATTATGTTTTAAGGCTAGTAAGGAGGTCATGAGATGTTGAAAAGGCTTGTATCAAAAAGTGATAAAAATGGCTTAAAATGGAGGCATAAGTTAAATAAGTTGAAATTGAAAATTGGAAATCACAAGTTATACATCCAAACCATGTCATATAATAGGTCATTTTGACTCTAAAAGACATTATAAGAACAATGGTTCAGCCACAATTTTAATTTGAGGCCTAGATCATAGGGCTGCTTTGGAAATGGCTTACTTGCATCTTAAGGCACCAAAGCAAAACATGAAGAAACTCCATATACAAGTTAGTTATGCATTGTAACACACCATACATCTCATGTGGGGAGAATTTCAAGTCAGAATTGACGGTTACAAGAGGCTTGGCATGAGATAGCATATGGTGAGAAGTGAAATCAAAGTATCATGAGATGAGAAGCTCAAATACTCATTGGATTATTCCAGAAGGTTCTGGACAGTTCTAACAAGTTCTATATAATGATTAGGGCTTGCTCAGATGCAAGGTTGGTGAGAAAAGTGAGAAAAGGGAGAGAGTGCCATCTTGTTGCTTCCATTGCAAGTCAAGTTTCAATTCTACATTCTTCTTCAATTCCATTCATTCTTTCTATACAAACACACTCCATTGATGATTCTGAAGGTGTGCACATTGATTTGAGAGCAAATCCATGGTGAATTGAGGAGTTGGTGATTGAACCTTCAAGGTAGCAAGTCAGAATCGAATTCTGAGATTGAAGCTTCCTCCATCAAATTCGTTGCAAACAGTAGCAAGATTAGCATCCAAGGAAACTTTCTGAAGAGTTTCAAGGCTTGAAGTGAAGGATTTCACCATCTGTTGATCAAGAATAACCAGGTTTGCAAATTCTTCACTACACCATGTTTTATGCATAATTAGGTTAGTTTGTTAGTGTAGAAAGGTTAGAGACACATAGGTGATGGATTTTGGAGAGTTAGAGAGAAATTGGTGAAGGTTGAATATTGGACACCATTTCTTTGATGATCAAGAACTCGTGGTATAGTGAGATATAATTCCTGTTAGATAGCTAATTTCACTCAGTGTGAGTTGGTGAGTATTCTGATGCAAGAAATTTCAAGAACCATGATAGTTGATGATTGAGCACATTTTTGATCTTGGATCGGGTTCAGTGATTTAGGATGATTCAGTTGATTTTAAGATCATGGTTGGATTCAGCATAAAATTCTAGGCAAGGTAGGGTCTTGAATTTCTGTTTTCCATGAAGAATTGATGGAGTTCGTGTTTGAGGAAGAAAGAGCTTGAAGCTCTGCATTTTCATGGATTCTCCAAGAACCCTAGCTGGAGGTTGAAGACGAGTTCATGGTCGTTGGATGGTGAGCTGACCATTGACTATTTCTTGATCCATTGGCCACGATTTAATTTAAGTTTGAGAGGGAATCTGAAACTAGGATGAAACGCCCCGTTTCATTAAAAGGAGTTCTTGGGCTTTAGTGAAGAAACCACTATCCACACCCCATCTTCGTGGCCCACCTGATTTTGAACTGGAAATCATTACTTCCTGCACCGTGACATTTTCTACTTTCATTCATTTTTCTAATTGATTTTCTGATAATAATTGGGCTTAGCGCGTTACTACCTAAACCCCCCACTTTTAGCCCATATGAGAAATGAACTGCATCTGGTTACTAGATACACCACCTCCTTTCATATTCTCATTTTATTTTCTCCATTTTATTTCAAACTTTGAAAAATCATAATAAATGGAAAAATAATGATTTTTAAGTGGGAATTTTTTCTCCCATTTCATATTAATGTCTAGAAAATTATCAAATAAAAATATTTTCGTTTCATGCATTTTTGATATTTTTTGTGTATTTTTCATTTTAAGTGCTTTTTAATTCTTTTATGTTGATACATGAATTTGTAGAATTTTGTTTAGGTAGTTCCCTTAACATTTTTAGGTCATTCTTTTTAGGATAGTTAGATATAAGCTTTAGCTTCCCCCTGGATTTATTCCATAATTTTTTGATGAATTTTAGGTTAGTTTTGATTAGATGACATTAGGTTGTGTAGAATTAGGTTAATCCTTAACATAGGTCCATAATAATATTAGAATTTTGGATTTCTAGGTCAATTTAGACATTGGGGCATATAAGGGTATTAAGGGTAGGTATGTAGGATCCCTTAAAAATTATATTAGGTTTTAATATAGTGGTATACTATTTTTAGATGATTTTTGTAGTTGATGATTGTTTGTGTTGCCCTTGGGGGCTTGTATTGTTGTTTGCTTTGCTTTGTGGGCTTGGAGAGCTTGGTAGTGCTTGGAGTAGCATTGAGGAGCATAGTAAGAGCATTGAGGAGCATTTAGGAGCTTGAGAGCTTGATCTTGTTTGTTTTGTTGATTGTTTTAGGGTTAGGGATTAGGAAGAGTTTAGACCTAGTTAACTTCTTTCTTAAACATGGATGGTATCTTTCACCTCCATTCCTCCCTGTGATTCAAAGTCCTTCCATGGTATACACCTCTCTCCTTTGGAGGGATAAGTGATAGTACCTAGGAAGTAGAACTTTTGAGGGAACCATTCCTTTGATGTTGAACCCTTATAGGTCACCTTTGGTGGTCAATAAGCAGTTTGACACCCCAGCTTATCCAGTAAGTGATTTCCTCTGGTTTGAATATCTGGAGAGGTGCTGAGCCTGAGTGTGAAGATGAAGACTTCAACGAAGACAGTGGAAGAGGATGAATCCTTGAGTATGGCCATTCTAGCTGAAGCTTGAAGAGTAACAAGAGCAAGTTGATACTTGAAGACCCAATGAAGATGAAGTAAAGACTGAAGAATGAAGTTGACACTTTTATGTGATTGAAGATTATTCTGAAGAGCTGGGGCTTGAAGAGCAAAGGAAGTTGATACTTACTTTGATACCTGGAGATCCTGAAGGAGGTCAAGTTGATACTTGTGGATAACAGTGAAGCCTGAAGGTGGAGCTGATCAAGAAGCTGAAGCTTAAAGGAGAAGATAAGTTGAAACTTATGTTGAAGGGTTGAAACCTGGAAAAGCAAATTGATATTTGTCAAGAGTGATTGAAGTCTGAAGACTGAGTTGCTGTTGGAAGAGCTGAAGCTTGAGTTTAAGAGAGGAGTTGCTTTCTTCTCTTTTTCTTTGTTATATTGACATGTTTTGTTTGACTTGCTTGATGCATTAGAGTAAGTTCATATCTAGAATAAGTAGAATCTAAGAGCATGATTGCACTAGAGGTTGAGTTGCTCCCTCTGCTTGTATTGTTACTGTGTGGCTTTGCTTGCGGGTATTCGGTAGAGCCCGACTCCCTTGCCCATGTGGTTTGTTTGCCTGATGGCATTTTATTTCATTCTTTCTATATGATTGCAGTTTACTGTTATTGCCTGATAGCATGTTGTTTTATATTTCAGTATGATTACTGTTATCCATTCTGGCTTGAGGTTGAGATGAGCTTGTGGAGGCTGAAGCCCCACACACGTTTCCTCCCTCACTTGCATTGCATGCATTTTACTATAAAGCTGATGCTTTGTCTGTTTTGGTGTATCATTGACATGATCCCTTAGGACTCTCATTTCCTTTGATAAGGAATTGATGATAGAACTTTAGGTTGAAACCTATGCATGACAACTTCTAGGAGTTCCCTGTTCAAACCTCAACCATAGGATGAATCCATGGCATGACAACAGTAGGACTTGATAGTCTCCCTCCTAGTTGGGCCTGTTCTCTTCTCATCTCAAAACAGTTTAAGATACAGTAATCATGAATGATTTCTTTCGTACGTTACGAGCCTTAAGCTATCTGAGAAAGGATTGTGGGAGAGTTTCTTTTCCAAGTCTGGATGTTTAGTATGGTACCCTTTGGGTGACATGCGACGCATTCACTCTCAGGTCATAGTCTCTAGTGCGATTGAAATCGCAAACACAATAAAAAACACTTCTTTCGTAAAAGACAGGAAATAAATCGTAGTTTCCCGAACTACGTAAGCTCTGATCTCTCATACCTGTTGAGAGTACGTAGGCACAGTACTGATGTATTGGCGAGCTACCTTCCCCATAACCCGTCGTAGGCCGAACTACGTTGACTCTGATTTCTCGTTCTCTGATGAGAATACGTAGGCATAAAGTGCGACGCTTTGCCGAGTCATTTTCTTTTCTTTTAAGCCAACCTTGATAGGTAGATAGATGAAACCAACCCGTCCAGTAAACACGACAAGCATGGATCCCGTCGAGTACGACGGACGTCAGGGGTGCTAATACCTTCCCCTTGCGTAACCGACTCCCGAACCCAGGCAATGGTTGCGACAACCTTGTCTTACCCTTTTCGTTAGGTTTTTCCGATCGTTTCCTTTCCCGCTCTGAGGGATAAATAACGAAAGGTGGCGACTCTTATGTTGTGCCGGCACCTTATTTTCGCGCAAGCGACAAACACGTGTCGCTATGTGATTGGTGTTAGAGGCCAAATTTCACTTATTTGATCTATCATTTATTGGCACCTTTCACTCATTTTTGTCGTAAAAGTGTTGAAAACCACTCTTGTTTTGTTTGCTTTGCAATATAGTGTGAAAATCTCTTGGTACCTTTGATTTTGTGTTATTGTGCAGGAATTAGGCACAAAACAAGTGAAAAGTAAGACACAAGAAAAATGGTCAAGGAATCCAGGACGGCATGCAAACAACACTAAAGAGTTAGCAATTAAAAAATGAATGGAATGAAGTTGAGATGTGTAAATAACGTGTACGGTGAATGCCTCTTTTGTGTCGGCAATTTCGTTTCCATGGCCTTAGAAATGTCCCTTGTTTGTAAACCCGACCAAGCTACAACCTTAAAGACCTTAGTGATCTTCTTGCTTCCATATTTTTGCTTTTGATTGTTAGATTTTGTATGAATTGAATTGATATGGCATTGTTTGTTAGTTGAGTGAAATTGTCCCCGCGGTTGCAAACGCGTAATTTCTTCAATCCTTATTCGAAGAGGAGAGTTAGAGTGATTCATTCATGAAAAACATAGTTGTTGATTGATACATGGCTTAATATTTGCTTTAAGAAGTTAGTTCTTTTGCATTGTTTGATCCTAAACATTTCAAACCATTGCTTGTTTGTATCATTTGTGTTTGAGCCAATGTTATCCATTCTTGGGTGAATCTTAATCTTGAGCAAATCCTCTTGTTGCAAAATGAGTGGCATACTTTGCTTGAGGACAAGCAAAAAGCTAGTTGGGACGAGTTGTTAGATTTAACAGCCTGATTTTTAATAACTGATTAATTGTACTAGTTAGTTGGTTTGTATGGTTTAAGTGAATTATTGGATTTAACTGATTTATTCTATTTGGTAGAATCAGGAGGATTTATCAGATGTTTTCTAAACAATGTCAAAATGAGGTATTTTATGAGAAAACGAATTGACAAATATTTTCAGAGAATAAATATATTGGAGAAAAATGGAAAGGAAGGATATATATAAATATGGGGGAAAAGGAACGACAATGAAAAATAGAAAACATGAAAAGAAAGTGGAGGAAGAAGAGAAAGTAGAAGGAAAAAGAAGGAAAAGCTTGGAAAGCTCAAGAATGACTTCTAACTTCCGATTAATCGAGGTAAGGGTGTGAAATCTTACTATCTTAATCAATGTCTATGATTATGTATGTGTGTGTTTGGATTTGTTGAGGGTTTCCTACATTTTTCCATTTTAGGTCGGAAGTAGATTTAATCGGTAGAAACTGAATTTTATCGGTTAGAATTTGGAATAGACGAGGTAGTATAGTCGGGTGATGAGTATGTTATGCTACTGGAACTAATTTGGATTAAATCGTTCGGTTTGTGAGGTTTGGGCATTCGGACAGCCATGAAAGTTCTGAGTTCGCAGGTTCGCCAGGCGAATGTTAGCGAAGCTTTGCCAGGCGAAGCCCAGCGAGCAGCAGCGAACCAAGTCAGTGACAAACACCCTGTCTTCGCTGGCAAGTTCGCCAGGCGAATGAGTGTGGCGAAGGTTCGCCAGGCGAGTGTGCTAGCGAGTAATTCCTGAATAAACCCCAGTGGTCTTCGCTGGTAAGTTCGCCAGGCGAACGGTGTAGCGAAGGTTTGCCAGGCAAAGGTTAGCGAACACAACAACATATTTTCTTTTCCTGTGTTTTCCATTCGTGGATTAATTGTGTGGTTTGGTTGTGATCATTCCTTGTCTGAGATGACTAATTATATGCTATTATGTGTGCTGTGGGTAGCCGTACGGCGTGAATCCTAGATTATGAATTGATTGTGAATATGTGGCCTTTTGGCATATGTGACGCATTGTTTAAATTGATTGAAAATGCATGATGGATGTGATTGAGTTTATTTCCGTTTGGCACGATATTTGCAAGTGCATATTGCTCGTATGTGATGTATGAAGATTGTAAATGTGAACCATGTTTAAATATTGTGAGTGCATAATGAATATATGTGATTAACGTGATGAATGCATGAGTATGTTTGTAAACATGTGTGCATTTCAAGAGTGTCATGAGTCATGTCGCATGTGAAGCATCATGGTGTGCATTCTTGTATTTATTGATTCCTTGGAGAATCTGCAGAACCTCGTGTGCCCTTGTGGGGTGTGAGCGATGGTTATTTATTGATTCCTCAGAGAATTTGCAGAACCTCGTGTGCCCTTGTGGGGTGTGAGCGATGGTTATTTATTGATTCCTAGGAATCTCTACAGAACCTTATGTGTCCTTGTGGGGTGTGAGCGATGGTTATTTATTGATCCCTTGGAGGATTTGCAGAACCTCGTATGTTGCGATGGTTATATTAATTCCTCGGAGAATTTGCAGAACCACGTGTGCCCTTGTGGGGTGTGAGCGATGGTTATTTTTGGTTCTTCAACTGAACCTTCTGAAATGAGTCGGTACCGCATTTGCATCTGCATAGAGTCGTGTGTCAGTCTCTATGAGTTGCATGTTGTCATCTTCATATGATGCATTGGTTAAATAAACAGGAATGTAGATGTTATGTGAATTAACGCGAATTTCGGTAATGGCATGAGTGAGTATGCGAATATATGTATATATGTGGGTTTACATGGATTGATGTAAACATTGGTGAATGCATATTGTATATGCTTGATGTTCTATTTATATATAGATACTTATATGGATACATTATGATGTATGGAATGATTGAGATGTATAGAATGATTGTAAATGTTTATGTGATAATGATGTGAATTATACAAGTATGATTTTATAAGCTTATATGATTTGCGGTAAATGAAACATAATGTATATCTGATTGTTAGGAGAAGTTTGCCTATGTATATATACGATATGTTGATGTGGGAATGGTGAGTGTGTGAATTGATTGAGAAATGTGGCATATATGTATTTTATGATTGTTTATATACATAATTATATGCATTGTTATTATGGTAATATTTCTCACCCTTCTGCTGTTTTATAATGCTCTATGAGGCATTGCAGATTAGGATTGCTGGAGGTTTTCCTTTGGAGTATAGCTCCTTTCTCTTGAGTCGGTCGCTCTTATATGTAACATCGGGTAGCTAGGCTTGTAGAGTATCTTGTGATACATTATGTATGTAATAGTTGACGATGTTTGGTAAACTGTGATTGATGTTATGAACAACCTGATGGCGTGTACTTGTATTTTATCATGTCTTAAGTAATTCAATGTTTTAGTCTTCCGCTTAAACAGAAAACATGAATATGCTTATTTTAAGAACCATGCGTTTATTTTCTTTTAGTTGAGATTTACCCCTTTTGAATTATTTCTTTATAAACATTAATATTCATGTGGTCGTTTCGTGAGTAATGTGACGCACTCCTTTTATACCATGAAATAAATATACTCTGATGGAATTTTAATTCGTGCCTAAATGATTTAATTGTGTTATTTGGGGGTATAGAAAGGGGGTGTTACATTAAGTGGTATCAGAGCTGGTCGGTCCATCCGACCAAGTTGTCTAATGTTGGTTGTTCCCTTGTACGCGACATGTGTGTGAAACACTGTTGGTACGTGTTTGTTGTTTAGCCTTTGTCTGCAGAAGTGGGAATGATCCGAGTGGGGGAGAACTTGTGCTTCTCCAGGTTGCTGCAAAATGTGGAGTTGTAGCTCAATGTGGTTGAATTCCCTTATAGTTTGGTAAAGATGGTTTATACTCCATCATGATTTCGGCTGTCTGTTGACAAATTGAGGAACTGATCACCCTTAATCTCTTGTTGATAGTAGTTGGGTTGTGTTGGATGGGATAGATGGGTCTTGCGAGCTTAGATGGTGTGTGCAGTGAATTGTTTGGAGTGAAGCCAAATGCTTAAGGATTGTTCTGAGGAGTCGACGCAGGACAGTGTCGAGATGTTGAATTTTGATGAGATTTTGAGTGCTAATGAAAGTGGGAGGTTGGCAATTTCCGATTAGTTATGGATGTCTAGAAGTTATCCTGACAAGATAAGTGTTACAGGGCCAGGATGTGAAGTGGGGTTGTGAAAGACTTAATTTCGGGAACTGGTCCGAGATTGAGAACCCATGTTGTATGTGTGTTTGGATGCTCAAGGAGTTAAATTAATCGAGTAGTTGAGACTCGCGTTTAGTGTGGGTGCTACGACAATAGACCCCGAGGTTAAGTATATAAAGAGTGGAATGGTGACTTCTGGAGATTACTAAAAGGAGTAAGATACGGGACACAAGATTGGTATGGTTAAATCTTCAACCATTTCGAGAAGCTGAAGATGTATTGAATGGCCTTCTAAGTGCAGAATGTTGTTTCTACGACCTTGTAGTAACGGGAGGACCGTAATTTGGAATGACGCAAGGTTAGGAGCGTGGGAGTCATTACAGTGCTCTATGTGACGAGAAGGTAGTGACATGGAATTGAGTAATTAGTAATGTGATACGTTTGGATGTTGTGGTAAGTGCGATTCGTGTTTTCGCCATAGGTTTACAACTGCATGTCTGTTTGGGATGGAATTTTCCACGCTTGAGTGGGTGAGTCAAGGGTTGTGTAACCAATGGTGTTTTGATGTATTAGAATAATATAGAGGATCATGTTGCATATCGGGAGTTTGAGTTATCAGTATTAGAGAGGAAGTAGTGTTATGTCACTATGAAGAAAGTTCAAAGAATTTTGGAAAAGCTGTCAACAGCTTGTGTGTTGGTTTTGTCGAATCCGACAGGACTATTTGTTGTGTTTTGTGATGCTTGGGTGATATGATTGGGAGATACGTTAAATGCGCAATTAAAAGTACAAGAGGAAATATCTGACAAGTGACTTAGGGTTGGTTGTTGTTGTGTGTTTGTACCGGAGTTTGGGAGCCTCAATTGTTTAGTTGAGATTTGAGATGGTTAATGATCTTAAGAGCTTAAGGTATTTATTTGGTTTGAGAAAATTGCATAGGATGCAGAGGAAATAATGGGGACTTCGTATGGAGTTGAACTTTGTATGAAGAGACTGATTATTGGTATTCTCAATGGGATTCGAAAAGGTTGGAATTCTAATTGGAGTTAATAGATTGATTGAGTTTAATGGATTGAAGTCGAAGGACTGATTTTCGGATTTATGGAAATGGTGACATGAGATGTTGTGATAAAGTCTATGTGTCCGAATAGTGTGGATTGGATAAGAGTACTTTGAAAGAATTGTTTTGGTGTCCACGGATGGAGAGAGAAGTGGTTGCGGTGGTATAGGCTGACTAGACTTGTTGAAAGTCGAAGTGTGAACATCAGAGACTGTTGGCCTGATGCCACTGTCGAGTAATTCTGAGTAGTATGTGATACCGTCTAATACCGTTTCAGATGGGAACCTATGTTTTTATTGAGATTTTGGAAGAGTTTGCGGACGTTTTGGGTGCCATGTTGAAGTTGAACTTTGTCTAGCATTCGTGAACGGATGGGCAGACAAAAGGGGCTATCCAGTATATAGAGGATTTGTTGAGAGCTCATGTGTTGGATCAAGATGGATAAGAAGGAGGTGTAGAACCCCTTTGTGTTGATGTGTGTCTGGCCAGAGTGTTGTACTCGGACTTGGGATTGTGCAAGAGACGACTGAAAAGATTAGAGTATCTGAGAAAGGACGTGTTTTGAGAGTTACGATAGTAACTGGTATTGATCGAGCTTGAGGTCTCGGAAGCAAACGGTTTCTTGTTGAATGTGTATCAGAGTAGCGCAGCGGAAGCATGGAAAAATAGCATGTTAGATTGTTTTACCGCTGTCACTATGAGAAATTGCATGATGTCTTCATGTGTCTAAGCTGAGGAAGCGCATCAATCCAGATGGACGGTGTATGAGTGAGAGAGGATTTGACTGTTGAGACAACTTTAAGAAAAGGGATTGTCTTGGTAAAGGTATTTTGGAGGATCAACTAGAGAAAGTTGGATTTGAATCGGATAATATTTTCGAGGACGAAAATTCCTAAAGTGGGGGACAGTTGTAACAACCTGATTTTTAATAACTGATTAATTGTACTAGTTAGTTGGTTTGTATGGTTTAAGTGAATTATTGGATTTAACTGATTTATTCTATTTGGTAGAATAAGGAGGATTTATCAGATGTTTTCTAACCAATGTCAAAATGAGGTATTTTATGAGAAAACGAATTGACAAATATTTTCAGAGAAGAAATATATTGGAGAAAAATGGAAAGGAAGGATATATATATATATATATATATATATATATATATATATATATATATATATATATATATATATATATATATATGGGGGGAGAGGAACGACAATGAAAAATAGAAAACATGAAAAGAAAGTGGAGGAAGAAGAGAAACTAGAAGGAAAAAGAAGGAAAAGCTTGGAAACCTCAAGAACGACTTCTAGCTTCCGATTAATCGAGGTAAGGGTGTGAAATCTTACTATCTTAATCAATGTGTACGATTATGTATGTGTGTGTTTGGATTGGTTGAGGGTTTCCTACATTTTTCCATTTTAGGTCGGAAGTGGATTTAATCGGTAGAAACTGAGTTTTATCGGTTAGAATTTGGAATAGAAGGGGTAGTATAGTCGAGTGATGAGTGGGTTGTGCTACTGGAACTAATTTGGATTAAATCGGTCGGTTTGTGAGGTTTGGGCTTTCGGACAGCCATGGAAGTTCTGAGTTCGCAGGTTCGCCAGGCGAATGTTAGCGAAGCTTCTCCAGGCGAAGCCCAGCGAACAGCAGCGAACCAAGTCAGTGACAAACACCCTGTCTTTGCTAGCAAGTTCGCCAGGCGATTGAGTGTGGCGAAGGTTCGCCAGGCGAGTGTGCTAGCGAGTGCTAGCGAGTAATTCCTGAATAAACCCCAGTGGTCTTTGCTGGTAAGTTCGCCAGACGAACGGTGTAGCGAAGGTTTGCCAGGCAAAGGTTAGCGAACACAACACCATATTTTCTTTTCCTATGTTTTCCATTCATGGATTAATTGTGTGGTTTGGTTGCGATTATTCCTTGTCTGAGATGACTAATTATATGATATTATGTGTGTTGTGGGTAGCCATACGGCGTGAATCCTAGATTATGAATTGATTGTGAATATGTGGCCTTTTGGCATATGTGACGCATTATTTAAATTGATTGAAAATGCATGATGGATGTGATTGAGTTTATTGTCGTTTGGCACGATATTTGCAAGTGCCTATTGCTCGTATGTGATGTATGACGATTGTAAATGTGAACCATGTTTAAATATTGTGAGTGCATAATGAATATATGTGATTAACATGATGAATGCATGAGTATGTTTGTAAACATGTGTGCATTTCAAGAGTGTCATGAGTCATGTCGCATGTGAAGCATCATGGTGTGCATTCTTGTATTTATTGATTCCTCGGAGAATCTGCAGAACCTCGTGTGCCCTTGTGGGGATTGAGTGATGGTTATTTATTGATTCCTCGGAGAATTTGGAGAACCTCGTGTGCCCTTTGTGGGGTGTGAGTGATGGTTATTTATTGATCCCTCGGAGGATTTGCAGAACCTCGTATGTTGCGATGGTTATATTAATTCCTCGGAGAATCTGCAGAACCTCGTGTGCCCTTGTGGGGTGTGAGCGATGGTTATTTTTGGTTCTTCAACTGAACCTTCTGAAATGAGTCGGTACCGTATTTGCATCTGCATAGAGTCGTGTGTCGGTCTCTTTGAGTTGCATGTTGTCATTTTCATATGATGCATTGGTGAAATAAACATGAATGTAGATGTTATGTGAATTAACGTGAATTTCAGTAATGGCGTGAGTGAGTATGCAAATATATGTATATATGTGGGTTTACATGGATTGATGTAAACATTGGTGAATGCATATTGTATATGCTTGATGTTCTATTTATATATAGATACTTATATGGATACATTGCGATGTATGGAATGATTGAGATGTATAGAATGATTATAAATGTTTATGTGAAAATGATGTGAATTATAGAAGTATGATTGTATATGCTTATATGATTTGTGGTAAATGAAACATAATGTATATGTGATTGTTAGGAGAAGTGTGCCTATGTGATATGTTGATGTGGGAATGGTGAGTGTGTGAATTGATTGAGAAATGTGGCATATATGTATTTTATGATTGTTTATATACATAATTATATGCATTGTTATTATGGTAATATTTCTCACCCTTCTGCTATTTTATAATGCTCTATGAGGCATTGCAGATTAGGATTGCTGGAGGTTTTCCTTTGGAGTATAGCTCCTTTCTCTTGAGTCGATCGCTCTGATATGTAACATCGGGTAGCTAGGCTTGTAGAGTATCTTGTGATACATTATGTATGTAATAGTTGACGATGTTTGGTAAACTGTGATTGATGTTATGAACAACCTGATGGCGTGTACTGGTATTTTATCATGTCTTAAGTAATTTAATGTTTTATTCTTCCGCTTAAATAGAAAACATGAATATGCTTATTTGAAGAACTATGCGTTTATTTTATTTTAGTTGAGATTTACCCCTTTTGAATTATTTCTTTATAAACATTAATATTCATGTGGTCGTTTCGTGAGTAATGTGATGAACTCCTTTTATACCATGAAATAAATATACTCTGATGGAATTTTAATTCGTGCCTAAATGATTTAATTGTGTTATTTAGGGGTATAGAAAGGGGGTGTTACATTAGAGGCCAAATTTCACTTATTTAATCTATCATTTATTGGCACCTTTCACTCATTTTTGTCATAAAAGTGTTGAAAACCACTCTTGTTTTGTTTTGTTTGCAATATAGTGTGAAAATCTCTTGGTACCTTTGATTTGTGTGTTATTGTGCAGGAATTAGGCACAAAACAAGTGAAAAGTAAGACACAAGAAAAATGGTCAAGGAAACCAGGACAACATGCAAACAACACTCAAGAATTTGCAAAATGTTGTCACGCTCGCTTAGCGAGCTGATAGCGAGCAAGGTAGTGAACGCTCGCTAGCTATTCGCTAGGCGAGCAGGCCAGCGAACGCGCCCAGAATGGGACAGAGCCAAAAGTGCCAAACTTCGTAGGAGCGAATAAAGAAGCGAACGCTCGCTAGCTGTTCGCTAGGCGAGCAGGTAGCGAACGCTCCCAGACTGAGTGGGGTATTTAAGTGTTTTTAGTGTTTTTTAGGTCATAATTTCCAGAACTTGTATTTTTTCCATTCTAGACATCAGAGCTTATTTTTCTTCATTTCTTCTAGAGAGAGAAACACAAAACCCCAAGGGGGAGGAGGTAAGATCTTCGATCTCTTGTTGGGGTTTGGATTGTAATCTTTTGATACCTTATGTATTTCATCTAATTTATGTTTGTGAACTTATTTTGGATTCTCTATTGAATGAATATCTTTGATTATGTATTTGTGGGTCTTGACAAAACCTTTTCACATCTTTGATCTCAGATTTTCTTCTATCAATGAATAAACTTTTCATATGGTTTTGAAGTTGATATTCATTTTATCCTCTATGGTGTTGTGTTGATTAAGTAGCTTGGGTAGCATGGGTAGGATCAATATGGTATTGTGTGGGTATGTGATAATAGTGATGAAGAATGATGTTCACAACCATTTGGCGGATTAGACGAGTACATGTAAAAAGGGTTAAACGTGTGTATGTATTCTGATCATTGTATTTTATGCAAAACAATTGTTTATCTGATATGGGTTTCATTCTTGTTTACCTGTTAATCTTTAATTTGAATCGTGATAGAGATATACTTTTCGGATCTGGATCTAGGATGATTGCCTGTTAGGTCCTAAACGCTAGAGATATATTTAGGCTTAGCATTTGCGTGAGTATCAGATCTTAATGCTATGTGTTGTGTTTTTGTTGGGTGAGAGATCACCAATGAGACAACACGGTTTTTCTCTCGACGCCGCGTTAGAGATAAGCTTTTTCGTGAGTGATACGTGATGATATTAGACGAATGATTGCGTTGTGTTTAATTTGATCAGAAGAATGCATATGTTATCGATTGATGAAATCCAATCCCAACAAGGCTTCGTTTATATTTCAGTCTTTATTTTATATTTTCTGTTCTTATTTATGGTTCTTTGAACCTTTTAAACAAAACCTTTTGAAATTAAGCTTAGAAATGTAGAAATCGTTGAACGGCGTTCAGATCGCACTGATCCCTGTGGAGACGACAAAACTGGGTACTTAATATTTTTTGCTTGCTGCTTTACTGCACCAACAATTGGTCAAATATTTGAATTTTGGAGAGAAACTTAGAAAATACGAGGGAAGCATGGTCGTCTTCAACGTCAAACTATATTTTTGAAAAATCATGAAATCGTGTTTTTAGCATGAATCAAACATGGATTAAGTTGTCTAACACATCATCGTTCATGTTTCTTTGCATTAGAGCCATTGATTGGCTCTAAGCAAAGATAATTTGCTCAAGAACATGAAGAATCCTAGTTTTTCAGAGTAAAACTAAATGATGGATATGAAGAATAAATTCAAGGTAGTTGAGGGATTTCAATCAGTGAATCAAGACGAACACACTAGTGACTTGTTTGCTTAAAATTTTTACTCGTATCTACCTGTTCAGTTATAGCTTCGAAGGTCCACATTTTTGGATTCGAATTGAAGGTTGCAGGAACTTTCAAGCCACAAAACTACTTCAGTTAGCCTCAGTGGAGTCCAGTGAGTGATTATGGGCAGAGATTCAAAGCAAAACGAGCTTGGTTTGATGAAACAGTTAACTGGTTTTTTGGTGGTTTCGACCTCAAGTGTAGCAGAGGTTTTTTTGGCTTTCTAAAGCTTACAAATAAAGGAAAGTCCACCATTTATTTATAGAAAATGGAATGAGGTCATAATATGTGTGAATTGGAGGTAAACTGGTGTGAATTAGGGTTGGAATTTTAACTTTTGCAATCAGTGTGAAATGAAACATGGAATGTGTGAGTTTGTGATGAAATAAAGTCATTTTGCACTTGTTCAGTTGCGTTTCAACATGAAAAACAAGTTTTCACATGTGCTTGTTGTCCCAGCTGAAGATTTGAGTGATTTCAAGTTTCAGGACAAGCGTGTAATGCTGGGTATGAGGTACCAAGTTTCAGCTTAGGCCAAATGCAATACACTTGTTCATTTTGAGATATTGTTTGTGCCAAATGATCTGCTCATGGTGAAGAATCAGATGTTAAAAAAATCACATCAAAAGAGAGCTTGAGATAAAAATGGCATTGATTCAAAGTTGGAGTCGTGGCCTAAAATTTCAGGTCAGCCATTTGGTCGGCCAGGTCTTCGACCTACTTTTCTGCAAACATGGGCAACTTAGAAAATCCCAAAATTTATGGACTTAGAGATTGACTTGATATTTGAACCTTGAAGCAAAGGCACAATGGAGTTCAAATGTGACATTTAGCTCAAAGTAGATTCTAAAAATGTTGAGAAATGAGAAAGTTATGGTGTATGAACCAATTGACATGCCATACTTGACTTTTGGCCAAACAAACATGTGCCAACTTGAAATTTCATGTTATTCTCTCGCATCTAATGGTCCCATGATGAACACTTGAATACAAAATGAAAGAAACTTGATTTTCCTTTGAATAATCTTGATGATTTCTTGAGAATTGGATGAAGATGACATGAAACTCAACACATGAGCCATACTTGAATCAACTTTGAAATAATGCACCAAACTCGAACTTTTCTTGGTGAAATGATGTTGAATGAAGCTTGACATGAATATGACCTAAGATTATAGGTCATGCCTTGAAATTAAAGCTCTTATGAACCATTTGTTGAAAAACTTTAACTTTGAGAATCCAAACCCTAATTTAGAAACCAAGTTTGAATCTTTGAATGTAAGTTCTTACCTTGTACAATAAGAAAAGAAAGCAACACATATTTCTTGTATTTTGAATAAGATTATCAAAGTTAAAATGTAAACAAACATAAAGGCAAAAAGAAACATAATGGGTGTTTGATGATCTACCACAAAGGCATACCCGAATACGTGAAGGTGAGGAGGATACCATCCTTGTGATCTGTAAGTACAGAGTATGCCTAAGAGGGGGGGGGGGTGAATTAGGACTTTAGAACTTTTTCCGGTTTTTATGGTTTCTTGAAATTTTACTGGTTTGTGTTCTTGGTTATGAAAGCAGTAGTAAGTAAAAGGACAGTGGACACCAAGATTTATAGTGGTTCCCCTCACAGTCCGAGAGTACTCCACTCCCCTTTCAACATGAAAGAGAGTTTTCACTATTGTTTAATAAAGTATAACCTATCACACCATCAACCGGTGAGGCCTACTATCAAACAATAAAAATAACAAGTGTACAAGAACAATCCTCTTGTAAACACTCACCCTTGTGTCCAACAATCCTGGATCACAAGTCAGAATACAAATACTTGTAATGATTTTGTTTTGTGAATAATAATATCAATGTCAAAATTGATCTTCTCCAAATGATCAAAATTCACTCTTATAATTTTCAACACAAGTGTTCAACAGATGAATATGAAATTTTTATGCAATTATGAACACTTAGAAAGGATTTTGAAAATGGTGAATTTGATTCTAAGAATATTTGAAAATGAATATTGGAGGTGTTTTTCAAAATTGAAAAACTCAAAATTTATATGTGTAAACACACCTTTTCCAACAGGTATATTTGAGTATAATTCAAAATATGAACTGGTATAATTTTCAAACCATTTTTGAACTTGAAACAAAGCCATTTTTCAAAATACGTTCAGTGTTAATCGGTTAACCTATATGGTTAATCGGTTAAAACTTGAACGTTATACCAAAATATTCAAAATTTGAAATGGTTAACCGGTTAACCTATATGGTTAATCGGTTAACACTGCTATTTTTCAGAAAAATGCTTATAAAAATAGTGTTATACCAATTCTAATAGTTTAAAAAGTATGCTAATGCAATGTGATCAAATGATAAAGATGTTGAACACTTGTATATCAATTAAATTAATGGATTTTGATATACCATAGCTTGTGTCCAAAACTTGAAAGTTGATCAGTCAAATGTTCATGAAGCTTTGAATGTTGATCACTTCCATTCCACTTGATCTTGGTCTTTTGAAAGCGTTTGCCTTTTTGCATAGGTGAATTTATTCTTGATCTTGATGTTGACGTCATCAAAACTTTGAGATGAAGCTTGCTTCTACAGTCTCCCCCTTTTTGATGATGACAACCAAAATGATCTTGTGCAAATTTTTGACGATGATTAGCAGTGATCTTGTTTTCTCCCCCTATGTCCATGAACTCCCCCTATCGAATACATAGGCAAAAATTCTGCACACATAGACATAAGAAAGCTAAAGCTCTTCTCCCCCTTTGTCATAAGCAAAAAGGAAGGAGCTTTCAAGAAAGAAAACTAGATAGACCAATAATGCAAGCAATCACAATAAAATGGAAGCAAAGCATAATGAAATTAAACGGCAGCAATACTGCGGATATTGTACGAGTTACAAATGCCAAATAAAAACAGAGTTCAAACATAAATGAAAGCATAAAACATCAAAAACTAGAAAACAATGCAATAAAAGACATCAATAGCAACATATTCTCTAAAGATCCTCATCAGGAATATCCACATCATCTTCTTCTTCTTCTTCACTATCATCCTCTTCTTCAATCTCTTCGTCCACAACTCGGGTGTTGGAATGCGGAGGGTTAAGAATGAGGTTTCTGAGGGAGGCAATGGCTCGGGAGGTCTCTCTATGCATATTCATTGACTCTCGATGCTGGTTCATCATGGTTGTATAGAGAAACTCACTTGTAAGACCCCCTTCAGGCATTGGATACGCGTGATGGACAGGACCGTCATCGGTATACCTGTAGGTGCCGTCAGCCGCTTTGATGATTCCAGTATTTTTGACAATATTAATCTCATTGATCTCATTAGTTGTAGGTTTCATCTTGGAGGACGGTTCCCTGTTGAGATCTAGTTCAGTTAATTCCAGGATTCTAGAAATCAACCGAGCATACAGTAACCGTGTGATGCACTGAAGTTGCTGCTGCAGATGATACATGATGGTCAGAATCCAATTGACCCTTATGCGATTCTTGATTGCGTACAGAAGCTGCATCTCTAAGTCATTAATCTGAGAGTGGTTGGAATCCTTTGGAATGAGGACATAGCAGATAATGTAATGAAGCATTCGATCAGATACCGTCAGATTCTTGGCATAACACAACATACGAGCGGTGCGAGAGTTTGCAATAACTGTTTCTTTTGGGAACCTGCAAATCTGATAGTAATACTTCATTTTATCATAATTTGCCCAAGGTTCGTCTACATGGTTTACACCTTTCCTCAGGAAGCAACCTTTTGATGGAATCTTAAGGTGTCTAGCAAGGGTGGATAATTTCTCAACAAACTCATGGTCTCTAATGGTGGAACGGATCATGTGGTTCTCATCCATGTCCAGATATACAGCCATCTTACTCATAAAAGCTTTAACAAGATCAGGATAAATAATACCAGAGTCGGTGACGAACTTTTCGATGCGCTGATATTCCAATAGTGTAGGAAAGTCAAAAGAAATTGCAGGAAAAGCTCGAAGATTTACGTATTTTACCGGCAGAAGTTGACGAACACGAACTTTGAAATCCATGCGACAATTTTTTGGTGGTTTCCATTGGAATGCTGTCGTCATCAGATTCTGATGCATACTCAGGAAGCTTTCCCTTTCCTTTGCGTGAGGATGCCATGGATGAAAGTTTGAGAGAACTGAAGTTGTGGGTTCTGAGGAAGTTAGGGTTTGAGAAGTTGTGGGGATGGTTGTCGCTACTGCGAAAATCGGCGCCGGCTGAACAGAAGAGTCGCCACCGCGCGTTATTTATCCCACGGGAGGGAAAGGAAACGCTCAGAGTAAACCTCGCACAACACGGGAAAGGTATGGTCGTCGCAACCAAAACCTGGGTTCGGGAGTCGGTTACGCAAGGGGAAGGTATTAGCACCCCTCACGTCCGTCGTACTCGACGGGATCCACGCTTGTTTTCGGGTATGGATTGTTATTCTATCTAAACTAAAGGTCTGGGGTTAAAAGAAAAGAGAATGAAAATAAAATGACTCGGCAAAGTATCGCACTTTATGCCTACGTATTCCCGTCTGGAGCGAGAAATCAGAGTCAACGTAGTTCGCCTACCTATGGGAAAGGAGGGGAAGGTTGCTCGCTAGGATATCGCATCCTATGCCTACGTACTTTCATACAGCATGAAAGATCAGAGCAAACGTAGTTCGGGCCACGTACGACACAAGTTTGTCTTGGTTGATTTTATTCCTTCTGAAAAAGGTTTTCTTGATTAACAGTCCCGGCGGACAAAAATGACGCTTTGATGAGTTCACATTCTTTTACGGAAGAAGTGTCTTTTATTGTGTTTGAAATCTTTATGTGTTTTTCTGTTTGTTTTGAGAAAGAAAGAGACAGAACTCTAACCTACGGTTGCGAAGGGAAACAAACTAACCTAATGTTATCATGCATGGGTTAAGACCTAGTGTCTATCATGCTCCTCTCTTGCGCAGAGAGAAACAGAGATCCTACGGGATAGGCAGAAACAGAAACAATAACAGATATAATAAAGCAGTAAAATGCATGGATGCAACAGTACAAGCGATGCAAGGGAGTCCCACTCAACCTCGAACCTAGAAAACAATAGGCAAAAGTGAACAAACTTCACTTTCAACCCAGCAGGGTAAACAGCAAACAATACAGTCAGGAAAACCAATCAATACATCAAGAAATGAAATACAGCAAAAGCAAACAGCTTCAGCAGCTCTGAATTAACATCTGGCTTCAAATAATCTCCAATCAGCTACAGGCTTCAACAAGCATCAATCTCCATCTTCATGACCTTCAGGCAAGGGCTTTGATCATCTGTCTTCTATCTGCAATGGCTTTTCTTCAAGCTCAAACCTCCAGGATGAGGGATCAGTCACAAGAGTGAATTGGGTGTTAAGCAATCAGCTGACTACCAAGGGTAGTGAACAGACTGCTTCTAACACAAGAGACATTTTCTCTCAAGAGTTCTATCTCATAGACCCTATCACCAAGCCTTCCAAAGGAAGGGGGTGAGTGTCTTAGAGAGACTCTGAATCATAGAGAAGAATGGATGCAGACAAGGCAATCCATGTTTGAGAAACAAACTTTCTAACCTAGAGCTCTGCCTAGCTCCTAAACCCTAGTCTCCTCAGCAGCTGCTAGCAGGAATCTCCTCATCAACTCTGGAAGTTGGTCTTCAAGCTCTGGATCTCCAATGGCTTCATCATCATCAGTCTTCAGCTCCCCCAATCCCCAGACAATCCCAATACCCACACAGACAAACAATAATCCCCAGAGGGCACACCACACCAATCAATCAAATATAGACAGTAATATACTAATAGCAGTAGGGGAATCCTGACTTTTTCTAAGGGGATCTAATAACTACCCATAGCCCCTATAATCCCATAGCTAAACTATTCAAACCCTAAGTCCTAAGGGAAATGAAATCAAACTTCTTAAGTCATCACCTAAAAAACCCTAATTTGTTCATGTTGTTCAAGCCTACATTAAGCACCTAAAATTAATTTCTAAAAATGGGAACTAAATTGTTTCTACAAGTTCAATATCTCATCTAAACAACCTAAAAAGAATGAACAAAAAATATGAAAGCATCTAGTAGAACAAAAATTAACAAAATCATGCATGAAATGAAGCTATTTAAAATGTCATTTATTTAGAAAATATGGGAAAAATATCAAATAAAAATAAAATGCAATTTTTATTTTTTTATAATTTTCTAGACATTCTAATGAAAATGATGTAAAAAGAATGAATTAAAAATGATTTTTTTATCTATTTATTATGAATTTTTTAAAATGAATGAAAAAAATGAAAAGAAAATAATAAAAAAAGAAGAAAGAAATAGCCAGGGGGTGAGAATAGAAAGGTTTTCACGTTCAGATTGAACTGGGCCCAATACTGGGGGGGTGGCAAAAGCAAGGACTTAGGCCCGCCCGTTTCATTAAATGAAACGGTGCGTTTAGGGCACCTCTCTTCCCTCCAAATCTTCAGTATGAATTCCAGCCACACGATTGGCTCTGAGGTCAAAGGTCCAACAAGCAATGGACGGTCATGATTGCTTCTTCTTCCTTGTGTTCATGAAGCTAGGGTTTCAACTTCCATGAAAACTCCATGCACGAATCATGTTCAAGCTCTTTGTTCTCCTTCTACAGGCCACGGTTCAACTCGATCCAAACATGAAAATCACTCCAAATTTCTCCCTCTATACGTCTATGATCACAGTTCATTCTAAAATTCAGTGTATCACTCAAACCGATCGAGACAAGTTCTGGCCACCATGAAAATACTCTTGTATGCATCATCAAGATTCTCACTCAAACCTGTACTAATCTAAACTACACCTAATGGTGATTATTCTGATCTATCAAACTAACATTATAATGCACTCTACCACGAGTTCTAAGTCCTAACAGTTTCAAGCACCTGCTATGAATCATCACCAAACAGCACCAAACTCATCCTAATCGTTATACTAACAACCTAGATCACATCTAAACTAATAAAACCATGCAACTCTAACTAAATTGAGCAAGTTAGAGCAATTTGCACCTTGAGCAAGTTCTTGTGGATGATGATGAATCAGTATGAATCCAAGCCTTTGGATGCTTCAATCTGGATCTATTCTTGCAGCAAGTGATTCTGTATGCAACACCTTGATGAATTTGGCCTTGGATCTTGCTGTCCACTTGAAATTGCAATTTGGATATTGATGATTATGGTGCTCGAAAATGGATCAATTTCAATCAGATCTTTGTTGATCTTTAGTCCATGATGATGATTGAATATGGTAGAATCAATATTGGTGATGATTGATGCTGAATTTGTGAGATTGAAGTGAACTTGCAATGAGAAAGAATAGAGAGAATTTGGGAAATTTTTGGTGAAAAATGAATCCAACCCTTGCTCAATTCTGATTTCATGAATATATAGTGCTCAAATGAACTTTCTAGAACCATCTTGCAACTTCCCTTGCATTCCAAATTGAATCCATTTTGGTTATGTTTCTTCAAATGCAAGTAACCATAAATAACTTTGACTTTTTCCACTAAGCTCAAAAATGTACTTGAACCATTGTTCTTAGAATGTGTTTTGGACCCCAAATCATATATTGGAAGTCTCCATTTGGACTTATAAATCTCTCAAACCATTTTTCACTTTGACTTTATTTAAGTTATAAGCCATTTTAGTTCAAATTTGACCAATCATGCAACTTCATGTTATGAGCTTTTCCAACAATTTGTGACCTTCTTTCTAGACTCAAAATGTCATTTGGAGCAAGTTTGATGTTGTAAGTTTTTCCATTTGAGGCCTCCTTGTATGAGTTTTGGACATAGGTTAAAATGACCTGTAATTCACAAATGACCAAAATACCCTTTGCTTGCCAAGACCATAAGTTGAGTTCCACACATCATATGAAGGCATTCCACACCATTCTAGAAATCTAAGACAATGAGGAACAATTCTTATGTTGACCAGAAATTCATTTGAAATCTCCTTGAGGGGTAAAACTAGCTTGGAAGTCAAGTCACTTTCACAGACAAAATTTCAGATACCTCAGATGACCTGTAACTTGCAAGGACCATAACTTGAGTTCTATAAATCTCCTTGATGTCTTCCACCACTCAAATTAAAGGTCTTGAGATCCTCTACAAGTTTCATGTTGGCCAAGGATCCATTTGAAGCTAGCATTTTGACTTATCTTGCTTGGAAATTTGACCTAAACTAGGGGATTTTACACAGAAGCCCTAATTTAGAAACTCCTCTTCTCCTTGATTTCTCTTGAATTATTCTTGGCATATCTCCATATCCTTCTTTATATGTCCAATGATGAACCCCACATCTCTCCACTAGACTTGAATGCCCCTTAAATCAGTCAATTGACCTAGGGTTGACCTAGGGTTGACCCAGATAAAACCCTAGTTGACTGTCTTCAACTGCAATATTTGTGATCACACCAATGACTTGTCTCCTTCTCCAAATGACTTTCTAAGTCTCTCATAATGTCTAGATACTCTCCATGCCTTCAACTCACAGCTCACAACCCTCTTGCTGACCCTCAGATACCCTCAGCTAGGAGATGGACTCAAGGCTTGATCTGCTGAACTCTTTGCTTTCAAATTCTTTCCTGATGACTTGAATGAGATTGAATTGGGATAATAACCTCTTGATAGGCTTCTAGAGATGAGAATAATGATTGGCCCCCCTGTTGTATGACTTGCTATGCTTATGTTATGCAGATGATTAGACTATGTACATGACTCTATATGCAAATGCTAATGATATTGAAACATAAACCAAGTGAATAAGGTTGGGCAAATTTTAGGGTGCAACAATGGTTATAAGGAGTTATCCAACTTTAGAGAGTGGGAGAGAGAAGTTAGGGATTGAAGAGGGAAGTTTCACAAAACTCTTTAAGAGGGGATATGATTTTGGATATGGATTTGGATTCTTAAGAGAATATGGACCACATAAAAAATGCATTTATCATATATAATATTTTCAAAATTTTAATTAATTTTCGTTTCTGATTTTTAGAGAATTTAACAGTGTTAATCGGTTAACCATATAGGTTAATCGGTTAACACATTAAAAAATTGAGTTAGAATTGAAAATTTAACAGTGTTAATCGGTTAACCCATATGGTTAATCGATTAACACACTAGAATTTTTGAAAAATACTTAAAAACAGAATGCATACACATGAAAACACAACACAAATAATGCATACACATATTAGAGAAAAGGTCAGATGTCACCTTCATCAAGAATCCCAAGTTCTCGCCGAATTTTGTAGAATGGTTCTTTCGCCAAAGGTTTGGTGAAGATGTCGGCGAGTTGATTGTGCGTGTCGACAAAAGTAACATCTACATCTCCATTCAATACGTGATCTCGAAGGAAGTGATGCCAGATATCTATATGTTTTGTTCTTGAATGCATGACCGGGTTCTTTGTAATATGTATGGCACTTGTATTATCACATCTAAGAGGAATGCAGCCGAGATCTATACCGTAATCGAGGATTTGTTGCTTGAGCCACATAATTTGTGCACAGCAACTTCCTGCTGCAATATATTCCACTTCGGTTGTACTGAGTGCCACACACGCTTGCTTCTTGCAGGCCCATGACACTAATGCATTCCCGAGAATGTGACATGTACCGCTTGTGCTTTTTCTATCGGTCTTACATCCTGCATAGTCAGCGTCAGAGTAACCAACTAAAGAACAAATACTACCTTTAGGATACCATAATCCGACGTTCATTGTCCCTTTGAGATACTTTATGATTCTCTTTACGGCTGTGAGATGCGATTCCTTCGGACTTGCTTGAAAGCGTGCACACAAACAAACGCTAAACATAATGTCAGGACGACTTGCCGTCAAATATAGTAATGAACTGATCATACCTCGATATTTTGTTATATCAACTGGAGTACCGAATTCATCTTGATCAACGTACGTTCCGGATCCCATAGGAGTGAACATCACCTTGCAACTGTCCATATCGAATTTCTTCAACAATTCCTTGCAATACTTGGATTGGTTGAGGAAGATGCCATCCTTAGTTTGCTTGATTTGTAGTCCAAGAAAATAATTCAATTTTCCCATCATGGACATCTCGAACTCTCCTTGCATCATAAGTGAGAATTCTTCGCAAAGCTCTTTGTTTGTTGATCCGAAGATGATGTCGTCGACATAGACTTGAACCAATAAAGTGTTTCCTTTGATCTTCTTTATGAACAATGTCTTGTCAACCTTTCCTTTTGTAAATCCTTTCTCACATAAGAAATTGCTAAGGCGGTCATACCATGCTCTTGGTGCCTGTTTTAGCCCGTAGAGTGCCTTTTTCAGTTTGTAGACATGTGAGGGATTCTTGAAGTCTTCAAAACCCGGAGGTTGTTTGACGTAGACTTCCTCATTAATGTACCCATTCAGGAAAGCGCTTTTGACATCCATCTGGAACAACTGAAAATTCATAGAACAAGCGTAAGCAAGTAGTAATCTAATTGCTTCTAACCTTGCTACCGGAGCGAACGTTTCATCAAAATCAATTCCTTCCTCCTGGTTGTAGCCTTGTGCGACCAATCTTGCTTTGTTACGAACTATGATCCCATTCTCGTCAAGTTTGTTATTGAACACCCATCTTGTTCCTATGATGTGCTTATGGTCTGGTCTTGGTACAAGACGCCAAACTTGATTCCTTTCGAATTGATTGAGTTCTTCTTGCATCGCTACAATCCATTGGTCGTCGCCTAAGGCTTCATCAATCTTGGTTGGTTCAATTTGAGACACAAAAGCCATGTTGAGACAAGCATCCTTTAGATTAAGTCGAGTTGCAATGCCTTGGCTAATATCACCAATAACTTTATCTATCAGGTGATCTCTATGCGTTCTCCATTCCTTCAGAAGTTCTTGATGTTCTTCAATGATTTGAGTGACATCTTCTTGTGGTATTTCTTGATTCTAGAAATCTCTTCTTGTTGTTGTGGAGAACCTACTATATCATCATCATAATTCATAATAATATTATCCTCTTTCGAGGGGTTAGTCTCATCAAACGAAACATGAATGGATTCTTCAATAGTAAGTGTTCTCTTATTAAAAATTCTAAATGCTTTACTATAAAGAGAGTAACCAAGAAATATACCTTCGTCGGATTTCTCATCAAACTTACCGAGATTATCTTTGTTGTTGTTGAGAACAAAGCATTTGCATCCGAATATGTGGAAGAATGCTATATTCGGTTTTCTTCCCTTGAACAACTCATACGGAGTCTTTTTGAGGAGTGGTCGAATATTGACACGGTTGCTTACGAAGCATGCTGTACTAACTGCATCTGCCCAAAAATATTTAGGAAGTTTTGCGTCGCTGAGCATTATCCTTGCAAGCTCTACCAGTGATCTATTCTTCCGTTCTACGACACCGTTTTGTTGAGGCGTCCTTGGTGCTGAAAAATTATGAGAAATTCCATACTCTTCGCAAAATTCTTCAAAGTCTGAATTTTGGAATTTTCCAAAAGTCGAAGTATTCTCCAGAAAAAAGTGGTGGCTTGTTACTACTTCCACCATCTTTGAAAACCAGGTTAGTACTAGTGGAAGCCATTAGGATCGATAGGAACAGGTTACCTTAACCTGCTCTGATGCCAATTGTAAGTACAGAGTAAGCCTAAGAGGTGGGGGGGTGAATTAGGACTTTAGAACTTTTTCCGGTTTTTATGGTTTCTTGAAATTTTACTGGTTTGTGTTCTTGGTTATGAAAGCAGTAGTAAGTAAAAGGACAGTGGACACCAAGATTTATAGTGGTTCCCCTCACAGTCCGAGAGTACTCCACTCCACTTTCAACATGAAAGAGAGTTTTCACT
This sequence comes from Lathyrus sativus, assembly GCA_963859935.3. NCBI lineage: Eukaryota > Viridiplantae > Streptophyta > Magnoliopsida > Fabales > Fabaceae > Lathyrus > Lathyrus sativus. The sequence continues at coordinate 115,667,337 of OZ012736.1, read as the reverse complement.
ATTGTTTAATAAAGTACAACCTATCACACCATCAACCGGTGAGGCCTACTATCAAACAATAAAAATAACAAGTGTACAAGAACAATCCTCTTGTAAACACTCACCCTTGTGTCCAACAATCCTGGATCACAAGTCAGAATACAAATACTTGTAATGATTTTGTTTTGTGAATAATAATATCAATGTCAAAATTGATCTTCTCCAAATGATCAAAATTCACTCTTATAATTTTCAACACAAGTGTTCAACAGATGAATATGAAATTTTTATGCAATTATGAACACTTAGAAAGGATTTTGAAAATGGTGAATTTGATTCTAAGAATATTTGAAAATGAATATTGGAGGTGTTTTTCAAAATTGAAAAACTCAGAATTTATATGTGTAAACACACCTTTTCCAATAGGTATATTTGAGTATAATTCAAAATATGAACTGGTATAATTTTCAAACCATTTTTGAACTTGAAACAAAGCCATTTTTCAAAATACGTTCAGTGTTAATCGGTTAACCTATATGGTTAATCGGTTAACACTTGAACGTTATACCAAAATATTCAAAATTTGAAATGGTTAACCGGTTAACCTATATGGTTAATCGGTTAACACTGCTATTTTTCAGAAAAATGCTTATAAAAATAGTGTTATACCAATTCTAATAGTTTAAAAAGTATGCTAATGCAATGTGATCAAATGATTAAGATGTTGAACACTTGTATATCAATTAAATTAATGGATTTTGATATACCATAGCTTGTGTCCAAAACTTGAAAGTTGATCAGTCAAATGTTCATGAAGCTTTGAATGTTGATCACTTCCATTCCACTTGATCTTGGTCTTTTGAAAGCGTTTGCCTTTTTGCACAGGTGTTTTTATTCTTGATCTTGATGTTGACGTCATCAAAACTTTGAGATGAAGCTTGCTTCTACACGATTTTGGTGAGGTGCAAAAAATATGATAGGTGGAATCTTAGAGGTAAAAATTAGGGTATGACACCTGCGGTCAGGGTCCAACCTCGTTTCGAAAACTCTGTTTGAAGCCTGCGGTCAGCCTAGTCTAAAATTTCATTTTAAAGTCCAACATCGTCTGTCATTCTGTCATTTTTAATATTCTAGCATCGTCTAACATTCTGTCATTTAAAAGTCTAGCGCCGTCTGATATTCTATCATTTAAAAGACAAGCGCCCTCTGGCATTTTCCTCAACAAATTATTATCCCTAGTAAGCCTTCACCCATTTTTCTTTTTAATTCATGTGGGCCACCTTTACTATATGTTTCAATCATTCCCCACACGTCCATTCATTCTTCATCTATCAAAAGATATCATGATAGAGTTCATCTCATATCACATCATATTCTTAACAAATAAACAAAAAATCTTTCATGCATTCATAACGTCATATATCATTTTATATCATTTCATCAAGGGACAAAAATTAGATCCTTTAGTATTTAACTATCTCCCACCGCGACCATATGAAGAGTATCCTTCTTCATATTCTCTGATTGAAGAGAATAAAATAGGGGCAACTGTCATATCTCAACTTCGCACCCTAATAAATTTTTTTTCCAGTCTTTCTCACATTAATAAAAAAATCCAAAAACATTTCTCTTTTCTTTTTTCTCTCTCAAATAAGTAGAAGATTGGAAACTAATATCACGCTAGCATTCATTCGACAACTAACTAAATGGTTATGATTGAGTACAACAGACGTGTGGGGTGATAATACCCTCTCCTTATGCATCTAACTTCCGAAATCTGATTTGGTTGCGACGACAAATATCATTTTTGGTTTTATCAAAAAAATTTCTTTCCCTCTTCAGGAATAAACAAAGTTTGGTGACGACTCTGTTAAGTCCATCTCGCTAGCGTGCGATTACGCTTCGTGAGGGTCGTGTTCTCAGTTTTCGAGGTACGATACATAACATACAGAGTGATCATTGTAAGCATGTATATGGTCAATTTTAGGAAGGCGCACTGGAAAGTATTAAATTAGATCATAAGTTACATAAATGGGTCTCTGAGCAAAGTCCTGATTTATGGTGGAGCCTGTGGTGATGATAGCAAAGTCAAAATCAAAGAATTTGTCGACTCTGATTATGCAGGTTGTATCAATTCCAGAAAATCTATTTCTGGATATGTGTTCATTGTGTTTGGCAGAACAATCAGTTGAAAAACAACACTTTAACAGGATGTCACCTTAACAAACACTGAAGCAGAATATATTTTCCTCACACAAGATGTGAAAGAGGCATTGTGCCTTGAAGGTTTTGCTAAGGAGATGAAACTTCAAGGTCAAACAATCACTATTAAATTTGATAGTTAAAGTGTAATACACTTGTCAAATAATTCAGCTTATGTTGAGCGAACCAAGCACATCGATGTGAGACTTCATATATGTCATCAGAAAGATAATCGAGTGTGGTGAAGTTCATGTTTTGAAGGTTTCGAGTGATATGATGTTGCTGATCTGATCACTAGACATTGCTAAGTTGCAATTTTTTCCACTGTATGCAGCTGATAGGACTGTATGATGCTAGTTGGTTTCAAGGTTCATAGTTTGTTTCAAGGTGGAGATTTGTAACTTATGGGTTACTGTTGTAACAAACTCTATCGAAGTTGAAGATGTGCATGCTATAGTCGAAGTCTGTTTTTGCATGTAGATATTTTAGTTAGCTTGTCGAAATATGTAAGCTTGTCTTTTAAGTTAACATGTCGAATTTGATCAGTCTGTTGGACCAATTATTTATTATGTTAGTTGAAAAGTAGGGTTTAGTTTTCTTATAAATAATATATTAGTCAACACTTCTCCATTTATCCCAGATAATCTTAATCAGAAAGAAAAATCTGCGTGCTTAAGATTCAATTGTAAATGTTGTTCTGTAATGTGTAATTAAATAAAAAATTCAACTTTAAACCACTTTGAATTGCTCTTCTCTTCTCTCTTCTTCCTTTACTTTGTGTTTTTGTTTTGTTAATAAAAAAACTAATCATATTCTACTTTTTTTAGCATCGGTTTCACAAGTACTAAGTGGTTGCGTGAGGTTAAATGCTATGAAGGAAGTGATTCTATTGATGAGTTGAGATTCTTTGGTTTGTACATCTTACAGTATCAACCATATGTAACAACAATCATAAAAGAAGAAAACTATATATGGTTTTGTGTGTCTGTTTTCTGAGCTCTCTCTCCTGTGTTTCACACTCACTTCCATATGCATGTGTATTTCTGTGCAGTGTTTGGTTGTAGGGACCCAATCTTATGGTCAATGCCACTGCCATATACTGACTAAGGTTGGTGAAATTTTACAGCTTGTAGTGAATGCAATGACGATGTATTTTAAGTGCTTTTCTGACTCTCTCTCACGTTTACACATGGTCAAGCACTGAAGTTCTTTAATTTCCAATAGCCAAGCCCTAATTGTGCAGAACTTGTATTTTTTAAAGTAGGATGCAAAAAACTAGCCATAGTGTAACTGGTATCACTGACCCTTGACCAATGAAAAATTGCTTTCACTCAGAAGCAGTTATTTATTGACCAGTTCACAACAACGCAATACCTAACTTTCATTCTATTTAACAAATTAAAAAACTGTGTAAGACTTTGAGAGAAAGGAGACATTGGTAAAAGCCAAAAGGGTGACTTGGTTGGATTCCCTTAGCAGAAAAGTGCTTAATTTTAGTTGTTTTCTTTGTACAAATTTATATTATCAATACAAAAGAGATTGTAATGGGATGAGTATATTCGTGTACTTTTTTCTTTGACCATAGTCCTGTTTTGACTAATGTACAACAAGAATAAGATGAGGATGGATATGTTCCATTATCATGTGTAGCAAAATTTTCAGAAATGTTGTTCCAAATAAAGCTTCACAAGCTTTACCTTACCATAGTAATCAAGTCTTAATACTATGACGAGAAGGGTACGTTTGTTTTATCAGTTGGTGAGTCTTAATCAGCTTCATTAGGGTAATTATTCATTCTAGTGGGACAGGTGAAAAATTTATAACAAAAGGAACATTTTATGTAAGATTAGGGTAATTATTCATTCTAGTGGGACAGGTGAAAGATTTATAACAAAAGGAACATTTTCTGTAAGATTGAAAGGATTTGATTTTCAGTATAAATAATTTACACTATCATTTACTAAAATGCTTCTAGTTTAAGGGTGCAGCTTGTAATATCTAATGCTTGGGATTAGTATCAAGAAAGTTACTATACTAAAATCATAATTAAGAAAGAAATGGAAACATAATAGATTCAACATAAATTATAAATAGTATTCAACTTGATTATGGCACTAGTGTGATATACCTATTATGAGCAGTAATTTCAATTAATGTGACTTATGTCTACCAATTATGAGTTATGGGTATTTCTGATTTAGAATAAAGATAGAAAAGAAAGGAAAAAGACAGGGAATTCTTCTCTATATTATAGGGTGCTTTTATATCACGGTGTAAAGTTACAACTATTTTTAGAATTTCAATATGAATATTTGGACAAATCTTTTTTACTTGCTCTTTAGCATAAATTGGTGTGTCATTCATATTTTGTCAAAAATTAGTATGAAGATATAATTTTGTATCAATATTTGGTTGGGTCTGGAGATGCATCTCTGTAACATCCCTTAATTTAAAATTCAGTGAGTTTTTCAGAGATGCATCTGTAGACGTGTTTAATTCATATACCTACGCCAGACCTTTCCTTTTTCATTCTTCATTTGCTGCAAACTCAATAAAACCCCATATGAGCTTGTGAGCATGTTTCTTCAAATCCATTTTTAAAGGTTCAATACTATGTTCTGCTTCTAATTCCCCAAGTCACCTGTCATACATATGTATTTCATGGGGCCACGTGTCCCCTACTTATGAAGCATTTGAAACCCCTGAAGCTTCTGAAGTCAATCAGGAGGAACCTGCTTCTAATGCGGATGCCTTGTAGATAGTTATCCAAAAGGCCCATTAGGCACTTCCTTACTTCATTTCTATTGAGAACATGTTGCTAGGCATGTTTTGGAAGGAGAGTATATTTATTTACTTTTGCATTATACTTGTTTTATATTAATTTAATCGTGAATGATGACGATATATTTATTTTTACAAGAGAATCCATATTTAAAATTCATAAATAACGGAAAGAAGATGTTGGAACTGGAACAACCCGAAGATGACTGGTTTATGAATGTTCTATGTTATTATGGACTTGCAGGTTTATGTGTTGTTGCATACAAGACCATAAGCCTTGGCGTGCAACAAACATTTGCAAAGAGAAGACATCCAAAGACGTCGTCTTTCCACCTTCCTATTGGCGAGATGTACATAACTCATGATAAAATATCATGCCTCCCGTACATCATCCAATCAGAGGAAAATTCCCAGACCACCGAAGGCCCAGTCGAGAAAAAAGCAAATGAGTTGATGGTTACCTATTTAGGAGCCGACCTAACTGATGCCCATACGGAGGTGGTTGACATCAGAGGTGCTCATGCTAGATTTAAGTTATTGGATAACCTTTATAAAGACCATATGCATATGGTTGCAGATGCTAAAGGTGATGATATTGTCGCAACTACGAAAAATACCCGGCGGAAAAACAGAAGAGTCGCCATCGGTCGTTATTTATCCCAAAGACAGGGAAAGAAAACGATCGAAGAAAACCTGAGGAAAAGGGAAAAGACAAGGTCATCGCAACCAAATCTTGGGTTCGGGAGTCGGTTACGCAAGGGGAAGGTATTAGCACCCCTCACGTCCGTTGTACTCAACGGGATCCACACTTGTTGTCTAATCAAAGGGTGTGTTTATCTATCTAAGCTACAGGCTCACGGGACAAAAGAAAAGAAAAGAGACTCGATAGAGCATCGCCGCTCTATGCCTACGTATTTCCTCGTGCAATGGGAAAGTCATAGTCAACGTAGTTTGAAAAACTACGGGTGAAGGGGGGAAAGGTTGCTCGCCAAGACATCATCGTCTTGTGCCTATGTATCCTCGTCTGGTATGAGAAATCAGAGCTAACGTAGTTCGGGCTGACATGAAATCGCAGGTTGGATCAAGTGTTTTAATCGAGTAGGGTTAAAACTTCGTTCCAGCAGTTAGGGACGATGCCTGTTGGCGGTAGAACCAAAGCTTAACAACACTCTTTTCTGAAAATGGTTTTTAATTAATCTCGAAAGATAAAAAAAGTTTGAGGTTTTGTTTGTGTTTTTTAGTGAAGTGAATTAATTTGATTTGTGATTCACGTTGCACTAAAGACTATGACTTGAGAACGAATGCGTCGCATATCGCCCCCAAACGGGACGTACACTAAACACTCTAGACAAGCGAGAGGAGACCCCTCACTCATCATTTCCCATGTGCTTAAGGCTCGTAGCGTACAACGTTCATCATATTTATTAAATGAGTTAGAATGTGTTTTGAGATGAGAAGAGAGACACACATAAGGTCTAAGGGAAACTCGGCCCTAACGTTGTCATGCAAAGTGGTCCTAAAGTTGGGATTGAAAGGGGAAAATCTACCTAATGTTAGCATGCTTGGATTGAAAACTTTGTTAGAACACAGATTGGTTCTTAGTTATGTCTCTATGTTTTGATGATAACACTAATGAAATTTTGTATTAAGAAATTATATACTCTAAATTTGCTCAAGTATTTTTGCTGCAGATATTAAAATTTAATATTCTTCTGAAAGCAAAAATGGATCTGAACGTGGAGCTACGCAAGACTCTGAGCGCTACCTACAGAAGAATCTGAGTGTTTCCTACAGAAGCCTCTGAGCGCTGCCTATAGAAGACTCTGAAGCAGAAGCTACAGAAGCATCTGAAGCGTAGGCTGAAGACTTTGTATGAAGAGTTTCAAGCACTGTTTTTCAGAAGACTCTGATAGTACTGTTCGCTGCAAGTACTGAGGATCTGATCTCCAAACTCTGCTCTGATTAATTTGACGCTGAAGCACACTTGCTGCAACACTCTGATACAACAAACTCTGAAGACATCAAGACTCTGATCACTCAAGGCTCTGATGTTGATTGCTATGAAATAGAAACTTGTTGAAGAAGATTATTTAAAGTTATATCCGTTGGTTATGCCAAACGTCTCTTTCCTCTTTTATGCTAGACACAAGAACTCAAGCAAAAAGGATTTCTTTGAACGTTCTACTTCTAGGAAAGGTCAAGTGATGTGAAGACAAAAGGCTACAGCTACTTTGCAGTACACGGTCTTCAAGCTTTCAACGTCCTGGACTCCTTTGACTATATAAGCAAGTCTCCAACAACTTTCTACAGTTGACGAACACATTGACGAAAATTGATAAAACTATTGAAAACTCTCTCAAAGCTATCATACAAATTATTATTCTTTGTTGAATAGTTTCATACGTTCTTAAACTTAAGTGTAAATCACAGTTGTGATATAGCTTTCTTAGAAGCATTTCAAACACTTGTTTAGTTTACATATGATTGTAAAAGTTCCTTGAGAAGACCAAGTTGTGGTCAGTAGTTCTTGAGAAGACTAAGACAGTTGTTCTTAGTGGTTGATATTGTAATCAGTTTGATTATAGTGGATTAAGTCCTTGTGGAGAAAGGCAAATCACTCTTGATAGGGCGGACTGGATTAGTTGAGTTCAATGAACCAGGATATAAATCATTATGTTTTTATCGCCATAATATTTTCTAAATCCTTATTCAACACCCCCCCCCCCCTTCTAAGTATTTTCTCACCTTCACACTTAATGTCTCCCCTACTCCCAAAGGGACTAGGGATCCTAAGGGATCATGGCAAAGAAAACCAATAAAACACAAGGTAAATTAATCACAAGTAGAAAGAAATGAAAGAGATGAAAACATGAAATGCAAACACAAAAGAAAAGTGGGAGGAAAAAGTGTGGGGCAGCAGTCACCACAAGCACATCTCAACCAAGTAATATAAGCAAAGGCAACAATGCAAATGATCATCACTTTGAACCACATCCATAAGCATGCATTCAAGTGGAAATCGAACACGCGTGTTGAAGAAATCGTGATTAAACAATCAAGAAAAACAACACAATATCCAAAACATCTCACTCCCAATGCATCATATCGATCCATGAAGATTCAAAGTGAGAGAGCACCAAAACAACCTTGAAGAACAACAAAACAGGCCTGCTGGCACAATGTTAATCGGTTAACACCAGGGGTTAATCAATTAACCAGTTGAAAATGTTTGAAAATTTGAACATTCGCACTGGTTAATCGATTAACCAGTTTGCATTGCATCTGGTTAACCGATTAACACTGTACCAGAAGCAGAAAACAACAGCTCAAAAGCAATTATTAGCAATTAATCACTTCTCCAATGATCCAATTGATCACATAATCAATTAGGCACGAATTTAAACCAGAAAATAGTGATTAAATCCACATGTAAACACATTAAAAAGCAAGATCACAAATCACATGGATCCAAATCAACCAAAAGTCAATCAAAAATGAAGATCCACATTGAATATGCAAAATAAGCTAAAAATAGCAATGGATCTAGAATTTCAACCTACAAAGCGGAGATTTGCTTTGGTAATTGTTGATTCAACTTCAATTGAGCAGATCCAAGTAAGAAATCCGGAAATCCTTTAAGATCCGAGTGATTTCTTGTAGTAGAAATGAAAATCCACCAAATTAAGCAAGAATTATCCAAATAAGCTCCTCTAGATCAACATCAAAATTCAGATCCAAACTAGCATGAAAATGGAAGGGAGAATTGGAGATGATATGGATGAAGGATGAAGTTTTTAGTTCTAGAATTCAATGATTCCAATGCAGAACCAAAGAATTCAAGGTGAGAAGAACTTTAGTGGAGTTTTGGAGTGAAGAAGTTGAGAGAAAATTGAGAGAATTGGAGTGAATTCTAAAAATGAAATGGAATTATGAGGATTGTCTGTGTGAAGTTTGGAGCAAATTATTTAAATATGCTCTTGGTTAGGATCCAAATGTGGTTTGAAGTGTGGTTTATGAAAATTGGTTTGAGATTAGGAATAGGAAATTGGAGGGAATGTGAATTAATTTGAATGTTAATCAAAATTTGGAGTGATTCTAGATCCTTCCTTTGGTGTAAAATCAATTTCTCAAGTGATCAAAATGGACCCCAAAGTGGCTGCCTTTGAAAATTCACGTGCAGAGCTGAAATTGCCTTGGTTAATCGGTTAACCATATGTGTTAATTGATTAACACCTTAAAAAATTTAAATTTGACCTGATTTTGACGTGGTTAATCGGTTAACCATTTGGGTTAATCGATTAAAACCTTGAAAATTTGAAATTTGACGCCTTTTCGAGGGAAACCTGCATATTTGCCCGTTTTCACTCGTTCTAAGCCTGGTTCAGCCTCTGAAACTTGCTCTTGAATACTACAACCATGAGAACGCTTGAGATAGCCTGAATGATGCCTCCTGAGCTGAAAATAACCTGCAAAATAAAATCGATCGCTCGATCGTCAGGCAAAATAAAGGTCGGAGCTTCTGACGGTCGATGTCTAGTCTCTTGCCCTAAAAGAGCCCTGAGCCACAGAAACGCCTTGATGCCATGCCTCCAGAACAGATGCTATGATATGCAGAAATTCGAAAATGCAAAGAAGCAAAAGCCAGTTCAGGTTAAAACAGAAAGGCAAATTTTGGGGTGCTACAGATATGCAGGTTGAGTCATACTGGCAATGTGCATTGAGTTGTTACATCTTATTCCTAGTTGGCACATCATGTTTGTGGACAAAAGTGCAACCAACGTCAATGTGGTCTACCTTAAATACTTCATTGACTTAACAATGATTCACGAGTACAACTGGGGAGCCATCTATTTGTTGTACTTGTACTCGAAGTTGGGAAAATCTTTTCTTTAGGAGACAAAGTAGTTAACAAGAAGTTGCATGTTTCTTAAGGTAATTTAATATTTATAATATTTTAATAACTCTTGTGTTACGCTTGTTACTAATATTTTATCTGAACCATTTTCAAGTATGAATCATGGTTTACTTTCATTACATATCTAGGTTTAAATCTGAGCTTGACTACACTGAGGATTGACCATGTAGATGTGCCTTTGCTCTACATAATGGAAATCAGGAAATCTAGCCCTTACGGGTGTATTCAGATTGTCATTTAGAAGATCACATTGCCTTCTGCCCATATAAAGATCACTGCCATACGCGCCAACTAGACGTCATTTCGTTGACTTCAGGTTTCTGGCTTGAAGCTCAGGTTTGATGTATGTGTATCTTCCCGAGCGAGTGATGTGCTAGTTTGGGTATTTGCAGGTTATTCTGAGACACACCTCTGAATCTGCACCTCCCACCGTCCGCCACAGATATTCGGATGCCTTACTTGAGGAATTTGAAAGTCATCTGGTACTAGAGGACTATTACACAGTACCAACTCATGTACAACAGGATTATGCAAATGGCTGAATCACATGGTTCTATAAGGTGTCACATCCTATCATTATATCAAAAGCTCCTAGAAGACTACTTAGGCCATCTAATCAAGAGATACTAACGGCTAGAGATGACCACACTGAAGACAAGTTGTCGGTTTGTCAACATATTGCGGATATCTCGAGATCGGACATAGGGGCTATACTTTTTGAGGTAGGAAGTGTAACACATCAAATTATTGGAATATTTATTTAATTTATTTAAATATGAATATTCGCATTTTTGGTGATTTTCGGTGGTTGGTATGAAATATTAGGAATTATGGATTTTGAGTTATTTATTTAAATGATTGTATATAATATGAATATATTAGCATTATTATTAATTTAAATAAATATAAGTGAATTAAGGGTAAAGTGGACATTGAGGAGGAGTTAGTGAGGGTGAAGTTTGAAAGTCCAATTTTAAGGCCCAAAGTTAGGTTTAACAAAAAGGAACTTTGAGGGAATTAGAATTCATTCTTGTTAGACCGTGAAAAGGGAAGAAATAGAGGTCAGAGCTCTGAGGAAGAGGATTCAGGCAAAAACTTCGAAAGATTTCCAAGAATCAAAGAGAAAGGCTTAGAGTCGGCAATTAAGGTATGAGGAGTATTGGCTTCATTATTTTCAATAGGTGATTTAATGTATTTAAAGCTGATTTCAGGGTTTAAGGGGTTTGAGGTTGATTTGAGATAAAGGAAATTTGGCCTTCATGGCCAAAATCTATTATTGAGGTTTTAACCGTATAGTGATTTGAACTGATGGTCTGATAGGTTTATAGGTCGATTTAGGTTTGAGGAAAAGTAGGCCTTCGTGGCCAAAATCTGTTATTGAGGTTTCAACCTTGTAGGATAATTGGAATCTGAGAACTCTAATGAATGTGTTGTAGTTGTAAGGAAACTGTGGGAATTGGAGGCGTAAATATGATACGAGATTGGCCTAATAAGTCGTAGATTTTGTGCCTTTATCGTTGTATTACCTTAGGAATGATTTAGGGATGTTTTTAGCTCATTGGGGAAGGAAAACGTAGAGGTTTTTGGTCTGGTTTTGGTGCTGGTGCGTAACAGCGATTTGCTGTAATCGCGAGTTTGCACAGCGAAGAATGCTTCGCACGACGTACATTCGCATAGCGAACTTGCTAGCGAATGTAGCAGAGTTTTGAGAATTATGATCTTGTGTAGTGGTGTCTTGATGTTTTGATGTTGTGATTTCTACGATGACTTACCATGAGTATAATTGTGATTTTTATGTGATAATTACATAATTGTATGATGAATTCCCATAAATAATTGTGATTATTTACGATGTTTATTTCCATGAGTTTGATGATTATATGATGACATGATTAGTATGATGATTTGATGAATGATGATGCACCTAATGAGATTGTTATGAGGATGAATATTGACGTGTGCATCATGCATTCATATGCATCCAGACTTCGGGGTCAGGACCTCGATTCTTGTGGCATCAGTCCCATTATGCGGATGTGAGGTATTTTGTTATGCTCTGTTTCTCGTGAAGAATTGATCCTATTGTTGTGGATCTATGGAGGGTTGATGGCCCAATGTCCATCAAATTTTTTTGATTGGTACCACATGCATGAGTCTGGTTGCATTTGCATTTATGTGACATTTTGGTGTAAATTATAATGTTGTGGCCTTTGACGTTCCTTGATGATTCTAATGATGTTAGATATGAAAATGATGCCATTTTATATATTGATTCTTATATTGGATATTATGAATCGTTTTACTCACCCTGCCTATTTTAATGTTACCTCCACGTGGGTAACGCGCAGATGACCAGGTTTAGCCGTGGATGCTGTCGATGACATTTTGAATTTTTTGGGTCGTTGGCCATTGTGGTTGACTTAGAGGGTCTTGCTCTGATATATAACATCGGTTTAGGGACTTTGAGTCAAACTATATTTTATTGAGTTTTTGTTATGTTGGTTTCCTTGCGGTACAAGGAAAACTTTGGATTTTCATTTTTGAGTTCCGCTGCCATTTGAGCTCTTTTGAGTAATTTTTTAGAAAACCCGTTGCTTATAGAGCATTAACCAAATATTTGAATTTATTGAGAAATGTGCGCCCTTTTATGATGATTTTATTGTGTTCAATATTTTACTATGATAAATTCGATTATTTTGCCATAGTATTCATGGGGTAGAAAAGGGTATTACATTAGTGGTATCAGTGCAGGTAGGTCCGTATGGCCAAGGTTTTATGTTGTTAATCCCCTGTCAGTGAATAGTGTGAGAACAATGTTGGATGAGTTGTTTTCTTCTAACCGAGTTGGTGGTTGCATATGGCTGGAAGAAATGATCGTGCTATTGCGGAGCCGCTGGAATTGCTTTCCCAAGTGATGGCCCAGAATGCTGGACCTCCAGATGAGTTTCGTGCTTTGGGGAAGTTCCAGATTTTGTGGACACTCATGATCCTGATGGTACGCAGAAGTGGCTGTAAGTTATTAAGAAGATTTTCCAGGTTATGGCATGCACTGATACTCAACAGGTGCAGTTTGGTACGCATATGCTAGTAGAGGAAGCTGGGGACTGGTGGGATAACACTCGTCATAAATTAGGAGGTGTTGGCATTGTAATAACTTAGACTGTGTTTAAGGAAGAACTTTTGAGGAATTATTTTCCTGAAGATGTTCAGGGCAAGACAGAGGTGGAATTCCTTGAGCTGAAGCAATGGAATATGACTGTGGCTGAGTATGTGGCAAAGTTTGACGCTTTAGTGAAGTTCTGTCCGCATTACAATCATGCTGATGTCAAAGTGTCTCAAGTTCGAGAATGGATTGAGACCAGAGATTAAGCAGGGAATTGGGTACCAGCAGATTCGTCGGTTTGCGGAATTGGTGGACAAAAGTAGAATTTATGATGAGGATAGTCGAGCTCGATCTACTCACTACAAGCAGATGAGTGAGAAGAAAGAGAAAGGACAGTATAGAGGGAAATCGTATGTGAATTCTGGTGATAAAGGGAAGCAGAGGGCTTCAGATGGGAAAAATTCAAGTGGGGGAGCAACTACTGCTCCAAGCATGTGTCATAAGTGCGGCGAGCAAGGTCACCGTGCAGAGGTTTGTAAGGTGTTGAGATGTCATCATTGTGGCAAGAGAGTTCATAGAGTTACTGACTGCAAAGATGAAACTCCGACTTACTTCAATTATGGAGAGAAAGGTCATATTAGTACCCAGTGCCAGAAGCCTAAGAAGACTACTATTGCTACTCAAACGAACAACAGAGTGTTTGCTTTGAGCGGTGCAGAAGAACCCAAGACGGATAACTTGATTTATTAATGATGTTGAATTGATTGCTATAATTGATACTGGTGCTACCCATTCATTTATTTCACTTGAATGTGCTGCGAGATTGAATTTGAAATTATCTTCTATGGTTGGGAGTATGGTTATCGATACCCCTACTAATGGTTCTGTGACTATTGAATTAGTATGTTTTAGTTGCCTTTTGACTATTTATGATAGGAATTTTATGATGGACTTGGTCTGTCTACCTTTGCATCGAATTGATCTTATTCTTGGAATGGACTGGTTGGAGTTCAACTATGTTCATATCGATTGCTACAACAAGACTGTGAGGTGCCAGAGTTTGGTGATCATGGAGAGCTGATGTTTGTATCTGCTAAGCAAGTAGAAGAACTCTTAGAAGATGTGGCTCAAATGTTTGTATTATTTGCATCATATCAAGTTGATTATGAAGTAGTGAGAGTGGAGCTACCAGTTCTTCGGGAATTTCCAGAAGTGTTTCTAGACGACGTGAGTGACTTACCTCCTGAGCGTGAGGTAGAGTTTATTTTTGATGTGATATCAGGCACTAGTCTTGTGTCGATGGCTTCTTATCAGATGTCTGCATCTGAGTTAAGAGAATTGAAGAAACAATTGGAAGAGTTGCTTAAGAAGAAGTTTATTCGACCGAGTGTTTCTCCGTGGGGTGCTCCTGTGTTGTTGGTGAGGAAGAAAGATGGTAGCATGAGATTGTATGTGGATTATCGACAATTGAATAAAGGGACGATCAAGAATAAGTGAAATTCTGGTAGGCAGATCTCAAATGTCCTAACAGATGCTAAGAACATTGATCTCTACTAAAACAGAACAAGGACAGAACATGACCATTTTAAATTACTTTAAAAATAAACAGTGTCATGACATCTATTGTAACATCTGCAGACTGACAGAACAACTTATCTAACCATTTAAATTGTGCATAATTATAAATGCTGAAAGATAAATAACACAATGAATTGTTAACCCAATTTGGTGCAACATCACCTACATCTAGGGGCTACCAAGCCAGGAAAGAAATCCACTATTAGTAGAATTAATTCAGAGCTAAACTCCAAGTTTACAACTCCTCACTTAATCTCTACCAAATGCAATTTCTGCCTAGAACCCACCAGACAAGAGACACCTCTCACTCCCCATAATCATAGCAGTGATAACAACAAATGAACAAGTTTTAGAAGACACTCTTCTAAGACAATACTTGATTTTGCTTAACAGCTTCAATCAAGCACAATACACTCTTGCTTACATGCTTTGAGTGAACAATTAACAATTAACAAATAACAACTAATAGCTTAAACATGTCTACCACGATGCATCCAAAGATACTGTAATACCCCAAATTTTACCCTTATATTTAGTCAGTCATTTCGCATAGCATCTCATCTGTGCATCTGCTAACCACTATCAAGTCATGGAGGTGTTTGTTTTGCAGGAATCCCGTTCAAAGGCGTTTTGGTCATTTTACACTATTTTGGCCAATCCTGAAGAAAATCGATCTTTAAGCCTCGGGGCGTTCAGACCATGATACGTGGGACAGTTGTCTGTCATATAAGTTGGTTATCATCAAGGCATCGAGCTGGCGCGGTTTATTATTGAAAATTGCCGGGAGTGTATCTAAATTTGGGTCGTTCATTTGCTTAAAGTTCAAGACTATTCTGGGCGGGGTTCCATTTTAGTTGATAACGCGTCCTCTTGATATACAATGATTGGGATTTAGTTTGAATTCACTCAGATTTAATCAGGCAGTGAGATCAAGGCCACGAGAGGAATAAACACAGGGACGAGAAATTAAGTATATATGGATGTCATTCGCAAATGTTTATACTTTACGATTAGGAAGTGAATTCAAATATTTGTGGATTTTTTATTCATAAATATTTATAATTTACAACTAAGAAGTGAATATAAATATTGGGAATTCATAAGTATTCGAGATTTCAATTGAGAAAGAAATAAGTATTTGTGGAATTTTATTTCATAAGTATTTAATTTACAATTGAAAGGGATAAATAATCTTTGAACTGCATTCATGAATATTCATTTTTACAAGAAGTTTCATTGAACATCTACTCTAAAAAAAGTCCTAAAGAATCCTAAATGTTCTTCATGATGCTCCTTTGATTTTCTCCGCAAATCTCCGATCAACCTGCACAACAAAGACAAAACAAACAGAAGCAGGAAAGGGTAAGAAGTTGTCTTCGACACTCTCAGAACAGCGTCATCACTGAGTGCCGGGAGTGGCACAACCGAAGCTGCGTCCTACCCCCGTTACCGATCCGCGCCGTTAGCGTCAGATCAGGTAACATCCGTTCTTATCTAAGGGGCAGCCGAGAGATAAAAGAGATAGAAGAAGCGGGACTGATTCGTTTTTTCCGTAACTGGATTCATTTCAAAATCAAGTAAATCCCAATTTACTTTCCAAAACTGATACAAGGGTAAAACAACACAGCCAATTCGGACTCAGACCCGGATGGCGGCAGGTCTGAATCGCTTTGTTTTCGAAGATTTCCAACACCTGAAATTCACCACAACAGCATCAGTACAGAGTCATAACAGGATTTAAGGCCAAAGCTGCTCAGCTGCACAAAGCTTGAGCAGATAACTCAATCCATAAATATGAAGCAGCTCAGGTGCATAAAAAGGAAGAGACAAGATCAGGAGGTCAAACCCATTTCATAACTACATCAATTCAAAGAACCAGTTCAGCAGAAACAAAAACAGGGCACGGTTCAGTAAACACCAAAGCCAGGGCTCAGTCGAAACATCATGGCCCAACACACAGGTTCTGGTTCAGTCAAGTGAGCATTACCCTCGCACCGAAAATGAGTATCAATGGAAAGCATATCTGGGCAACACATGCCGTAATCCCGCTCAACTACACAAGAAAGTCGAATGTTAAAAGTTGATGATATCAGTAAACAGTTGGTTCGAAAACCAGAAGGGTAGAAATAACATCCACGGCAGCGAAACAATGCCCTTACCAGAAGAATCAAGTTCAAACAGAACAGAAAAATGAAATACAAACCAAACTGCATCAGACAACTAGTGTCAGCACAAGAAACAGCACAAATCATACCAGAAAAAGCGAGGTAGGTTCATAATCATGCTCACGCGTCAATTTAAATGTAAGCCTCAACCACATGTGGTCATATTGGAAAACCAAAACGCGAAGCCGAGGCTCAGTTCAGAACATCATTGCCCCAAGCTATAATGGAATCAATTGAGACAAACCATCTGCAAACAGAGGAGATACCAGAAAACTGAGTCCAATGGCGAATTAGACACCATAACAAGAACTCATGAAACATCAGCACACAAAGGCTCCAACGCAGGTTCAGACGAGTATCATCATCACCGCGTAACCTTCTCGGCAGTTTGGATTCAACCAAAGTGTTAGCACCAATTCTGAAAGAAGAAAAAGGAAAATTAATGAGAATCGAGGCCAAGCCATATCAGAAAAGAGTGCGATTGGATACCCAGATACATGACAAAACTGGATTGTATCAATAAAACCAAATCGTATCAGAAACAGATATCCAAATATATGAGTTCCCCAAATGCAATCAAATCTGCATCTGCAAATATCCAGAAAAATCCAATCAAACCGAATCAGAATTACCACAAAACAAAATCAAATCAAGTTAGTAATATCAGATCGTAAATCAAATCCAATCATCATCATGTCAGATTGGAAATTAAAACTTCGAATTTGGATCTCAATAATAACGTAAGACCAAAGCCCATGGAATCACAAGAGTGTATAAAAGAGAGATACAACCTGCGTGAAAGGGAGACAAAAAAGCGCGAACGAAACCCTAGCGGGAGAGCGGCCGCGAGATCGAAGAGGAGAATAGGGACAACGAAACCCTCGCGCGAAGCTCCTGTGACCACCGTGACTGCCTTCACCGACGGCGGGTAATCAACGACAATCACCTTCTAGCCTCAGACAAGGAGTCATCATCGGCTACACAATCGAACGAGAACCACAAGACGGCCGAGGAAGACGAACCATCATCATCAGACGGCGGCGAATCGCGAGACTCAGAGAACTACGCACGTTCTCATCATTGTCGAAATCTCATCGAATCGTAAGCCACACGATTGATCATCATTTTCTTTTTTTCGTTTGGCATGCAGGGGAAAGATGATCGAGAAAGAGAGAATCGCAGAGAGGAAGACGAAGACACAAGGGCGCCGCGAAGAGGAATAGGGTTTCTGAAACCCTAAAAAACTTTTTTCACATTTACACCAGCCGGGTTGGGTCCGGAAGTGATTACCGGCCCAACCCCTTTTATTTTTTCTTTTTTTCAGTTTTTATATTTAGTTAATTTGAATCTTATTAAAAAAAATTTTAATTAAATATTAAAATGTTTTTTTTTTAAAATAAATAAAATTAAAAAAACCGTTTTTTTATATAATAAATAAAAAACCTTTTTTTAAATAAATAACTTTAAATCTTTTTAAAATATATAAATTAAAACTTTTTTTTAGATTAAATTTAAAATATTTTTTTTAAAAATTAGCATTACTCTTTCTTTTTATAAGTTCATTTAACATCTTTTTTTCAAAACAACAAAAAATCTTCAACATTGCACTCTTGTCTCATGGCTCGTCCAATTATCGTCTGACTTTGCCTACTAACGCGTGTGTTCATCTTTTGCAGCTCATGTTTACTACTATTGCGTTGTGTTTTTAAGTTTCATTATTATTGTAACTGTTTCTCATCTGTAACTCCGCGAATCCTAACAATCGCTCTTTAATTCCTGCCTTTAAATTTCTGCTTGCATGGTTAAATTAGGACATTATTCTCTGTTCGCACGATTCAATTATCTCACACAATACTCCTGTCACATTACACACATCCGAAGGTTAGGTCTAGCTTTTTGGACCGCCGTGTCAATAGTCCTCAACTTCAACCCTTACACCTTTTCAACCCTAATTTTCACAAATGTCTCGCTGTGGACAAAATTACCATTTTACCCCTAGCATTAGGTCAAAGAGCCGCCGCGCTCACTTTAGGGTTTCCCGCCCTGGAATCCCTAACCTAATTTAACCCTAATTCACTTAACAATTCAACGTAGAGATTTGGAGTTCCTACACTCCGCGTAAGCGTGTCCTTAAGACATGTTTATTCCCCTTGAGACCTTGACCATAGTCAAGAAGTCTCTAACCTCCCTTTTGAGGGGAACTACGATTACTCTGATTCCACTCCCGTAAGGATACGTAGGCACAAGATGCGATGTCTTGCCGAGTAAACTTAGAATAAACCCCTTAGGTCTCCTTTCTCACTTTTAATCCTTTGTACATATACCTTAAGCAAATAGTAAAGCAAATAGTAAACATTTGAACAAAAGGTTCCCGTAGAGTACTACGGAAGTTTAGGGTGCTAATACCTTCCCTAAATTTAACCAACCCCCGAACCCTAGATCTTTCACCGCATTGTGTTTACGATGCAAAAATAGGTTTTCCCTCTTTTGACCTTTTCCTTCGGATAAATCAAAGAGCGGTTGTGAATTGAATTGCGATTCAAACTCATTAATAGTTTGTGATCCTATTTCCACCGCAACAGAAAATGGCGACTTCACTGGGGACTGTCTTAACTTTTGAGGGTTATCCCTAATTTGTTCATATTTATTACTATTTGTTTTACTATTCATTTGCATGTATATATTTGTGCTCTGATTTGGGACTGTTCCTTGTGTTGTGAGATAAAGTCCTACGCCCGGACTAGTGACATTATTATAGGATGGGGATATATTCGATGAGGCTTATAGGGAGTTGAATCCCGACCAAGCTGATTCGAGAATCACCGCTCAGTTGAGACCTTTTCGAAAATGGTTCGGTTGAACGAGTAATCGTGAAAACTTTTTCCATGGTCGATTGGAGTCTGTGATATTGGGAACCGTAGTACCTTAACACCACCTTGGCCTTATTTAGGACGTAGGGCAGGAACTATGTGGGAGTAGTCCTACAATGGTTGCTACGCGATACTACACTCAAAAGAGGTTCTCTTGAGAATATTGTTAACCCCCAAGTCAATCGGAAGGTTGATAATATCCGAAAGATGGGCTGATGACTTTGGGCACTTTTTTAGAACCTTGTTCGGCAGGTACAACTGACCTATAGTACACTCCTTTTGGGGATGGGTAGACCTTAACTCCACTCACGTCCTTTAACCTAGGACTTTATGTGTTCATGTGCATTGCATCCATAAAGCATCTCATTGCATTGCATTTCATGGAATTCAAACATCATTTATGGATATCGCGGGATACCATAAATAAAGGAAAATAAAAATAAAAAATAAGGAAAAGATTCCCTTAGTACCCCACAATATTCGTAAATATTTGAATTCCATGAAATCTTCATTTGCATTCACATTTTAGCATCATACTTTTGCATTGCATGTGTCTCCCGGTTTCTCATATTCGGTTCTCTCACCTTCCAGTTTTGTCACCCTGAGTTCTCTGCATCAATACGACCCTTCGAAAGGATGGAAGATCAAAACCAAGAGATCAACCGTGTCAGCCATGAACTCGAAGATCTTCGAGGAAGTGTGGGGCAGATTTTGGAGATGCTACGAGCTCTTAGTGTGAAGGTGGATGCTCAGTCTACTGTTGTTTCTGAGACTACTAATACCATTATGGAATCTCAACCAGCTGTTACTGTCGAGAATGTACCTCCTCACGGTCTTCAATCCGGTTTGGTGACTCCCAGTGCTCAACCAGTTCGACGAGCTACCCCTCCAAAGTGCAAAACTCCTAACTCCGACCATGGTAAAGGACCTGCACGTTCGAGGAACCGCAAAACGGCTACTCCTCAACCTTGGCAACATCAGCAGGGTTATGTTCAAGGTTATCCGTTTCCATATGTCCAACAACCCTATGTAGCTACTGTTGCACCTCCTTTCGATCAGCAGTTTCCTACATACCAGCCTGTGCAGTCAGCTCCGGTATATCAAGCACCGAGTTATCAACAACCTTCCGGTTATCCGCCCATGCAAGTTCCTGTCGACAGTCAACGAGTGCCCAACGCTCCTGTTCACCAGCAATCACAGGATCAGGTTCCCTATCTCCGTAAGAGTCAGCATAAGCCTTGTCCTCCAATTCCGATGACTTTCACTGAGTTATACTCCCATTTGGTACAACAAGGTCTGATTACCACCCGTGTTTTGGGTCCTCCGCCTAATCCGTTACCTGCAGGTTACAACGCTGCCGCTCATTGTTTATTTCATGAGGGTGCGCCCGGCCATGATCTAGAGAATTGCTACGCTCTTAAGAAAGTTGTCAGAAATTTGCTAGAAACAAAGAAGTTGTCTTTTAGCGATGCTCAGCCGAAGATCGAGACACCTCTCGGGGTTCCCCGCTTGTCAAGCTTAAATTCTGCAAAGTATGTTGTCCCCTCAGCAAATCAGTCGAATCCAGTAATTATTCAAAGGCCTAGCTCGCTTCATTTCAGTAACCCTCAAGATGATATGACCGGGATCAACAAAGAATCTGGGAAAGTTATTTTGAAGCAACGACTGAAAACTGTTGAAGATGTGACCAGCATAACTGGGGCAAGCCATGACGACTCACAGGGATCATAAGCCAGACATCCTTTCCATTGAGGCTCCGCCAAAGGAAACTGTTACTCTTGAATGCAAAATTTCATAAACATTTAGAAGGATTTTTCCGACAGTTCATTTGTTTATTTATATGCATTTCTCTTTGATTGAGCATATTTAGCATGTACGAACTTGTTTATCTTTGATTAATTAATGCAACGCATATGTTTGTCTTGAATAAATCCATTCGTTTCACTCATTCAAAAAACGTTTTCATAAATCATAATGCCAACTTTACCCGATCTCTTGTTCTGATGGAGAATTGGGGGGAGGATGACGAACCTGAAACGTCAGATTTCTTGTCGCATGCTTTCAATTAAAACCTGCTGATGATGTAAGGCATTGTTTCAAATCCCAAACATTGGAGATATAAGGATGTTAATCCCTAGTCAACCCTTTGAGCCTTGAAGTAGGAATTTTTTTTTAAGAACCTTCATCCTAACATGGGGCAGGGTAGGTTTCAGTTAAGCCGATCGAGCGCTTAGATCCTCAAAAAGGAAGAGCAAACCTTCGAGAATTTATCCTTAGCATCTTAAGAAGTCCAATACAATGACTATCCCTCGGTTACCTAAGGGATGGGGCAGTCACGAGCCTTTCAAAAGATTTACACGACATGTGCATAAAAGAATATTAAAAAAAAAAGAGCCCGCTGACTCAAAACCTATGAAGGAGACTTAGGCAAAACTGGGGCATCCCGCTGGACTCCAAAGTCAGATCAAAAGACGTTGTCCAGGCAAAAGTTAGGGAATAAGAACAAACCAGTAGTTTTTTTAGGATCCCTATAAAGAATAAAGTCGTGTGACCAATTGCCATTAGAAATAGGTGAGTGACTGCCATGTCCAAAGCCTTGATAAGTTCTCGACCATAGCAAATCCGCTTGAGATGTGAGCGCTCGTATCCGATTAACTGAATTAGGATTGGAGAACATCACGAAGAAGGGGTGGGTGCAAATATAACTTTGAGCCTTTATCCTTTGTTTCTTAAACCGTGAACCGAGCCACGATACAACCTTTAAAAGACCTAATTGAAGTAGGACTTTGGTTGAAAGCATACTTGACAAGATCACGTTTCTTGACTCCTACGAGCTATGCTCAGAAAAAAACTCATGTTGGCATTATAATTAAAACTTATATCCTGACTAGTGATTTCGGTCACAAGATATTGCGATATCTTTTTCAAAACAAAATTTCAAGACAAATATATGTGTGCATTGACAAGCTCAGGATAGGCATTTCAGGCATGACGACTTTGCTTGATATCTTAGAGATTTACATAACCCGTGGAACTTGAAGATCCTGCTAAACAGGGGCAGGCAGTTTCCCAGTTTGCTTACCAACGCGAGTCTGACGTTCTTAAGAGCTATTTCTCAAAAATTTCGTCGTAACACGGTTAAGTTGTGCCAGTTACGTCGAGACCTGACAAATCTCTCAAAGAGTTTGAAAACAGTGGGGCAACCAGACTCCGTGTTCTCTATAAAATCCTCTTGAGATGACCATACCTCACAACGCAAGTATCCTGGGGCACCGTGTTTGTTTAAGGAAATAAATGGCGACTACTACAAGGTCCTTCAAGATCAAAGCCATGTGGTTTCACAACTTTTCTTCATGCACCCGATGGATTTTACTCATGGCGGCCTTCATTCCCCAGTCAATCTCAGTGTTGCAACAGGCTCCTAAACTATTGCCTCATCACAGTCCCCAGAGAGACTATAAGCCGACAACTTTTTCTTGGGTAACTCGAAAGTGTCCCTCAGGTTTTCTTCTCCCCATGTGAAGACGTGATACTGTGTACCCAAGCAGATTACCTTCTCCCCAGAGGATTCAGAACTTTAAAACCAGATTTGGTTCTACCATTGATCTTTCTCACCCATGATTGACGTATCGGTTGCAGAGAACGCAGGGTATCTCCGTCGAGATGTTTATTTCATCTCTCGTCCTGTCTCTAGTCTGTTTCGTCAGCATACGCAGGGGCATAAGCATCACATGCCTACTTCATATACTCATTTCACATACTCATTACATATTCATTTCACATACTCATTACATATTCATTTCACATACTCATTACATATTCATTTCACATACTCATTACATATTCATTCCATTACATCCTGCATGATTAACTACATAGACATTAACATACATTCACATTAACATATGCATCAACATTCACAGGTTCATTGTGTCTCGCCATCATTGATTGTTACCGCCGAGTAACTGGGTTTGTCCATTCTCTCCAAATAGATTGTCAGCTTTAAGCATAAAATACCTACTTGTTTCCAGTTTCCCCACAGGGCTCGATCCTCGTGGATGACGGTTACTTCAGCTATCTTTCCTCGCCAGGATAAGATATTTACCCTTCGAGATCGTTCCCTCGATGGAGTCTTGATTACCAGTCTTCTTTCTAGCTCGATCCTAGATTGAATCTCAGTCTTGTTGCTCACTGAGCCCAACCGGACGTGCATTTATTTTGCACCGTCTAAAAATTTTCACCCTACCTTGACAGATACGCGACTGTTCTCGCCTGAGAAGCTTATCACTGTACCCGGACGTGCATTTATTTTGCACTATCTTTCGAGAATGCCAATCAACAATCTTTACAGGTGCACGCCAGTTCACGCCTGGAAAATCTATCAGTACATCTTACAGCATCGGTATGCAACTGTTCTCGCCAAGAGAAGCTTATCACAACATTTTACAATCGATCAACAACAGTTCTCGGTTAAGAAGCTTATCGTAACATTCTTCAGCATCGGTATGCGACGTTTCTCGCCTGAGAAGCCTATCGATATAACAATCCTACATCTTACAGCATCGGTATGCGACATTTCTCGCCTGAGAAGCCTATCGATATAACAACCTTACACAACAAGATACGCGCCTGTTCTCGCCTGAGAAGCTTATCATCGATCAGCACCTGTTCTCGCCTGAGAAACTTATCATCGATCAGCACCAGTTCTCCGCCGAGAAGCTTATCATCATCTGTTATCACCTCTACAAGCAGTTCTTACATGAGAAGCTTATTATTGCCACTCTTGCAAATAAGCGACATTTCTCGCCTGAGAAGCTGATCCTATCTTCGTTATGACTCGCAGCAAATGGCCATCTCCATTGAGCAACTGGGCTTCCATTTTCCTTGTCGTTTTGAAGTATGGGGAGGTTTGAACCGAATCATATTCAGGAGAGCACGATCTTGAAGTATGAAGAAGTTCATTTACCCTTTAGTAAAAGAAGGAGCGGAATCATATTCAGGAGAGCACGATCTTGAAGTATGAAGAAGTTCATTTACCCTTTAGTAAAAGAAGGAGCGGAATCATATTCCGGAGAGCACGATCTTGAAGTATGAAGAAGTTCATTTACCCTTTAGTAAAAGAAGAATCAGAATCGTATTCCAGGCGCCGACCTTAAATATGAGAAGATTTATATATCAGATAAGCAGCAGCCTATTTATTTGAGTGCTTATCCATTTTGGCATGTGAGTCCCTTCCAACGATAAGTGACGGTTCTCCCTCGAGAAGCTTATCGGGGCATTTCCTATCAAAGTCCATTTATTTTGGCATACAGCCGGTCTTTACCCTGTATATTTGATACGGATTTCCGAAAAGTCCGTCCGATCCCATCACGAGGGATAGGTTATAGAAGCTTGGATGTTATTCTTTGCTCAATGCTCCAGCATTCTGTAATCGATCTTGCAATCGTGTAGGTCTAGTTTCATTGTTAGACATTCCCTAGTGGAGGCCGCCTCATAGGTGCCATATCCATTTAGGGTCATGTTCTAACCACTTTAAGTCCATTTATTTTGGCATACAGCCGGTTCTTTTTACCCTGTATATTTGCTACGGAGTTCCGAAAAGTCCGTTTGATCCTGTCACGAGAGATAGTTTACAGAAGCTTGGATGTTATTCTTTGCTCAATGCTCCATGCATTCTGTGATCGATCTCGCAGTCGTACTTGATCCAGTTTTATTTTTAGATTCCCTAGTGGAGGCCGTCTCATAGGTGCCATCTCCATTTGAGAATCTCGTTCCCGTTCTAAAAATGACGATTGGTCGTGTCCGCACCAGTTGACCATCATTTTAGAATCCCCCAGTGTTGTACTGTGTCCCAGCGCGTCGTTTTCCCCAGTATGTTCTTCTCGTAGCGTCTGACCCTGTGTCGTCGTATTCGTCAGCATTGTCGCATTCATCATCCCAGCATACGCATCATATCCTATTCATGGCATCGTCTGCATTAGTCTGTTCTCGTTTGGTCTATAGCATTGCATATCGCCACATATAAGGGCAAAATTTTCGGTTACCTATATTTAAATCCCTCCACCATGATTCCTCGAGTCTCCGTCACTCAAATCATCCGGTGTAGCTATTTAAATAGGGGCAACTGTAATACCCCAAATTTTACCCTTATATTTAGTCAGTCATTTCGCATAGCATCTCATCTGTGCATCTGCTAACCACTATCAAGTCATGGAGGTGTTTGTTTTGCAGGAATCCCGTTCAAGGGCGTTTTGGTCATTTTACACTATTTTGGCCAATCCTGAAGAAAATCGATCTTTAAGCCTCGGGGCGTTCAGACCATGATACGTGGGACAGTTGTCTGTCATATAAGTTGGTTATCATCAAGGCATCGAGTTGGCGCGGTTTATTATTGAAAATTGCCGGGAGTGTATCTAAATTTGGGTCGTTCATTTGCTTAAGGTTCAAGACTATTCTGGGCGGGGTTCTATTTCAGTTGATAACGCGTCCTCTTGATATACAATGATTGGGATTTAGTTTGAATTCACTCAGATTTAATCAGGCAGTGAGATCAAGGCCACGAGAGGAATAAACACAGGGACGAGAAATTAAGTATATATGGATGTCATTCGCAAATGTTTATACTTTACGATTAGGAAGTGAATTCAAATATTTGTGGATTTTTTATTCATAAATATTTATAATTTACAACTAAGAAGTGAATATAAATATTGGGAATTCATAAGTATTCGAGATTTCAATTGAGAAAGAAATAAGTATTTGTGGAATTTTATTTCATAAGTATTTAATTTACAATTGAAAGGGATAAATAATCTTTGAACTGCATTCATGAATATTCATTTTTACAAGAAGTTTCATTGAACATCTACTCTAAAAAAAGTCCTAAAGAATCCTAAATGTTCTTCATGATGCTCCTTTGATTTTCTCCGCAAATCTCCGATCAACCTGCACAACAAAGACAAAACAAACAGAAGCAGGAAAGGGTTAGAAGTTGTCTTCGACACTCTCAGAACAGCGTCATCACTGAGTGCCGGGAGTGGCACAACCGAAGCTGCGTCCTACCCCCGTTACCGATCCGCGCCGTTAGCGTCAGATCATGCAACATCCGTTCTTATCTAAGGGGCAGCCGAGAGATAAAAGAGATAGAAGAAGCGGGACTGATTCGTTTTTGCCGTAACTGGATTCATTTCAAAATCAAGTAAATCCCAATTTACTTTCCAAAACTGATACAAGGGTAAAACAACACAGCCAATTCGGACTCAGACCCGGATGGCGGCAGGTCTGAATCGCTTTGTTTTCGAAGATTTCCAACACCTGAAATTCACCACAACAGCATCAGTACAGAGTCATAACAGGATTTAAGGCCAAAGCTGCTCAGCTGCACAAAGCTTGAGCAGATAACTCAATCCATAAATATGAAGCAGCTCAGGTGCATAAAAAGGAAGAGACAAGATCAGGAGGTCAAACCCATTTCATAACTACATCAATTCAAAGAACCAGTTCAGCAGAAACAAAAACAGGGCACGGTTCAGTAAACACCAAAGCCAGGGCTCAGTCGAAACATCATGGCCCAACACACAGGTTCTGGTTCAGTCAAGTGAGCATTACCCTCGCACCGAAAATGAGTATCAATGGAAAGCATATCTGGGCAACACATGCCGTAATCCCGCTCAACTACACAAGAAAGTCGAATGTTAAAAGTTGATGATATCAGTAAACAGTTGGTTCGAAAACCAGAAGGGTAGAAATAACATCCACGACAGCGAAACAATACCCTTACCAGAAGAATCATGTTCAAACAGAACAGAAAAAAGAAATACAAACCAAACTGCATCAGACAACTAGTGTCAGCACAAGAAACAGCACAAATCATACCAGAAAAAGCGAGGTAGGTTCATAATCATGCTCACGCGTCAATTTAAATGTAAGCCTCAACCACATGTGGTCATATTGGAAAACCAAAACGCGAAGCCGAGGCTCAGTTCAGAACATCATTGCCCCAAGCTATAATGGAATCAATTGAGACAAACCATCTGCAAACAGAGGAGATACCAGAAAACTGAGTCCAATGGCGAATTAGACACCATAACAAGAACTCATGAAACATCAGCACACAAAGGCTCCAACGCAGGTTCAGACGAGTATCATCATCACCGCGTAACCTTCTCGGCAGTTTGGATTCAACCAAAGTGTTAGCACCAATTCTGAAAGAAGAAAAAGGAAAATTAATGAGAATCGAGGCCAAGCCATATCAGAAAAGAGTGCGATTGGATACCCAGATACATGACAAAACTGGATTGTATCAATAAAACCAAATCGTATCAGAAACAGATATCCAAATATATGAGTTCCCCAAATGCAATCAAATCTGCATCTGCAAATATCCAGAAAAATCCAATCAAACCGAATCAGAATTACCACAAAACAAAATCAAATCAAGTTAGTAATATCAGATCGTAAATCAAATCCAATCATCATCATGTCAGATTGGAAATTAAAACTTCGAATTTGGATCTCAATAATAACGTAAGCCCAAAGCCCATGGAATCACAAGAGTGTATAAAAGAGAGATACAACCTGCGTGAAAGGGAGACAAAAAAGCGCGAACGAAACCCTAGCGGGAGAGCGGCCGCGAGATCGAAGAGGAGAATAGGGACAACGAAACCCTCGCGCGAAGCTCCTGTGACCACCGTGACTGCCTTCACCGACGGCGGGTAATCAACGACAATCACCTTCTAGCCTCAGACAAAGAGTCATCATCGGCTACACAATCGAACGAGAACCACAAGACGGCCGAGGAAGACGAACCATCATCATCAGACGGCGACGAATCGCGAGACTCAGAGAACTACGCACGTTCTCATCATTGTCGAAATCTCATCGAATCGTAAGCCACACGATTGATCATCATTTTCTTTTTTTCGTTTGGCATGCAGGGGAAAGATGATCGAGAAAGAGAGAATCGCAGAGAGGAAGACGAAGACACAATGGCGCCGCGAAGAGGAATAGGGTTTCTGAAACCCTAAAAAACT
Source organism: Lathyrus sativus (assembly GCA_963859935.3). Lineage (NCBI taxonomy): Eukaryota > Viridiplantae > Streptophyta > Magnoliopsida > Fabales > Fabaceae > Lathyrus > Lathyrus sativus. Next base: position 115,638,712 of record OZ012736.1, on the reverse strand, counting down.
TTTTTCACATTTACACCAGCCGGGTTGGGTCCGGAAGTGATTACCGGCCCAACCCCTTTTATTTTTTCTTTTTTTCAGTTTTTATATTTAGTTAATTTGAATCTTATTAAAAAAAATTTTAATTAAATATTAAAATGTTTTTTTTTAAAATAAATAAAATTAAAAAAACCCTTTTTTATATAATAAATAAAAAACCTTTTTTTAAATAAATAACTTAAAATCTTTTTAAAATATATAAATTAAAACTTTTTTTTAGATTAAATTTAAAATATTTTTTTAAAAAATTAGCATTACTCTTTCTTTTTATAAGTTCATTTAACATCTTTTTTTCAAAACAACAAAAAATCTTCAACATTGCACTCTTGTCTCATGGCTCGTCCAATTATCGTCTGACTTTGCCTACTAACGCGTGTGTTCATCTTTTGCAGCTCATGTTTACTACTATTGCGTTGTGTTTTTAAGTTTCATTATTATTGTAACTGTTTCTCATCTGTAACTCCGCGAATCCTAACAATCGCTCTTTAATTCCTGCCTTTAAATTTCTGCTTGCATGGTTAAATTAGGACATTATTCTCTGTTCGCACGATTCAATTATCTCACACAATACTCCTGTCACATTACACACATCCGAAGGTTAGGTCTAGCTTTTTGGACCGCCGTGTCAATAGTCCTCAACTTCAACCCTTACACCTTTTCAACCCTAATTTTCACAAATGTCTCGCTGTGGACAAAATTACCATTTTACCCCTAGCATTAGGTCAAAGAGCCGCCGCGCTCACTTTAGGGTTTCCCGCCGTGGAATCCCTAACCTAATTTAACCCTAATTCACTTAACAATTCAACGTAGAGATTTGGAGTTCCTACACTCCGCGTAAGCGTGTCCTTAAGACATGTTTATTCCCCTTGAGACCTTGACCATAGTCAAGAAGTCTCTAACCTCCCTTTTGAGGGGAACTACGATTACTCTGATTCCACTCCCGTAAGGATACGTAGGCACAAGATGCGATGTCTTGCCGAGTAAACTTAGAATTAACCCCTTAGGTCTCCTTTCTCACTTTTAATCCTTTGTACATATACCTTAAGCAAATAGTAAAGCAAATAGTAAACATTTGAACAAAAGGTTCCCGTAGAGTACTACGGAAGTTTAGGGTGCTCATACCTTCCCTAAATTTAACCAACCCCCGAACCCTAGATCTTTCACCGCATTGTGTTTACGATGCAAAAATAGGTTTTCCCTCTTTTGACCTTTTCCTTCGGATAAATCAAAGAGCAGTTGTGAATTGAATTGCGATTCAAACTCATTAATAGTTTGTGATCCTATTTCCACCGCAACAGATACAAAGGGTGACTTATAAAGTAACACGCAAAAGACTCTCAAAACCCTAAACCCTTATTTTACACTCATGTTTTTCTTGTTGTGAGTGCTTAATTTCCCTTTCTTCTGCGCCTCCTTAAATAGTAATGCAGACTGGGCTGGTCAAAAATAACAGCAGGAAGAGAAGATTTCAATCTTCATAAATAGCAGCAGATTTGATTTGATCAATCAAATCTAATCATATCATTCTTCCAATATTCAATCAATCTTCTAATAATAACTCCAAATTAAACCCAATCTGATCCATAATAAGTGTATCAGAAACGCCCATAGTAAGCCACTAAAAACACGCAAATTCTGTACCAAAAAAGTGCAGCCAACTTGCACAAAAATATATGGACACACAAATGTAATCATGACAGGCAGATGTCACGACATCCTGTAGGACATCTTGTGATTACACCTAGTTTTACCAAAATGCCTCCTAATTAAGTCAAACTGTAAATCTTCTGTAGAATCTTCTTCATAATAGTAGAAATATATATTTTATAGTTTCCTAAAAAGTCTCAAAGATCCTTTTTATGAAATCCAATTAAAGATGTACTTTGTTCCTAATAAATCTCTTTGACCTGCGCATACTGATGAGGTATATCCAACAGGATCTCATCAAACCAAAACACCTCTGTCAAGAGATATAATATAGCAGCTCCTGCTGTACCAGACAAAGATGTCATGACATTTGTCTCGACATCTAGATTAAAACACATGACAACAGTTCTGTCTTGACATCTTGATTAAAACACATGACATCAATACTATCAAAATAGTAGATGAAGATGTTATAACATCTTTCCTGACATCAGTGCAAAATCATGTTTTACCAAAATTTATCCAATCATAGAACCATGGACAATCATAGAATCATGGAACTAACAATAAGTATCCACTTCCGAGGATTGATGATCTGATGGATCAATTGGTGGGAACTTGTGTGTTTAGTAAGATTGGTTTGAGGTCTGTTTATCATCAGATTCACGTTAAGCCTGGTGATATTTCGAACACAGCTTTCTGTGAGGGAAAAATGTCACACAACATATGTTCTCAAGTTTCGATGATGACAAAATACAACCTAGGATCAATAGGAGCTGTCAATTTCACCCAGAAGACAATTGTAATACTTAACATATCATTTCCTTCCTATATCTCTTTAACTCGTCATATTATCATCGACAAAACACGTGATAAATATTCAGTCGTGACAAAATGCACGAAATAATAAATATATCATTTTTGCAGATTTTGAAGCTCTGAGTCGACCACCAATTAGCGCATAACCCAGTTCACTTTCCCACGGGTCAGCGCATGGAAGCTATGAGTCGACCACCAGTCAGCGCATAACATTGTTCACTTTCTCACAGGTCAGCGCATGGCAACCTTGAGTCGACCATCAGTCGGCGCATGAAGACTTCACATTGTCCTTGAACAAGGGATCAAGAGTTTGTGTATATCACCAGGAGTCTACTCAGAGGGTTGAGCCTAAGCAAGGGGTTTTACTCAAGTTTGGATGGGCATCAGGTCATCAGGAAGTGGACATTGGTCTTGTGAAAGAAATGATGGATGTATGTAGGTCAGCTCCTAACTTGGAGGCCAGTTCAAGATCACCAGGGGGTTGTGAATTCATGGTTATGAATATAAGAGGTTGAGAGATCTCATTGAGTGCCTTGAGGGTCATTGTGGAGCTCATCCAAGTGTTTATGCTAAGTGTGAAAGGTTACCGTTGAAGGTGTTGCAATTAGGGTTTCCATCTGGCTAATCCTCACTCAATTGTGCAATGGGAGGAGATTAAAACTCAATTCAAAGTCTCTATGGTCATGGGATGTTGTGTTAAGATATATGAGATATCATCTCAAGTTCAATTCATCAAGGATCAAGTGTGTGAGAAGTTACTAAATTAGGGTTCTTCGGGTAAAATCCCATAATTCGTGTCTAACTTCAAGACCACCTATCTCAAGATACAAGTTTCACCTGAACTTTTTACCAACATGGAACTTGTAGAGCATGTTCTTAGCTTTCTTTTGAGTACTAGAAGTCCTTGATTGGATTATAGAACTCAAGCTATTATCCAGACAAGTTACAGGTCATTAGAGGGATGTGATTTTGGTCAACAAAAGTCAACCAACTTCCAAGCCATTTTTGACCTAGAATGATGTTTCTCCTAAACTTTTGGCCAACATGAAAGTTGTAGGACTTGGTCTTAGCTTTCCAAAATGTACTAGAAGTCTTTCATCTGATTTTTAGAACTCAAGTTATGAGGTTTACAAGTCAGGGGTATTTTGGGAAAGTGAGATTACAGGTCATAAAATTAAAGGTCCATTTCACCAACTTGCACACTTCAAATGAAGATATTTCCAACATCAAACTTGCTCCAAATGGTGTTATTTGCTTAGTCAAGTATTGAGAAGTCATGGTTTATGCTTGGAATGAAGATTGGATATGTGAATTTTCATGGAAGAAAGTTTAAAAAGGCAAAATTGGAATTATTTCATTATTGATCATTTTGGTGCAAATAAGTGCATTTTTTGAGTGCAAACAACATTTTAAACACATTGACAATTTTAGATTTTAAATTTGAGGTGTTTAAGTGAGCCATTTTCAAGATTTCTTCATCATGAAGTTACATAACAAATCTCAACCATTGAGATCAATTAAGGAGTTAATCGAAGCCATTCATATCCCATACATTCCTAGCAAGCATTTTCAACCATTTTGGAGCCATTTTAAGTGAATTTTCGTCTACATTAGTGAGCTCCATTTTCAATTCCTTGGATTTTTCATTGGGCTGTTAGAGGCTGAGTTTGGGCTCAATTATCATCAAGATCCATCATATATAAAGTTTTCAACTTTCATAAATCATCAGAAGTGGAAATTGGAGCCAAATTGATCAGAAACGATTTTCAAAAAGTAGTGGAAATTCAAATTTCGAATTTGGAGGATGAGGCCATTTCAAGAAAAATTGTGAATTGAGAAAGCTTTATTGAAGTCCATTGAACGATTCTGGGCAATTATCTTAAAGCTTAAGCTCCATTTGAACGCTCAGTGGAAGTTCTCCACTAGGTAATTGAAAATCAACTTTACACTCTTGTTAAGAATCAATTCACTGCCATTTTTGCATATTTGAGACGTAGAAACAATGTAGATCATTAATATGTAAAACGAACTGGCATTGGTTGTATTTGTTGGATGATGCTCAAAAATGTTTGGATCTGTTTTGGCTTGTTTATGCGTGTTCTTGCTTGTTTGATGCTTGATCTGTAATCTACACAACTTCTAGATGAGTTTTAAATCAAATTGGAGAGGTTTTGATGAACTTTGGATTTTGGTGTGTATTCTTGTTGGCTTCGGGTTGCTTTTATTATGCATGATTAGTGAATTTGGATGGTGGATTTGAGATCCTTGTGATCTCTAGATGAATTTTGACATAAAATTCATGAAATTTGGTTGAGGTTTGGTGATACACGTTGTTGCTGGGTTGTTCACGGTGGAGGCTGGCTGGGGAAGAAAATGAACAGTGTTCTCCGGCCGGTGACTGGTTTTTCCGTTTGTTTTGGTGAAGAAGACGTTGAGGTGTCCTTGTGTGGTTGGTTTGATTGGATTACTTTTGCATTCAACGAATATGATTAAGATCTACAGTGGGTATTAGTTGACTGAATATACATGATCTCTTTTGAATATTCATTTATTTGCTGGCACGTTTACAGCCATGTGATTGTTTACCATTGGATCAAGTGGTTCTGAGTGAGTGTCCATGATGCGCCTTGTTTGACTCATTGCATGTAATTACCAGTTTTTTTGGTTTTGTTTGAATTTGCTGATGGGCCTTGGGCGCACCTACTACATGCACCCCCTGCTTGGGCCCAGATTTTTTTTGAACTATTTTTGTTTGGTATTTGCCACATCCATTTCCTATTTTCATTTGTTTTTTATTTTATTTTCTATTTTCAATTTTAAATCAAATAAAATGATTCCAATACTCCAAAAATTCACCAAAAATATTTTTTATATACTTTGAGATGTCTAATATTTTTTGGATATTTTTATTTTATTTTTTCAGTTTTATTTTTAATTAAAAAAGAATTAAAGTATTGGAGTTGTTTTAATCGAATTAAATTGTAACCTTGTTTGCTTTTGTTTTTGTTTCTCTCATTCTTTTTTGATCCAATGATTGAAAATTGATCCTCATCTCAATGATGAGTTGATCAATTTTAGAGGACCATTTTTCCCCTGGTTCTTGAGTTTTGGGTTGACTTTTGTGGCTTGTCTTTTTGGCTTTGTTTCTCCCATTTCAAAGTGGTACATCTAAATGAATTGTTTCTTTTGATGGTGCTTTGAGGGGATATTTGTGTTGATTTCTTGGCCTCTGGTTGCCAACTTGTTTAGCTTCTTTGTGCATTTTATTTGATATTTTTTGAGCCCTTTTCCTATTTTTGAAGTGACTTACAAGTTAGGTCATCTCATAGGATAGCTCACACAAGTGCATGACCTAGTTTGGATTGGAAATGACCTTTGTGGATCCAATAAGCTCTCAACTCTTCTTGTTTCACCTTTTAGACATGTTGAGCTTGTTGTATGTTCATTTTTAGGTAAAAATTATGTTCATAGCTTGTTGATTGATTCTTTTCTTTTTGTGCTTTCAACTTGAACTCCTATGTGATACTTGCTTGCTTCCTTTGTGCTCTTGCTTGCATTTCTTCTTGTTTTGTTTTGATATTGCTTTTGAGATTTCCTTTTCATCTCCCTTCTTTCCAATGACCTTGGAGTATCATTTAAGGTAGCTTGGTGCCTCCTTAGGTGGAATTTGAAGCTTACCTAAAGTGATGAATCCATCAGGACTCTTTCTTTGTGTTTGTCACTTGTTTGCTTGCTTTTGATGCATCTCTCTCCTTCTTCTTATTCTCTTTTCTTGCATTTCCATATGCATGCTTGGTTGAGATGAGCTTGTGGAGGCTACTGCACCACACTATTTTCCTCCCACTCTCATTCTATGTGTGCATCTTATGTGTGTATCTTCATCTGCATATGCATTCCTTTTCTTCTTCTTCTTCTTCTTTAGCTTTTCCTTGCCATGTTCCCCATAAGTTATCTAACCTCTTGAGGTTATGATAGACATTAGGTGCCTAACCATGCATGATAACATTAGGTAGTTCCCTTTTGAATCTCAACTTTAAGTCCAATTTGCATGATAACTTTTAGGATTGATTAGTCTCCCATTAGTGTGCCTTCTTCTCTTCTAATCTTCAAACAAGTTTAACATACTTAATAAGGATAATGAATGTTGTGCCATGAGCCTTATACATGGGAAATGGTGATTGAGGGGCCACCTCTCAATTGCCTAGAGTGATTAGTATACGTCCTTAGGACGATATGAGACACATTCGATCCTAGGTTTTACACTTCGTTACAACATACATTATGAACATTCTAATTCAAAGCACTTCTTCTCTAAAAAACACAAAAATTTCAAACCTTTTTCACCCTTTGGGGTTCTTAATCAAGGAAAATCTTTTCACAAAAAGAGTGTCGTTAACTCTTAGTTCTACCGCAAACGGTAACACCTAAGTCTCTAATGGTCGAGTTGCATACACCAACTGCTAGAACTACTTGTTAACCCTACTCGGGCTTAAAAACTTTTGAACCAACCTGTGGTCCTTTTAGCCCGAACTACGTTTGCTCTGATCTTTCGTACCAGACGAAAGTACATAGGCACGAGACATGATGTCTCGGCAAGAAACCTTTCCCCTTTCTTTAGCCGTAGTTAGTCAAACTACGTTGACTCTGACTTTCCCATTGCACGAGGGAGTACGTAGGCACAGAGCGGCGATGCTCTGCCGAGTTATTTCTCTTTTCTTTTTCTTTTGTCCTTAAGCCTTTAGCTAGATAGTTTCAACACACCCTTTTAGATAGACAACAATGCGTGTATCCCATCGAGTACGACGAATGTGAGGGGTGCTAATACCTTCCCCTTGCGTAACCGACTCCTGAACCCTGACATGGTTGCGATGACCTTGTCTTTCCCTTTTTCTTTAGGTTTTTGAGATCGTTTCCTTTCCCTCTCTTTGGGATAAATAACGAATGTGGCGACTCTTCTGTTTTCTGCCGGTGGTTGTTCGCAGTTGCGACAACTGTCGACTTTGCCAGAGTCTCTAGTTCCCTATGCGAGTCAATCCTAACGCTTGTTTGTTTATCTTTGGGTGTTGTATATATGTGCTTTATTTACTTATCCGCATTTATTTTCCGCATCATATATCATTACTGATATGTTGTGGGATGGGAAGTTTCATTGAGAGAAAAGCCGGACCCGGGCTTGAGTATATACCTAGTATTAGAGTGGAGACTAGTGGGGGGCCAATTTGCTTAGCAGGTATAGTTCCCCACGAAATTCACACTCAGACGAGATTTTCTTTAATGATTTTCCTTCAGATCCTTAGGATCGGTTGGGATTTTGGATTTGAGAATTGTCGACTCTGGGAACCGATCATTTGTGAGTCAGCTAAGTGAGGCCTCTTTAGGAGGTAATGATGCCAAACCAGAAATGGTGAACGTATCATCATTTCTTGGAAGTTTGTGACGTTGATGAACGCATAGGATGCCAAACTTTGTCAGTGAATAGGTCCACACCTGTGAGGCGGATTGGGTTGTGCAGGAAACCTTAGCCTTCAGATTACCCAGTTCTTTGCAAGTGTGAATCTGTGTTCATGATATCAGCGGATCCTACTGTGGGTATTGTGTTCTTACTAAGGTGAAGCTCTGGTTTTTCTCGACCGACAGCACAACAGTCTTGATCCCTTGTTTGAATTTGCATTTGCATTTTCATCTGCATCTCATTAACATGTATTTGTGTTGCAGGTGCATATTTCTCCTTTGATTCTAGTGATCTTTGCCCTCATTGCTGTTATAGAGTCCCTGAAGAGTACAGTGGCCTACAGGTTTCCAGTTTTGGATGTTAGTACTTTGTTGAGTCTGATTGCCTTGGGTGAGAAAGCAGTAATGGAAGAGTTCAAGAAGTCTTATGGGATATTATTGAGATATGTTTGCAAGCCTTCTGAATATGAGATTAGTGGTGTCTATGGTCTCTTGCAGTTTTATGATGCCCAGTTGAGATGCTTCGTATTTCCTGACTATGTCTTGGCTCCTACATTAGAGGAGTATTCTGAGTTGTTAGGAGTACCCATTTTGAATCGGATGCTGGTTGTCCATGTTGATACTAAGCCTGATCTGGCCAAGTTTGCCGCTATTTTGCACCTTGAGGCTTCAGAATTGGATGGGAAGATGATCCAGAGACTTGGGATGTATGGTTTTCCTTTGCCTTGCTTGATTGAGAAAGCTCAGCAATGCGCTAAGGATGGATGTTGGATTGTGTTTAGCGCCATCCTGGCTCTCTGTATATATGGCATTGTTATGTTTCCTCATCTTCCAGACTTTGTGGATGTTGATGCGTTTTATATCTTAGCCTCAGGCAACCCAGTGCCCACCTTACTTGGAGACGTTTATTATTTTGTGCATTACAAGAATGAGAAACGAAGGGGTAAGAACGTAGCTTGTTGTGTTCCTTTGTTGTATGCATGGTTCAATAGTCATCTACCTCAGACGGGTCCGTTTGTTGCCACTGCCAGTACTTCAAAATGGTCAGAGAGATTGATGGGATTATCTGCAGAGAATATTGTGTGGTTTGATCAAGACATGCTGGGTTAGGATATTGTTTGTAGTTGCAGTGGTTTTCCTAACGATCCTTTGATCGGAAGGAAAGGTTGTATCAACTATAATCCTTCTTTATTGGTGAGACAGTTCAGGTATGCATTGAGAGAGCCTCCTAGAGAAGAAGAGATACTGGAATCTTTGTATCTTAATGGTTTATTGGAGGGTGAGGCTTTGGCAGACTTGAGCATGCATGGAATAATATTCATCGAAAAGGGAAGTTAGCTTTGGGGAAGAGTAACAGCCGAGCGTATGACCCTTACTTGACTTGGATTCGTGCTAGGGCTTTGAATTTCTAATGCCATATCTTTCAATTGCACCTCTATATCCTCTCATGATCGAGGAACCCACTAGTATAAATATCCAGAAATACAATCAGGTATTGGCGGAGAAGGAAGAGCTGAGGAAAGTGAATAAAGAGTTGGAAAAAGAGATTATCCAGCTCCGAAGCGAGAAGATGGAAGCAGTTCATTCTTTCAAGAGACAAACCGAGCTTGTCAACAAGCTGGGAACGGACTTGACTAAGGAGACTAAGGACAGAGAGCGCACAGGCCAAGATTTTAATGCCTCTTATCGTGTCCTTGCCACTAAGAAGGAAGAGTTGGATAAGGCTTACACGAGGATCTCCAAGTTTGAATCGATATGGAATGCCACGCTTACTAACAACAAGGAGCGTGAAGACAAGTTAAAACTTCAGATCAGCAAGCTGAAGGCTCAGCTTAATGCCAAAGATGGAGAGATTGCAGCAGAATCATCACGTAGACGAGACAGCGAGTACAGGTTGAATGAAGCGATCACAAACTTGAAGGATCTCCGATTGAGAGTTGGTTCCAAGAGACGCAGACTTGAGGCATGTTTCGGGGAGAGAGCTTTGGAGGATCATGTTGATAGCCTACAACATACTGTGAGTGAACAGGATTTGCTTATCCAGGGGTTACTTGCTAGGTCGGAGCATCTAGAGACGTTGAAGTTGTTAGAGGATTTCCGATCACGTCATCCCGCCTGACCTGTTTTGTCTATTTGTGTTGTAGTTTTTGCTATTTATTTGCTGTATTTGACCATCGTCAGGCTTGTTGGCCGAGGTCTTGTCCTTATTTGTACACAGCTGTAGTTTGTACTTTGCCTAATGGCTTTTTGATCAATATATGAGGAGTCGGTATTCTATGCTTGTCCGCAGGTTCTCCATTGTTATATTTTTCCTGGAAACTAGAACCAAGGGGGAAATATCCCTATTGTATAAATACATGTCTGCATTTTAGCATTTTTCTCGCATTCGCAGGTGCACCGGAACGGTTGACCTTATTTTCTCTTGTGGTTTACTAGTATTTCAGGATTGCTGACGTGACAACTCACCGGTACAGTACCAAAGGAAACCAGAAAAGGTTGATGGATCAGATGCAGGTAGAAATGCAAGAGATGAGAGATCGTATGGCACAAATGATGGAGGTCATGCAAGGGGTTGCTAGTGGTCAGGATCAACTTCAGACTTTGGTGCAGCCTCTGATTGCGCGGGTTGATAGTGATGGTGTGCTACATGGTGGGATTGCTTCTAACCCTCCTCACCATGAAACTCCTCGGGTAGACAATTCTATGCCAACTCTAGTCATCCCTAATGCTGGAGGGGGTGGTCACGTTGATGGTGCTGGAAATGCCGTAGGTTTTAATTATGCTGGTCTTGCCAATGGTGGTAATGGTAACGGAAATGGATATGGTTATGGTCTCGACACTATAGGTTCCATACATGGTCGTCTGGACCACACTTGGAATGAGTATAGGTAGGAAGATGTGTTTTCTCCAAGAATTATGAATGCTGAAATACCTTCTGAGGTTGGCAAAAGGATTAAAATGATCGAAGAGAAGATGAAGTCTCTCGAATACCAAAACTTTATGGGGCTGGATATGTCTAATTTGGGGTTGATTCCAGGCTTGAGGGTGCCTCCAAAGTTTAAGGTCCCGGATTTCGATAAGTACAAGGGTACCACTTGCCCTAGGGTTCATTTGAGGTTTTATTATCGCAAGATATCTGCGTATTATGATGACGAGAAGCTCTTGATGCACTTCTTCCAAGATAGTTTATCCGGACCATCGCTGGAATGGTATATGAGCTTAAAGCCCGCTAATGTCCGTAGCTGGAGGGACTTAGCCGAAGCTTTTGTAAGGCCCTATCAATACAACAGTGACCTTGCTCCGAATAGAGTCCAGTTGCAGAATCTCTCTCAGAAGAGCAATGAATGCTTTAAAGAATACGCCTAGAGGTGGCGTGAGCTTGCTGCTAGGGTACAACCACCAATGGTAGAGCGAGAACTTATGGATATGCTTGTTGCTACCTTACCAGGAGTGTATTATGAGAAACTCATCGGCAATATGTCTGGAAGCTTTTCTGATCTGATAATCACCAGTGAAAGGGTGGAGAACGGAATTAAGATAGGAAAGATCAATGCTGGCGAAGGATCCTCATCTGGAGGAGGATACAAGAAAGTGTTTGGAAACAAAAGGCGAGAGGGAGACACTAACGCTATATCCAGTTCATGAGGAAGAAATAGAGGTCGGAATCGACAGAATTAGCAAATTGCTAGCATTACCATTCCAGCAGGTTAACAACCATAGCAACAACAACGTCAGCAACCTCAGCAGAATCAGCAGGGGAACAGAAGATACCAAGATAGGGGCCGGGCAGCAGGGAACATACATTTTAACGCCCTTCCTATGCCCTACTCCCAGTTATTGCAAGCGTTGCTACAACTTCAATTGATTCAAAAGAGGACTATGGCTCCTTTGACCGGACAACCTCCACCTGGGTATGATGCAAATGCCCGCTGTGAATTTCATTCGGGTGCTCCAGGACATAATATTGATAACTGTAAAGACTTCAAACATAAAGTGCAAGATATGATTGACAGTAAGGCTATCAATTTATCCAATGATGTTCCCAACGTGGTGCAGAATCCCATGCCGAATCACGGGCAGGCTGGGGTTAATGTAATTGTCGAGGAAGAGGTGTTGAATTTAGTGACCAATGTTGATGAACTGAAAACACCTTTAAGCTTTGTGAAGTCCAAATTGCTAAAGGGAGGTGTGTTGAAGGCTGTGTTGAATGTTCTGTTGATCCTGAGAAAGGATGTGGGCTGTTGAGAAGCGGTATTCAGAAGATGATGAACGACGAAGTTTTACAATTTGACAGTTCTGTTGGAAGGGAATCTGAGGATTTAGTGGCTGAAGAAAAACATGAGATTGCGACAATCTCCATCCCGTACAAGACTGTCACTATCTACACTCCAAAGCCGCCAACAATAACTATCACCGAAGCAGGTCCTATGCCGTTTGAAAGCACTAAGGCCATTTCGTGGAACTACGGAGCCGAAGTGTATTGTAACGGGTAGAAGATAAACTTGAATGATACCTCTGCAAGTTCAGTTGACAATCTCGTGGGAGCAGGTGTAACACCCCCTTCTATACCCCCAAATAAATGCATATACAAATTTATCAGAGTGAAAATTTTAGAATAGGGTATAAAGGAAGAATGTCACAATTTCACCAATGAAACACTTTAACATTTGCTCCATAAAATATGTAACATTTTCATGGTTTTAGAAATCACACTTCAACATTTAAATTTAAGCGGAAGATAAAATCATTTAATCATTTCCAAAATATTAATTCACATACACATAAGATATCCAGATTAATACATCATGTCAGGTAATTACAAAACCACATCAGCTGATACATCACAATGTATCACAAAAGAATAACTATACTAGTCTAACTACCCGGTGTTACATATCAGAGCAGCCGACTCAAAAGAATGAAGATAACTTCACAAAAAAGGACTCCAGCATCCTAATCTGCAATGCCTCGTAGAGCATTATAAAACAACAGAAGGGTGAGAAATATAACCATAATAATCAAAGCATAAGATTATATATATAGGTAATCATATAATTCAACTCCATATTTCTCACCACAATTCACCCTCTTAGTCATATATATTTACCACACATATATAGACAACATGAATATTCACAAAGCATTCCCACATCATGCATACACTCACATTTCCACAATCTTATCATTCATACATAAGCATCTCTTCATGCATATCTCATATATCAATGTGACTCAACAACTCAATGCAACTCATGCAATGCGGCACCGACTCTCGTTATCATTTTTCGATTTTTACATTAAACCGGGTCCACTCTTCTAGACCGATAACCCGTTATCATTTTTTAGTTTTTACATTAAACCGGGTCCACTCTTCTAGACCGATAACAACAAAGGCCCGTCCTCTAAGCCTTCAAACCCACTCTTCTAGGTTTGGGACAAGCCACTAGTTTCCACGAAACTAACAGACATTGCCTCTTGACTAAATGATGCATATGCAATCAACCACAACAATGCACTTAAGACCGTTCTCGCTTCTTAATCTCATGCATTTAATAATTCATCTCTTCAAGAATTACACAATGATTGCACATACAACATATATCATAACAATCAAGGTATTCACATCACAATACCAATCATACAATTACAAGTTATGCACACAAATTCACAATGTTCTCATGCATACTCATCACATAATTGTATAGACATCAAGCATTCACAAGTTCATTAAATAATACACACATAATCACCTATTATGTTCACATGTATTTATACTTGATGCAATTAACATTCAAATCACAATTCTAGGATTCACGCCCGTAGGCTACCCACAGCACATATCATCACAATAGATCACATACATACTCACAATGTAGAGGTATTAGTCTATGTGAAACAACTAAATCATCAACACATAGAAACCACAGCAAAGAAAAGATGCTGTCAAATTCGCCCATATTCGCCTGGCGAACCCTCTCAGCGAACACTCGCTAGGCCTTCGCCTGGCGAGACTCCCTAGCGAGCCAAAGTCAGTAGCTACTGACTTTGTTCGCCACCATTCGCCAGCACCTTTGCTGGGAGAACCTTCGCTAACCAACCTTCGCCTGGCGAACTCGCCAGCGAAGTCCACTGGGACTTAATCATAATTATTTGCCAGCGTTCGCTAGGCTTCGCCCGGCGAAGCCTCGCCTTCGCTCGCCTGGCGAGAGCCAGCGAACCTGCGCAGAACAAAATTTTGTTCTGTCTTCTCCTTCTCAAACCATCACCAACCAACTCCCAAACATCAAAACCAGCTCAAACAATATCACTACATGTTACCCGACTATTCTACGGCATTATTACTCAATTCCAACCGATTAAATCACAGTTCTACCGATTATTCCAACTTTTGCCCTAAACGGAAAAGGATGGAAACTACACCAAAACCCCAACCCAACATATATAACATCATGCAATGATAAAATAGAAACATTTCTCACCCTTACCTCGATTAATCGGAGCTTTGATGTTGGTTCTTGATGATTTTCCACTTTCCTCTTCTTCTTTCTTTCCAAATGTTTCTCTCTAACTTTCTTTTCTTTTCCTTCTCTATTATATATTTCCTTTATTTTCCTTCCTTCCAATTTCCTTCTCAATTCTCTATTAATTCCAATTAATTAAAATTAATTTCCAACATTAATAAAAATCCCACTAAATCAATTAATTACTATAATTAATTATTTAATGAAATTCAGGATGTTACAGCAGGAGGTATTACTCGCAGCGGCCGAGTCTTTTCGTCGCCTGAGGTGATTGCTGATAAGGTGGACAAGGGGAAAAGACTGGTAGTGGAGGAGACTTCTCAATCTGGGGAAAGAGATTCCTTGTTGAAAGACGCGGAGGAATTCATGAGGCTGATTCGGAAAAGCGACTACAAGATAGTCGATCACTTGCAGCAAACTCCTTCCAAAATAGCCATCATGTTGTTGCTCATTTGCTCTGAGGCGCATAGGAATGCATTGCTGAAGATATTAAACACTGCTTACGTGCCACAGGAAATTTCAGTCAATCAACTTGAGGGGGTGTCGGTGCACGTAAACGCAGGAAATGGCTTAGGTTTTACGGACCTGGATTTGACACCCAGAGGCAGAAATCATAATTGTGCGCTGCACTTATCCTTAGAATGCCGCGGGGCTGTCATGTCTCACGTGCTTGTGGATACGAGATCTTCTTTAAACGTGCTTCCGAAGAAAGCCCTGATGAAGTTAGATATGAAAGGCTTGATTTGCACGCCAAGTGACTTGGTGGTGCGTGCGTTTGATGGAACCCGAAGATCCGTGTTTGGGGAAGTAACTTTGCCGATTCAGGTTGGACCTGAAGTCTTTGATGCAGTGTTTTACATCATGGATATCCAGCCGGCCTACAGTTGTTTACTAGGTCGCCCTTCGATTCATTCAGCTGGAACTGTTACATCAACTCTGCATCAGAAGCTGAAATACATGGTTGGCGGTACCTTTGTTACAGTATGCGGAGAGGAGGATATCATTGTCAGCCATTTATCATCCTTGAAGTATGTTAAAGTGGATGGGGAGATCCATGAAACTCTCTGCCAAGCCTTCGAAGCGGTCAAGATCAAAGACAAGTCTCCTGTTGTAAGTAAAGAGCCTGAAGTGGTTATGTCCTTGTTTAAAGAAGCTCAAGAAGTGGTGCAAACTGGGGCAGTGCGGGGATGGGGCCAAGTGTTAGAAATTCCCCACAAGCAAGACAAATTTGGTTTAGGGTATCAACCATCGTTCTCCTCTCCTTCAGCCTCACAGAGTGCACCGCGTTATAAAGGGCCCGTGTAATTCACCAAGGGGGGAGTCATCTTTGAGAGAATCAATGTTGTATCTGACGAAGACGGAGACAGTGACTGCAACATGGATGCCTGGATCAAGCCATGTATTCCGGGACAAAGCCTACACAACTGGTCAATTGAAGAATTCATTCAAGTGACGACCGAACAATAATGCTTTGTTTTTCCAGTTATTGTACTACCCTATGTTCTACCCGGGCATAATGGTATTTTATTTCAGGGCCTTACTTGTTTATGTCTGAACATTGTTTATCAATTAATCAAAGGCCGTTTTCTCATACAAATTTTGTGATCTCTGTTTTTCTTATTTTTATTTTTTCCCAATAAAATGGCAATGTGGTTTACATTTGTTTGCAAATTGTTTGAAACATTTAACCATTTTCATTGCAGGATTCCTATTGCAGATGACACTGATCCAAAACCTTCTATGACTCGCTTCGACTTCGATCAACCTATATATCAAGCTGAAGAAGAGATTGATAAGGATGAAGACTTGCTTGAGGAATTAACCAGACTTTTGAAACAAGAAGAGAAAATCATTATGCCTCATCAGGAGGAAATTGAGGTCATTAATCTGGGTTCTGAGGAAGTGGTCATAAATGTTCGGATAGGGTCTACGCTACAGAGCGACGTCAAGCAAAGACTGATCGAGATGCTTCGAGAGTATAGTGACATCTTTGCTTGGTCGTATGAAGATATGCCTGGGCTTGATACCGATATAGTGGTTCATCGCTTACCGTTGCGCGAAGAATGTTCGTCGGTCAAGCAGAAGCTTAGAAGAACGAGACCAGATATGGCAGTAAAAATCAAAGAAGAGGTCCAAAAGCAATGGGACGCTGGATTTTTAGCTGTGACCACCTACCCTCTGTGGGTCGCCAACATAGTACCCGTACCGAAGAAGGATGGTAAGGTGTGTATGTGTGTTGATTATCGGGATCTGAACAAGGCGATCCCTAAAGATGATTTCCCGCTCCCTCACATTGACGTATTGGTCGACAATAATGCTCAATTTTCGGTGTTTTCCTTCATGGATGGTTTCTCGGGTTATAATCAGATAAAGATGGCACCGAAGGACATGGAGACAATAACATTCATTACACCGTGGGGAACGTTTTGCTATAAGGTGATGCCTTTTGGTTTGAAGAATGTCGGAGCAACATATCAGCGTGCTATGACAACGCTCTTTCATGACATGATGCATAAAGAGATTGAGGTTTATGTTGATGATATGATTGCTAAATCCCAAACAGAGGAGGAGAATCTGGTTAACTTGTTGAAGCTATTTGAGAGGCTTAGAAATTTCAGATTGAGGTTGAATCCGAATAAGTGTACTTTTGGAGTTCGGTCCAGAGAGTTATTGGGGTTTATTGTCAGCGAAAAAGGAATCGAGGTAGATCCTGCAAAGATAAAAGCCATACAAGACATGCCAGCGCCAAAAACAGAAAAAGAAGTTTGTGGTTTCCTGGGGAGATTGAACTACATTGCTCGGTTCATATCTCATCTCATAGCCACATGTGAGCCAATGTTCAAATTGTTAAAGAAAGACCAGGCGGTTGTCTGGAATGAAAATTGTCAAAAAGCCTTTGATAAAATAAAAGAGTATTTGCAGTAGCCTCCAATTTTGATACCCCCAGTAGCTGGAAGGCCATTAATCATGTACCTAACGGTTCTTGAGAACTGCATGGGTTGTGTTCTCAGTCAACAAGACGAGACTGGAAGAAAGGAGCATGCGATTTACTATTTGAGTAAAAAGTTCACAGATTGTGAGTCCCGTTACTCAATGCTCGAGAAAACGTGTTGTGCACTTGCTTGGGCTGCCAAACGTTTGAGACAGTATATGCTCAATCACACAACCATGCTGATTTCGAAGATGGATCCGATTAAGTATGTCTTCGAGAAGCAAGCACTTTCAGGAAGAATTGCTAGATGGTAGATGGTACTGACAGAGTACGATATACAGTATGTTTCTCAGAAGGCCATCAAAGGAAGTGTTCTGTCAAAATACCTTGCTGAGCGGCCTATCGAAGATTATCAACCGATGAAGTTTGAATTTCCTAACGAGGATATCGTGTTTCTCAAAGCGAAAGATTGTGAAGAACCATTACACGGTGAAGGTCCAGAGAGGGATTCTCAATGGCAAATGATATTTGATGGTGCTGTCAACTCCTATGGTAGCGGAATTGGGGCAATTATCACGACTCCACATGACACTCATATCCCATTCACTGCCAGATTGACGTTCCCAGTCACCAACAATGAAGCTGAGTACGAAGCATGTATCATGGGTTTGGAGGAGGCTATTGATTTGAGAATAAAAAATTTGGATGTATATGGCGATTCAGCGCTAGTGGTTAATCAAATCATGGGAGAGTGGGAAAATCGTCAACCGAATCTGATTCCTTACAGAGATTATGCAAGGAGGTTGTTACCTTTCTTCGACAGGGTAGAGTTTCACCATGTGCCACGAGCGGAGGATCAGATGGCTGATGCGTTGGCAACGCTATCTTTGGTGTACAAAGTGAATTTATGGAATGAGGCTCCCAAAATTGTTATTTCTCGCTTGCACAGACCTGCTTTCGTATTCGCCATTGAAGAGGCTGCTGACGGCAAGCCATGGTTTTACGATATACAAAACTTCCTCAAGAAGCAAGACTATCCACCCAGGGCTTCGACCACGGATAAGAAGACGCTGAGGAGGTTGTCTGGCAACTTTTATTTAAACCCAGATGGTGTACTATACATAAGGAACCATGATTTGGTGTTGTTGAGATGTGTGGGTGAAAAAGAAGCATCGTTGCTTATGGAAGAAGTCCACGAGGGTGCTTTCGGTACGCATGCCGGTGGGCATGCCATGTCTCAGAAATTGTTACGAGCAGGATATTATTGGCTAACTATGGAGACAGATTGTTTCAAATTTGCGAAGAAATGCCATAAATGCCAGATTTATGCTAATAAGATTCATGTACCGCCGTGCCCATTGAATGTTATGGCTTCCCCGTGGCCTTTCTCCATGTGGGGCATTGATATGATTGGCAAGATTGAGCCAACCGCATCAAACAGTCACCGTTTCATTTTGGTAGCCATCGACTACTTCACCAAGTGGGTTGAAGCAGCTTCGTACGCCAATGTGACCAAACAAGTGGTAGCAAGATTCATAAAGAAGGACATCATTTACAGATATGGAATTCCCGAGCGAATCATTACTGATAATGGTTCGAATCTGAACAACAAAAAGATGAAGGAGTTATGCCATAACTTCAAGATTGAACATCACAACTCATCACCCTATCGGCCGAAGATGAATGACACTGTTGAAGCGGCCAACAAGAATATTAAGAAGATAGTGCAAAAGATGGTTTTCACTTAAAAAGATTGGCATGAGATGTTACCTTTCGCCTTGCACGGTTATCGTACGACGATACACACATCAACTAGGGCAACTCCTTTCTCGCTAGTGTATGGTATGGAAGATGTCCTACCGCTAGAAGTCGAGATTCCTTCCTTAAGAGTTTCGGTCGACGTGAAACTTCATGAGTCAGAATGGATAACGAATCGTTTGAATCAGCTTAGCCTGATGGATGAAAAGAGGCTAGCATCAATTGCATATGGTCGTTTGTACCAGAGCCGAATGAAGAAAGCTTATGATAAGAAGGTGCGCCCTCGAAGCTTTCAGACGGGCGATCTTGTGTTGAAAAAGATTCTCCCACCATAATCAGATTACAGGGGCAAATGTACTCCCAATTATGAAGGTCCATACGTTGTACGGAAGGTCTTCTCCGGAGGAGCCTTGTTGTTAGCCACCATGGATGGTGAGGATTTCACATCCCCTATGAACACAGACGCAGTTAAAAGATACTTTGCTTAAAAGAGACCCGCTGGACACAAAAAGAAACGTCCAGGAAAAAATGGGGCATCCCGACGAACCATAAAAAAGGAAAAGAGGTTCGGGGAAAAATTAGGGATAAAAATGAAAAGATGTAAACCCGCAGAGTCGAAAACCTGGAAAGGCGACTTTGGCAAAAATGGGTATCCCGGTGAATCGAAAACCCGAAAAGGGCGGTTCAGGCAAAAGTTATGGATTGAAAAAGCAAATGACCGTGGTCTGCGTGAACGTTATTGCTTAGTGGATTGGGAGAACCTGAGGGCCGTGTTTTCATCCGAATCAATCTCTTCTGAAGACGGAGCGTCGGGAAAGCGTCAGAGTCAGGCGAGTCATAGAGGGATCAGCTCATGGTGTTTGTTTGTGCCACGTTGCCGACATTTTGTACACTTTTGTATATTTCTGTGCATATCTGTATTTTGTTTTGCGTAGCTTCCTCTTTTCAGGAGTTGCATCTGTTGTAAAACTTTGCCTATTTACAGGCCCTTCATCAATAAACATATACTATTCAGTACTTGATCTGTGTGCTTTGTTTTAACTTTTACTGTTTTGTTTGTGAAAACGCCCAATGTTTTGATAAACTTGTGCTAACATAAACTTGCAGGCCTTGGCCAATAATTGTTAAAACTCTGAATTAATTAAACAACGTCATGAATGATGACTAAGATGATTCCGTTTGCGTAGGATATCTTGTCTGTTTGTTCAGTTTTGTAGGGTCGTTACCCTTGGGGAAAAGAGGTGTGGATGAAGTTTGTCTTATCCCCAGCTTGAGTCTTTCCCCAATCAGTTGAAGTTCGTATCTCTATCCCCAATAGAGTTGTATGCAGTCAGAGTGAGCAGGTAGCGTGTACGCGTTCCCCCAACAGTTGTTGCATTTAATCCTAAAAGGTGCATGCTTGTAGGTACTCCCTAGCGAGTCGTGTTGGATTATCTTCCCCACATAGTATTTTGCAGCCTGGTTAGGTTCGTTCTCTGGCAGAGCGATCCCCAGCGAATTGAAAGGGGTTGGTTTCCCCAGCAGAATAGAAGAATGTTATCACGTCAGTATTTTCTTTGCAGAAGGCCAGCAAGGGCCCGTTTCTCTACATAAGTCCAATTGGTATTCGCATGAGCAAGTATATGCTCTATCCCTGGCAGAATTGTTGATTCCCCAGCAGGGTTGTTTTGCTATTCCAGCAGGATGGTTTCTGTATCGTTGGCATTTATTTTGCTGATTCAGTTCCGTTGCATCTGCATACGTGCATGGCATCTACCCAAACGCGTATCATTTCCATTTCGTATGGAGCATTGCACCATTTTCAAACATATGCATGTGAAACATAAGCCAGGTTGTTATCTCTTTGTTTCAGGTGAATCTCGCAGGTGATGGGTCTTTGCCCGCATGGTGGCTAAACCCCAACTCATGTTATTTCCCTAGTGGAGTTTCTCCGTGATCATTATCAATGGATGATCTTAACTTCATGTGGATTTTGATGCTCGCTTTTATTTAGCGAAGGTCTGGCGGCGATGTCAGAAGTTTCCCAGAAACGTGGTAATCTGACGGTGATGTTGGATGCTTATCATATTTATGATTGTCTGGCGGCGATGTCAGATGTTTGTTAGCACCGTGGTTGCCTGGCGGCAATGTCAGAGTTCTTTATCCCCACAGGTAATTGACGGTGATGTCTTGTGTTTCTCAGAGTTGTAATTAGCTGGCGGCAATGTCATATGTTTATTGGATTTATGGTTGCTGACGGTGAAGTCAGATTCTCTTACTAGATTTGTGTTGTTACTGGCGGCGATGTCATGTGTTTGGCCAGCAGCGATGTTGGAGGTTTGTTTCTGACAGTGATGTCAGATGATATGTGTTACTGGCGGAGATTTCAGGTAATTTTGGTTCTCCAGTGGCGAGGTTGGATGTTTGTTTCTGGCGGCGATGTCAGGTAATTTGTTTTCCCAACGGCGAGGTTGGATGTTTGCTTCTGGCGACGATGTCAGATGATCTAGTTTCCCAGCGGCGATGTTGGATGTTTCTTTCTGGCGCCAATTTCAGAGGATATACTTTCCCAGCGGCGATGTTGGATGTTTGTTTCTGGCGGCGATGTCAGATGATCTAGTTTCTCAGCGGCGACGTTGAATGTTCTGTTTTTGGCGGTGATGTTAGATGTTATAGTTAGTGACGATGATGTCAATGGTTTAATTAGCTTTGCGATTGTCCTACGGCGATGTTAGACGCTTTATTTTGACTGACGGCGAGGTAAGGGGTGATTTACCGGTTGGATCTTTTGAATGACTGGCGGCGATGTCAGAGAATTGTGTCTTGGGATTCTATACCTGTTTTATTTAATAGAGGTCTAACGGCAATGTTAGTTATTCTACCAACTTGAAGTAGAAGTTTGACAGCAATGTCAACTGTTATTATAGACTTAATGTCTATGACTGACAGCGAGGTCAGGTGCCTGACGGCGATGTCAGGGGGATTTAATACAGATAATTGAAGGCGAGGACATGTGCTCTTCAGTATGTGTGTCATTATTGTTTTTCTCAGACTGGGTTTTCCCCAAGCAGAGTTACTCGTTAAGTTTCTCTTTTCCCTAGTGGAAGGTGTTTGTAATCAGAGTAGTTACCCCAGGAGGGTTTGCAGTTTTGTTTTCTACAGTTGGCAAATTTCCGAGTTCTTTGGTATTCAACCGTCTTTTACCTTGATTGCATGAAAGTCGTTCGCTTTTCACTCGTTCAGGTCCAAGTCGTTTGAATAGGGGCAGCTGTTGCACCCCAAAATTTTCCCAACCTTTTCTTCACTTGGTTTATGTTTCATTTCATTTATTTCTAGCATTTGCATTGCATAGCATTTGTCATTGAACAGGGGATCAAGAGTTTGTGTATATCAACAGGAGTCTACTCAGAGGGTTGAGCCTAAGCAAGGGGTTTTACTCAAGTTTGGATAGGCATCAGGTCATCAGGAAGTGGACATTGGTCTTGTGAAAGCAAGGATGGATGTATGTAGGTTAGCTCCTAACTTGGAGGTCAGTTCAAGATCATCAGGGGGTTATGAATTCATGGTTATGAATATAAGAGGTTGAGAGAGCTCATTGAGTGCCTTGAGGGTCATTATGGAGCTCATCCAAGTGTTTATGCTAAGTGTGAAAGGTTACAGTTAAAGGTGTTGCAATTAGGGTTTCCATCTGGCTAATCCTCAGTCAATTGTGCAATGGGAGGAGATTAAAACTTAATTCAAAGTCTCTATGGTCATGGGATGTTGTGTTAAGATATATGAGATATCATTTTAAGTTCAATTAATCAAGGATCAAGTGTGTGAGAAGTTACTAAATTAGGGTTCTCCGGGTAAAATCCCCTAATTAGTTCCTAACTTCAAGACCACCTATCTCAAGATACAAGTTTCACCTCAAATTTTGACCAACATGGAACTTGTAGAGCATGTTCTTAGCTTTCGTTTGAGTACTAGAAGTCCTTGATTGGATTTATAGAACTCAATTTATGATCCAGACAAGTTACAGGTCATCAGAGGGATGTGATTTTGGTCAACAAAAGTCAACCAACTTCCAAGACATTTTTGACCTAGAATGATGTTTATCCTCAACCTTTGGCCAACATGAAAGTTGTAGGTCTTGGTATTAGATTTCCAAAATGTACTAGATGTCTTTCATCTGATTTGTATAACTCAAGTTATGAGGTTTATAAGTCAGGGGTATTTCGGGAAAGTGAGATTACAGGTCATAAAATTATAGGTCCATTTCACCAACTTGCACACTTCAAATGAAGATTTTTCCAACATCAAACATGCTCCAAATGGTGTTATTTTCTTAGTCAAGTATTGAGAAGTCATGGTTTATGCTTGGAATGAATATTGGATATTTGAATTTTCACGGAAGAAAGTTTAAAAAGGAAAAATTGAAATTATTTCATTATTGATCATTTTGGTGCAAATAAGTGCATTTTTTGAGTGCAAACAACATTTTAAACACATTGGCAATTTTAGATTTTAAATTTGAGGTGTTTAAGTGAGCCATTTTCAAGATTTCTTCATCATGAAGTTACATAACAAATCTCAACCATTGAGATCAATTAAGGAGTTAATCCAAGCCATTCATATCCCATACATTCCCAGCAAGCATTTTCAACCATTTTGGAGCCATTTTGAGTGAATTTTCGTGTACGTTAATGAGCTCCATTTTCAATTCCTTGGATTTTTCAATGGGCTGTTAAAGGCTGAGTTTGGGCTCAATTATCATCAAGATCCATCATATATAAAGTTTTCAACCTTCACAAATCATCAGATGTGGAAATTTGAGCCAAATTGATCAGAAACGATTTTCAAAAAGTGGTGGAAATTCAAATTTCGAATTTGGAGATTGAGGCCATTACAAGCAAAATTATGAATTGAGAAAGCTTTATTAAAGTCCATTGAATGATTCTGGGCAATGATCTTAAACCTTAAGCTCCATTTGAACGCTCAGTGGAAGTTCTCCACTAGGTAATTGAAAATCAACTTTACACTCTTGTTAAGCATCAATTCACTGCCATTTTTGCATGTTTGAGACGTAGAAACAATGTAGATCATTAATATGTAAAACGAACTGGCATTGGTTGTGATTTTTGGATGATGCTCAAAAATGTTTGGATATGTTTTGGCTTGTTTATGCGTGTTCTTGCTTGTTTGATGCTTGATCTGTAATCTAGACAACTTCTAGATTACAGAAGCTTTTGATGAACTTTGGATTTTGGTGTCTATTCCTGTTGGCTTCGGGTTGCTTTTATTACACATGATTTGTGAATTTGGATGGTGGATTTGAGATCCTTGTGATCTCTAGATGAATGTTGACATAAAATTCATGCAATTTGGTTGAGGTTTAGTGATACACATTGTTGTTGGGTTGTTCATGGTGGAGGCTGGCCGGAGTAGACAATGAACAGTGTTCTGCGGCCGGTGACTAGTTTTTCCGTTTGTATTGGTGAACATGACGTTGAGGTGTCCTTGTGTGGTTCGTTTGTTTGGATTACTTTTGCATTCAACGGATATGATTAAGACCTACAGTGGGTATTAGTTGACTGAATCAACATGATCTCCTTTGAATATTCATTTATTTGCTGGCATGTTTACATCCACGTGATTGTTTACCATTGGATCAAGTGGTTCTGAGTGAGTGTCCATGATGCGCCTTGTTTGACTCATTGCATGTAATTAACAGTTTTTTTTGGTTTTGTTTGAATTTGCTAATGGGCCTTGGGCACACCTGCTACATGCACCCCCTGCTTGGGCCCAGATTTGTTTTGAATTATTTTTGTTTGCTATTTGCTACAGCCATTTTCCTATTTTCATTTTATTTCATTTGTTTTTTATTTTATTTTCTGTTTTCAATTTTAAATCAAATAAAATGATTCCAATACTCCAAAAATTCAGCAAAAATATTTTTTATATACTTTAAGATGTCTAATATTTTTTGGATATTTTTATTTTATTTTTCAGTTTTATTTTCAATTAAAAAAGAATTAAAGTATTGGAGTTGTTTTAATTGAATTAAATTGTAACCTTGTTTGCTTTTGATTTTGTTTCTCTCATTCTTTTTTGATCCAATAATTGAAAATTGATCCTCATCTCAATGATGAGTTGATCAATTTTAGAGGACCATTTTGCCCCTGGTTGTTGACTTTTGGGTTGACTTTAGTGGCTTGTCTTTTTGCCTTTGTTTTTCCCATTTCAAAGTGGTACATCTAAATGAATTGTTTCTTTTGATGGTGCTTTGTGGGGATATTTGTGTTCATTTCTTGGCCTCTGGTTGCCAACTTTTTTAGCTTCTTTGCGCATTTTATTTGATATGTTTTGAGCCCTTTTCCTATTTTTGAAGTGACTTACAAGTTAGGTCATCTCATAGGATAGCTCACACAAGTGCATGACCTAGCTTGGATTGGAAATGACCTTTGTGGATCCAATAAGCTCTCAACTCTTCTTGTTTCACCTTTAGACATGTTGAGCTTGCTGTATGTTCATTTTTAGGTCAAAATTATGTTCATAGCTTGTTGATTGATTCTTTTCTTTTTGTGCTTTCAACTTGAACTCCTATGTGATACTTGCTTGCTTCCTTTGTGCTCTTGCTTACATTTCTTCTTGTTTTGTTTTGATATTGCTTTTGAGCTCTCCTTTTCATCTCCCTTCTGTCCAATGACCTTGGAGTATCATTTAAGGTAGCTTGGTGCCTCCTTAGGAGGAATTTGAAGCTTACCTAAAGTGATGAATCCATGAGGACTCTTTCATTCTGTTTGTCACTTGTTTGCTTGCTTTTGATGCATCTCTCTCCTTCTTCTTCTCTTTTCTTGCATTTCCATATGCATGTTTGGTTGAGATGAGCTTGTGGAGGCTACTGCCCCACACCATTTTCCTCCCACTATCATTCTATGTGTGCATCTTATGTGTGTATCTTCATTTGCATATGCATTCCTTTTCTTCTTCTTCTTCTTCTTCTTCTTCTTCTTTAGCTTTTCTTTGCCATGTTCCCAATAAGTTCTCTAACCTCTTGAGGTTATGATAGACATTAGGTGCCTAACCATGCATGATAACATTAGGTAGTTCCCTTTTGAATCCCAACTTTAAATCCACTTTGCATGATAACTTTAAGGATTGATTAGTCTCCCATTAGTGTGCCTTCTTTTCTTCTCATCTTCAAACAAGTTTAACATACTTAATAAGGATAATGAATGTTGTGCCATGAGCCTTATACTTGGGAAATGGTGATTGAGGGCCACCTCTCAATTGCCTAGAGTGCTTAGTATACGTCCTTAGGACGATATACGACGCATTCGATCCTAGGTTTTAGACTTTGTTACAACATACATTATGAACACTCTAATTCAAAGCACTTCTTCTCTAAAAAACACAAAAACATTTCAAACCTTTTTCACCCTTTGGGGTTCTTAATCAAGGAAAATCTTTTCACAAAAAGAGTGTCGTTAACTCTTAGTTCTACCGCAAACAGTAACTCCTAAGTCTCCAATGGTCGAGCTGCATACATCATATGCTAGAACTACTTGTTAACCCTACTCGGGCTTAAAAACTTTTGAACCAACCTGTGGTCCTTTTAGCCCGAACTACATTTGCTATGATCTTTCTTACCAGACGAAAGAATGTAGGCACGAGACGCGATGTCTCGACGAGCAACCTTTGCCCTTTCTTTAGCCGTAGTTAGTCGAACTACGTTGACTCTGACTTTCCCATTGTACGAGGGAGTACGTAGGCACAAAGCGGCGATGCTCTGCCAAGTCATTTCTCTTTTCTTTTTATTTTGTCCTTAAGCCTTTAGCTAGATAGTTTCAACACACCCTTTTAGATAGACAACAATGCGTGGATCCAGTCGAGTACGACGAATGTGAGGGGTGGTAATACCTTCCCCTTGCGTAACCGACTCCCGAACCCAGACATGGTTGCGATGACCTTGTCTTTCCCTTTTTCTTTAGGTTTTTGTGATCGTTTCCTTTCCCTCTCTTTGGGATAAATAACGAAAGTGGCGACTCTTCTATTTTTCGCTGGTGGTTTTTCGCGACCTATGGTCGACGCATACTGTTGGGTTTTTCATATTGCTAAAATCTGCAGGCCATGCGTCGACGCATAGACCTGCTATGGTCGACCGTTCGCGCGTTGGTACACTTAATGAAGTATTTTCCACTGTGTTTGAAATCCTGTTGTGTTAGTTAATTGGCTTATTACTATAAATAGAAGGTTGTTCATTTTAACTAATTAACAATTGCATTTTGAGTAAATTGTCAAAACAAGAAAAGTGAAATAGGTGCCTATATTTCTCTTCATATTCATCCTCAAAAAACACACAACACTACAACTACACACAACCATTTTTGGAGTGCTTTGTGTCTCGTTCAAGGTGATATGGTTCGAATCCTTTGATTGAAAATCCGGTTTGGATGGAGAATTGTGGCAGGTTTTTCTTGAATAAAACCTTGAAGGTTTTTCCCTCCAAGATTCTACCAATTTAGGGGTTTTTGATACGGATCATCTCTACCAACATTCAGCGGTGCGAAGGTGATTGAGAAATGGAAGATTTCATCAATCTAGTAGTTGGGGTTGTTAAGTGTTCAAGGGAGTTTTATAACACCCCGTTTCCCAAAATAAAATAAAATAATTAAAATAAACACATAACAGAGTTTCTCCCACAACGAGATGTCACAATTTCCATCCAAATTCCACAAATCATTTTTCAAAATAATTTTTAGTAATATTGCAGCGGAAAAATAAACATCGTCTGTCATAAACCACATAATACGTATATGTACATCATCACATATCCCACAAAAGAACAGATATGCCACAGGGGCACATATAATATACAATAAACAATAACTCCCCAAAAAGCCCCGGTGTTACGTATCAGAGCACTCCTACGATGACGCCACAATCCAAGCTAGCTAAACACCTGGATTGTCTGTACTTCTGAAGAAGCACAGACCACAACAGAAACAGAGGGGTGAGAATCACGATCAAATAATAACGGTATAAACATACATGAAATAAAAGGCAGAAATCTTAATAATACTATTCCATATACATATCATCCGGACTCACGGTCGCACCATCAACCACAATATACAATCACGCAACAAATGCACTCACTCAACTCTTAACACACGGTACCGACTCACAATCACGATGGGCAACTGGCCATCAACCCTCCACACAGGAGCACATATCAATAATGGGCACTTGGCCATCCACCCTCCACTCAGGGAGCACACCACACCGATGGGCAACTGGCCATCAACCCTCCACAATGGGAGCACCACAATAATACTGATGGACACCTGGCCATCACCCTCCCCACCGGGAGCATAACACAATATCATCGATGGACACATGGCCATCTCCTTCCACTACGGGAGCACACAACGATATTCACACGCACAAACCACAATGCAACACATGCACTCGACTCAACAATCATGCGGTACCGACTCAACTCAGGATAGATCACATACACTCCTCCGAGCAACGATCTATCCCTACCGTGCTCCTCCTGAGCCCATATAATTAAATCATCAACGTCCCCCATTTGGGACACGGGTGGTGGCATACACTCCATCCGAGCAACAATCTAAATCCCGTCCACGCTCCCCACTAGAGCACGCCAGTGAATCATACACTGCGTCTACACGCTCCCCACTTGGAGCACGTGAGCCACACAGGTCTCACGTCCACACGCTATGCAAGACACTATGCATAAACACACAGTGCACACGACCCTAGTGGTCCATCGCATCATAATATGCATACATACACAAGCACACAAAGTGAATCAATCCTACCGATCAACTCACCACAAAATATATCACACATCATGCACCTAAGGCATATCGGTCCTACTGGCCCAATCATCACAACAACACATAAACACGACGAATATAAAGCGTATCGATCCTACAGATCCTCTCATCACAACATATCACCACAACGCACTCAAGGCGTGTCGATCCCACTGATCCACTCACCACACAACTTATCACATACAATGCACACACGACACGTCAGTCCTTCTGACCCCAATATATCACATATCCGCACATAAGTGCAACGCATAATAAGCGCACCGATCCTCATGGATCCACTCACCACAACACACCAACCACAACGCACTCAAGGCGTAACGATCATACTGATCCTCATATCTCGCACACAACATATCAATACCACGCGCACAAGGCGTAACGATCCTACTGATCCAGTCCTCCTACTACAGTATGTAAACACAACGCACATAAAGCGTATCGATCCTACGGATCCACTCACCACACCACATCACTACAATATATCACACACTATGCATATAAGGAATATTGATCCCACTGGTTCACTCATCACACAACAACATATAACCGTAACGCATATAAAGCGTATCGATCCTACTGATCCACGATCACACAACTTATAGCACACACATATAATTACACCACATAATCTACCGATCACATCGAATGCGTTAAACGCCGGCCACATAGCCCTCTAACACCCAACATACACCTAGCACCCATAAATCATCACGGTACTTCAGACTGGCCATGCTCAGCAATCACAGCTGCACACAGTTCCAGGGAAAACAAAGTTCTGCTATGCTCGACACCTATCACCTGAATCTCATACAACCACATCTCAAGAGTTTCTTACAATATCACATACACTCATAACGTATATCAGGTCACTTATTCGGTTATACAATTACCACAAGAATAACACTCCCGTATCACACGTATTCATTCCTAATCGAAGGATATATATAGCCACTTAGGCATCACAGCGTACTTCGGTTCAATCATTCATATCAACGAATATTCAAGCACACGCTCCCTACATCACCTTCAAGCTCTCAACTGATCCACGATAACCACGTACTCGCTCACAACCAACAAGGGTCTAACCACACGAGAAACGGAACAGCACAGCATAAAAACCATAAAATGCTGTCATGCTCGCTGCCATTCGCCTTGTGAAGCCCCGCAGCGAACACTCGCTGGGACTCGCCCGGCGAAACCCCTAGCGAAGCCAAATAGAAACAACATGCAGCATTCGCTGCCCAGTTCGCCTGGCGAACGCTCGCCCCCATTCGCCCAGCGAATGCACGCGAATTCTGCAGAAAAATTGTTGTTCAGAAACAACCCCACACTCCGATTTCGTCCGATTAAATCCCACGAAATCCTACACTATACCACTACAGTACTATCCCACAAGACTACACCGATTATCCTAGTTCATACTCGATAAATCCTCAGTTCTACTCAATTCTCCAACCTCTGGCATCAACTCCGAATTTACCCGGAAACCCCAAATCACCAAACCATCACCCTATGGCACATGCAATGAATTTACACACTATAAATACAACCATCACAGAATTATAAACACGAAATCAACATCATATTGACATCAATCTATGGGGATTAGGGATTTTCCCCTTTTCTACCAATTTCATGCAAATACCTATTCGACCGATCAATCCCCCCCCCCCCTTACCTCAATTGCAGCTTGATGATGATGAACTTCCAAAAACCCATACGAATTCAACAACCTTGATGTTCTTCTCAAGCTTCCTCTTGCTGCTCTTGATCGTGCTCTACCAAGTTCTCCTCTTCTTTGATCGTTGTCTCTATTCTTCCTTTTTCCATATGCCTAATTTGCCCTTAATTCCAATAATATAATCTCATTTTCTTTTACTCCAAATAAATATTATTTCCACAAATTCTTTTAATTCTAAACCACTTCCAATAATATTTTTAAATATAACAATAATAACAAGAATATTAATAATAATAGTATCAACACTATTAATCACCATAATATTATTACTATTAATCATATTTTTCTAATATTATGGAACTTAATTCCTCAAACAAATTCCACACACACAATGCACCGAAAAACAAATAATACGGGAACATCAAATAATTAAAAATGGGCGTTACAACTCTCCCCCACTTTAATTATTTTCGTCCTCGAAAATTATCTGATGAGAACAATCCCGGATACGCATCCCGCATCCCATCTCCCAGGTCACACTGCCTCTTGCAGCACCTCTCCGAGCCACTCTCACCAAAGGTGTCTCTTTCCCTCGGAGTTGTTCATCGTTTACCAATCCGATCTAGCAATGCCTCAATTATCAAATTGTTTCTTACTTATACATCATCCATCTGAATTAATGTACTCCCTCAACGGAGACACATGGAACATATCATACCAATCGCGAGCGACAGTAGAAAAACGGTTTAACATGCTATTTCTCCCGCGCTTCCGCTGCGCCACTCTGATATAAACCACCGAACACGGTGCGAGCTTCTGAGACTCCAAAAATTCGACCAACATCGGTCACCAGCATAATTCACATAACATATCTTTTCTTGGATCCTCTTGATCCTCCAGTCGTCTCATGCCCAATTCTCAGATCCGAACACTACACTCTCGCTCGACTCATTCCAACACAAGGAGTCCTACTCCTCTTATCGCACAAGTCCTCACACAGCGCCATTCCGACACCAGAATGGTAACCGTCATTCTAGGTAGCTCAATTACGATAATTAACCATTCTACGATCCGTCTCGATCCAACACACAGGCTCTCCACAAACCCTCTAAACACTGGACCTCCTCATAGTACCGTGGTGAATACCCCATCTACTTCATCACTCATACCCCACTAAATAATATATAGAACACAAACTCTTATCACCACATATCAGGATACCATTTCAATAAATCTGAAAATCGTCCTTTCGAATTTTGATTCCTCAAATTCTTCCAGTCTACCAACTCACCCCAGCGCTTTGACCTCATTGAATCTCATCAAGAATGTCACTTAGTAAGGTCCAATACACAAAACTAAGCTCCACAAGAAGTCTCCTCATAACCAAACTCATATCGTGAAACTGTTTAATCAGTCCCAACTCTCTTATCATCCTCTTCATCATATGTAAGGATCTTCAAATTACAACATAAGCTACCACATTATCCTTTTCCGGATGATAATCTCAATCTAAAACCGTAATCCTTCTAGAGTTCCCAATCATTTTCCCTGCCTCATATACTACGCTTCCAAATCAAACAGATACCTCAAGCTCTTGCGGTCACCAAACATTTTAATTCTCAAATTAACCAATTGAAGCCCCCAACTCTGGCGCAACCACAACAGTAACCAACTTCAATCTACTTGTCAGACGATTACTCTTATGTACTCCAAGTTGTCGTAAAGCATGACCGCAACTCACTGATGTTGCACTGAACACATCTTCCAACCATACCAACAAAGATTCACATAACACAACAAATAATTCTATCGAGTTCGGCACAATCCATACACGAGTTGTTGACAGCTCTCTGAAACTCTTTGAAACCCTCTTCGCCTTGGCATAAAAATTGCTTTCCCTCTCACACTGATAACTTAAGTTCCCTATGCTCAACATGATTCCATATCTTCTTTGACTATACCAAAATATCATCGGTTAACACAACCATTGTCTCACTCCACCAAGTAGGGAAAATTCCATGCCAAGCGGATACTCACTTTCACAAGTTATGGCGGAAACACGCACCACACGCTCTGCATTTACTATAAAATCCAAAAATAGTCCTTCAATAATTAACTTAATTCCATCCCAATACTTCACCATCACCTAGATCTTTGGACTAGCTTTCCAACGCTTCTAACTGTGTGTCATTCCGAGTTACGGTTCTCCCGTCACGACAAAAACACCAAAACAACTTTCTCTGCCCAGGACTTCCTTGCCAGGCGAGCATAGTAGCGAGTCATTCGCTAGCATGCTCGCTAGGCGAAGGGTCTGGCGAACATGACAGTCTGAAATCTCATTTTCGACCGTTACCCGACTTCTGAGTCTCCGATTTTGATTCCGTAAAAAGCTGCGATCTCGGAATTCGACGTACTACAATAATTTCACACTTAGAAGATCATTCAACACATCCTCAACTCTAGGAACACTTAAAGGACGAGTTACACCGATTTGCACCCCACATTCTTACTTTCTTTAACATCCACCAGATGTCACTATCCACACTTACATACTCGGCTTCACAATCTGTCGTCACAGCACACACGCTCGATACCAGTCTCAAAACTACTCCCTCAATTCAATCCTTGTCCATCCAAACAAACATATCATATGGAGTCCTCACTCTCGGACCGGTTCACGTAACTGAGTCTGTCACAACTCCACTCCACTTTTTGACTGCTAATCACTACCTTGTCAAGATAACTATTCAAACAACCACAATCAATCGGCAAATCGCCAACTTTCCCACTTCCATTATAACTCGAAGATTTCCATCAAAATTCAAACACTTCAACACTGTTCTGAGCCGACCTGCCCAAATAATTCTCAAGCACCCAGCTGAACTCCAGACAATTCACTGCTCACGCCATCTAAGCTTGCAAGAAACGTCCATCCCATCCAACACAATCCCAACTGCTATCAACAACAGATTAAGGGTGATCAGTTCCTCAATTTGTCAATAGACAGCCGAAATCATGATGAGGACTAAACCATCCTTACGAAACTATGAGAGCGTTCAACCACACGCCGAGTTACAACTCCATATTGCAGCACCCGGGAGAAGCACGAGCTCCTCCCCCACTTTAATTATTCTCACACCTGCAGACAAAGGTTAAACAACAACCATGTAACGACAGTGTTTCCACACATGTCGCACACAACGGGGATACACAACACTAAACAACCTGGTCGGACGGACCAACCTGCTCTGATACCAACTTGTAACACCCCGTTTCCCAAAATAAAATAGAATAATTAAAATAAATACATAACAGAGTTTCTCCCACAACGGGATGTCACAATTTCCATCCAAATTCCACAAATCATTTTTCAAAATAATTTTTAGTAATATTGCAACGGAAAAATAAACATCGTCTGTCATAAACCACATAATACGTATATATACATCATCACATATCCCACAAAAGAACAGATACGCCACAGGGGCACACATAATATACAATAAACAATAACTCCCCAAAAAGCCCTGGTGTTACGTATCAGAGCACTCCTATGACGACGCCACAATCCAAGCTAGCTAAACACCTGGATTGTCTGTACTTCCGAAGAAGCACAAACCACAACAGAAACAGAGGGGTGAGAATCACGATCAAATAATAACGGTATAAACATACATGAAATAAACGGCAGAAATCTTAATAATATTCCATATACATATCATCCGGACTCACAGTCCCACCATCAACAACAATATACAATCACGCAACAAATGCACTCACTCAACTCTTAACACACGGTACCGACTCACAATCACGATGGGCAAATGACCATCAACCCTCCACACAGGAGCACATATCAACGATGGGCACTTGGCCATCAACCCTCCACTCAGGGAGCACACCACACTGATGGGCAATTGGCCATCAACCCTCCACAATGGGAGCACCACAATAATACTGATGGACACCTGGCCATCACCCTCCTCACCGAGAGCATAACACAATATCATCGATGGACACATGGTCATCACCCTCGACTACGAGAGCACACAACGATATTCACACGCAGAAACCACAATGTAACACATGCACTCGACTCAAAAATCATGCGGTACCGACTCAACTCAGGATAGATCGCATACACTCCTCCGAGCAACGATCTATCCCTACCACGCTCCTTCTGAGCCCATATAATTAAATCATCAACGTCCCCCACTTGGGACACGGGTGGTGGCATACACTTCATCTGAGCAACGATCCAAATCTCATCCACGCTCCCCACTGGAGCACGCCAGTGAATCATACACTGCGTCCAAACGCTCCCCACTTGGAGCACGTGAGCCACACAGGTCTCACGTCCACACGCTATGCAAGAAACTATGCATAAACACACAACACACACAGTACACATGACCCCACTGATCCATCGCATCATAATATGCATACATACACAAGCACACAAAGTGCATCGATCCTACTGATCAACTCACCACACAATACATCACACATCATGCACCTAAGGCATATCGGTCCTACTGACCCAATCATCACAACAACACATAAACACGACGCATATAAAGCGTATCGATCCTATGGATCCTCTCATCACAACATATCACCACAGCGCACTCAAGGCGTGTCGACCCCACTGATCCACTCACCTTATAACTTATTACATACATTGCACACAAGGCACGTCAATCCTTCTGACCCAAATATATCACACAGCCGCACATAAGTGCAACGCATAATAAGTGCACCGATCCTCATGGATCCACTCACCACGACACACAAACCACAACACACTCAAGGCGTAACGATCATACTGATCCTCAAATCTCGCACACAACATATCAATACCACGCACACAAGGCGTAACGATCCTACTGATCCAGTCCTCCTACTACAGTATGTAAACGCAACGCACATAAAGCGTATCGATCCTACGGATCCACTCACCACACCACATCACTATAACATATCACACACTATGCATATAAGGCATATTGATCCCACTGATTCACTCATCACACAACAACATATAATCGCAACGCATATAAAGCGTATCGATCCTACTGATCCACGGTCACACAACTTATAGCACACACATATAATTACACCACATAATCCACCGATCACGTCGAATGCGTTAAACGCCGGCCACATAGCCCTCTAACACCCAACATACACCCAGCACCCATAAATCATCACGGTACTTCAGACTGGCCATACTCAGCAATCACAGCTGCACACAGTTCCAGGGAAAACAAAGTTCTGCTATGCTCACCACCTATCACCTGAATCTCATACATCCACATCTCAAGAGTTTCTTACAATATCACATACACTCATAACGTATATCAGGTCACTTATTCGGTTATACAATTACCACAAGAATCACACTCCCGTATCACACGTATTCATTCCTAATCGAAGGATATATATAGCCACTTAGGCATCACAGCGTACTTCTGTTCAATCATTCATATCAATGAATATTCAAGCACACGCTCCCTACGTCACCTTCATGCTCTCAACCGATCCATGATAACCACGTACTCGCTCACGACCAACAAAGGTCTAACCACGCGAGAAACGGAACAACACAGCATAAAAACCATAAAATGTTGTCATGCTCGCTGCCATTTGCCTGGCGAAGCCCCGCAGCGAACACTCGCTGGGACTCGCCCGACGAAACCCCTAGCGAAGCCAAACAGAAACAACATGCAGCATTCGCTGCCCATTTAGCCTGGCGAAACCTGGCGAAGGCTCGCTCCCATTCGCCCAACGAATGCACGCGAATTCTGCAGAAAAACTGTTGTTCAGAAACAACCCCACACTCCGATTTTGTCCGATTAAATCCCACGAAATCCTACACTATACCAGTACAGTACTATCCCACAAGACTACACCGATTATCCTCGTTCATACTCGATAAATCCTCAGTTCTACTCAATTCTCCAACTTCTGGCATCAACTCCGAATTTACCCGGAAACCTCAAATCACCAAACCATCACCCTATGGCAGATGCAATGAATTTACACACTATAAACACAACCATCATAGAATTATAAACACGAAATCAACATCATATTAACATCAATCTATGGGGATTAGGGATTTTACCCTTTTCTACCAATTTCATGCAGATACCTATTCGACCGATCAATCCCCCCCCCCTTACCTCAATTGCAGCTTGATGATGATGAACTTCCAAAAACCCACACGAATTCAACAGCCTTGATGTTCTTCTCAAGCTTCCTCTTGCTTCTCTTGATCATGCTCTACCAAGTTCTCCTCTTCTTTGATCGTTGTCTCTATTCTTCCTTTTTCCATATGCCTAATTTGCCCTTAATTCCAATAATATAATCTCATTTTCTTTTACTCCAAATAAATATTATTTCCACAATTTCTTTTAATTCTAAACCACTTCCAATAATATTTTTAAATATAACAATAACAACAAGAATATTAATAATAATAGTATCAACACTATTAATCACCATATTATTATTATTATTATTATTATTAATCATATTTTTCTAATATTATGGAACTTAATTCCTCAAACAAATTCCACACACACAATGCACCGAAAAACAAATAATACGGGAACATCAAATAATTAAAAATGGGCGTTACAAGTTCCGGGTTCAATTCGTTGGTGTCTAAGATCAGTCGGGCCGAGGGTTTGAAGAACTAAAAGTTATTCAACAAAGAGGCTGGAATCGGAGGTCAATCCACAACGATCCAAGGTCTTGATTCAACTCGAATCCAGGAGCAAGAAGTGATAGCATTATCAACATCTATAGAGATTGTTTGTATTATTAGTTATCAACTCATGTA
This sequence comes from Lathyrus sativus, assembly GCA_963859935.3. Taxonomy (NCBI): domain Eukaryota; kingdom Viridiplantae; phylum Streptophyta; class Magnoliopsida; order Fabales; family Fabaceae; genus Lathyrus; species Lathyrus sativus. The sequence continues at coordinate 115,601,190 of OZ012736.1, read as the reverse complement.
TAAACTACTACAACTCTATAGGTGATATCTATTATAAATCATCTCAATTATATTTTTAGAATTGAGGGCAGACGTACCCCGAAGCGAGGACGGCGGGGGAACTGCCTCAACAAATCTTTGTCTTCTTTATTTTTCAGTATTTTCATTTTCAGCTTAAAAAATTAAGTGATTTTATTTTAAGAAATTTTATTGATTCGAACGTTGAATTGAGTAAGTAACTGATACTGTTTAAGTTTTAGTACAATAAACACTTGTACAAGGATTTTAGAGTTACTTACTTAAGTCAAAATCCACTTGGAGTGTTTCGCACACCAAGTGTTCGATAAATTGCCTGAACCAAAGCTTACTTAGTTTACTTGCTTTATTTTGTGGGCTGTGTCGAGCATTGGAACTAGCACTACTAATTAGTGGTGAAATCAATTGATTAGTGTGACTAGTGTATTGAATATACTCTTCTTTTATTATCATATCCGTTAGCTTAACGCATATCCGATCATCCAATAACGGTTCGTTTTAGACGTGTTTTTCAAAGGCCGCTTCCGCACTTAAAAATATTTTTAAAACCAATTATAAATTGGTAAGCGCCGACTCAATTTTTAATTGGGATCTATTCAACCCCCCTTCTAGATCCGAGCCATCGTCAAACACTTTCAATATGAGGTATGGTCATTATGAATATACAGTGATGTTGTTTGGTGTATCTAATGCACCTGGTGTATTCATGGAGTATATGAATAGGATTTTTCATCCTTATTTGGATTAATTTATGGTAGTATTTGTAACACCCCCTATCCATACCCCCAAATTAGCAATTAAATCATTTAGACACTCAATAAAAATTTTATCAGAGTATAAATTAACACATGGTATAAAAGAGGTACGCCACATTATCTAGGAAATTTGAAACATCATACAACACCTGCTCATAGAGATATGCAACAAAGGGTAAATCACCACTAAGGAACTTAGTCCTTAAAACCCACATAACAATATTTAGAATAAAAGCCGAAACATCTAAACATTGAATCACTTCATTCATATAAACATTGTATGCATCAACAGTTTAATTCAAGTCAAAAGTTATGGTTACAAAACATTTCCAGCAGATACATACACAAATATATCACAAAGGAATCAAAAGAATTCCTAACTACCCGGTGTTACATATCAGAGCTAACCGACCAAAAAGGAACGAAGCCATGCTTTGCAAAAGACCTCCAGCAAAGCTACTCTGCGATGCCTCGTATAGCATTAAGAAACAGCAGAAGGGTGAGAAACAATATCATAACAAACAATGCACACAATATATATATATATATATATATATATATATATATATATATATATATATATATATATATATATATATATATATATATATATATATATATATATATATATATATATATATATATATATATATATATATATATATATATATATATATATATATATATATATATATACACCAACATATAATACACATGACACATTTCACACCACAATACGTCACAATTCAATCATATATACATCGCAACACACATACAATTCACAAAGCATATCCACCAATATATCATATGAAGATAATAATGCACTCATAGAGACCAACTCACGACTCTATGCAGATGCAAATGCGGTACCGACTCATTCAGCAGGTTCAATTGAAGAACCAAAGGAACCATCGCTCGTTACCGAAGTAACTCCCCGTCGGGCCTACGATGTTCACCCATCGCTCACACCCCGCATGGGCACACGATGTTTTAGGATTACTCACACTCCACAGGGGCACACAATCATTCTGCAGATTCTCCACGGAATCAAAATAAACTATCGCTCACACCCCACAATGACACACGATGTTTCTGCAGATCCTCCTAGAGATCAAAATAATCTATCGCTCACACCCAACAAGGGCACACGATGTTTCTGCAGATCCTACGCGGGATCAGACACAAAAGAATGCAACATGATGCTTCACAAACAAAATGACTCCATACATTCTTGACATGCATACTCATACACCATATATATCATGTATATTTCATTCAATTCAAACAATTGCACAACATTGCCAAACGGCCACATTTCACACTCCAAGATTCACAATCTAGGATTCACGCCATACGGCTACCCACAACATAACATATCATAATATACATTATGCATAACCAGAAAGGATTAATCATACTTGAATCGAAGAATCCATCATGGAAGTGAAAACACAATAAAATAACACTCTGCTACGCTCGCTACTCTGTTTGCCTAGTGAACTCCCAGCGAGTGCTCGCTACCTGTTCGCCTAGCGAACAAGCTCGCGAGAGAAATCAGAAATCTCTGACTTGCTTCGCTACCACACTCACTTAGCGAAGGTCTAGCGAGTCGCTCGCTACCCCTTTCGCTACCAGCAAAGAGCACCACACACCATTCTGCCCAAGTCTGGGACCGCTCGCTACTGCCTTGCCACAATGAATGCCAAGCGAATGCTCGCGACCCGCTCGCCTAGCTAACGTGCGAGCGAGGGTCTGCGAACTCAGAATTCACCTCTGGTCTAAAACTCCAAAACTCATTGAAATCTACCCGATTCAATCCCAACTCGTCTCAGCAGCTTCAGCCTAACATTCCCCGACTAAACTTAACCACTTATTCTAATTTCTAACCGTGAAAACTCGGTTTCTAACGATTTACTCAAAACCGACCTAAATCGGAAAATGAGAAAAACTCTCCCTCATCCAAAAACAAACCAATAGAAACATATATAATCATATACATTGAAAGAATAATAAAGTTTCACACCCTTACCCGATTAATCGAAGCATAGAAGTTTGATTCTTGATGATTCTAGGTTTTCTCCTCTTTCTCTTCTCTTCTTCTTTTTCTTTCCTCTCTATTTCTTTCTATCTCATTTCTTTTCTCTCTAATTCCACTTATATTCTTTCTATTCTATTTCTCTCAAATATCTACTGATTAAGGATTATCTAAAATACCCTCTAATTAATTCCCAAAACTCTCCGAATAATAAAATAACATAATAAGCACACATAACATATTCAAGTTCAAATTCTACAATTAAAAGAATAATTCAATTTAAATAATTTAAAAGACTCAACAACAATGGGAAATTCAGAATCGGGGCGTTACAGTATTCATCGATGATATCTTAATATATTTGAAGTCCGAGGAAGAACATGAGCAACATCTAAGAGTTGTATTGCAGGTTTTAAGGGACAAAAAGCTTTATTCCAAGTTGTCCATGTGTTAGTTTTGGTTGAAGGAAGTAAATTTCCTTGGCCATGTGATTTCTAGTGGAGGGATTGTTGTTGATCCGTCCAAAGTTGGTGTTGTGTTGCAGTGGGACACTCTGAAGTCTGCTACCAAGATTCAAAGTTTCCTGGGATAAGCTGGTTATTATCGTAGGTTTATAGAAGGCTTTTCGAAGTTGGCACTACCATTGACTCAGTTGACTTGGAAGGGTCAAGCTTATGTGTGGGATGTTGCATGTGAGAAGATTTTTGTAAAACTCAAGTGTATTGTGATGCATCGAAGATGGGTCTTGGTGGCGTATGTAGCACCCCAAAATTTTCCCTCCCTTTTTCTAACCTTAACTAGCTTTTGCTTTGCGTTAATATGCATCATCATTAGGTTGTAATTCATGATCATACTTTGCCTGGGATCAAGAGTTTCTATGAATCAAATCATTAGGTATCATGTTTAATCTCTTCGAGAATTTTCAGATATCAAGAGCCAAATATTTTCACCATTAGCCTTTCATGTCATATTTTCATCATATCATACATCGTTCTAGGGCATATCGAGCATGCGAGTTTACAAAGTAAGGATTGAGTCGTTTCGGAGTTTTCTATTCCAAATGAGAGAAATTGCCTATCATGGGCTACATTAAAGAGAGGTTCATCATCTAAGGTTTGATTCATGTTGAAAATATTAGGATATTCAAGATCAATATTCCTAATGAACATGAAGTGCAAGGCCTAATTCAAGATTTCTTTATCCAACTTTGTTTCAAATTCTATGTTCGAGTGGAATTCAAATTTGTAAGACATGAGTCAAGAGCACAAGTTCATAATTCAAGACTATATCTATTTCAAATTCAATGGCATATGGGAGATCCATCATTCCAAATTCAAGATTCATGAATTCAAGATTATTACAAAGGAAAATTTCATGACATTGCAAGAATGTCACATTTGTTACAAAGTTTCCAGCTTTAAGAAATGCTTAGAAAATTAAGTTATTTCTAATCTTGACTCAAGTTTCTATTAAACTTCATGCTATGGTACCCTTCATGCCTCATTAAGTCTACATGTTCCACATTATGCCTTCACATGATTCATAACCAAATAAGCCTACAAACATCCAAGGAAAACAATTAAGGTTTAATGCAACATTGGAACATTACAATATCAGGACCATTAGTGCTTAGCCATGGGCAATTTAAAGCAGCCCCATGACCAACTAATTCCCAACCAAATAAACCATATAGATCATGTTGGTTCACATACATACCAAAATTCAGATTTTCAAAATTCTGTCAAGGGGAGAAGCATGGACCACAAGGACAACCCAAGAATAAGTGAATAAAGGATAGCGATGCAGAAAAAACAGCACTAGGAAAGTGCAGCAGCAAATGCAGAAAAAGTAGCATTCTAGAAATGGAAAGAAAAGGGGTTGCACTAAGAAAGTGGTAATAAGCATTTCCAAGTATTGAAATTCTGAAATTTGAAGCATGTGCAAACTCTATTACTTTGGTACATCAGGAAAATTGTAGCAGAAAAAGTAGGATTTCTGAAAATTGAAAGAAAGAGAGTGACATCCAGAAAGTGGTAAAGGTATTCCCCAATGAAGAAATCTGAGGTTTTTGAAACAAGTGAAAACCCTAATGTTTTGGGCATAAGGAAGAGAGCAACAGTAAGAGGAGGAGATAGAGAGCAAGAGATAGGAAAAAAGGAAACCAGAAAAAAAAGGAGAGAAAAGTGACATTGAGAACAAGAGGGTTTTAAAAAAGAAAAACAGAAAAAGAGAGATAGAAACATAGAGTGAAATAAGAAATACATCCAACAAAACAACATTGGTGATTAGAAGAAGAGTAGTAACTCTTGGGTATCCATTTCTTTGAACCTTACTCTCTTTATATTTCATTGTATATACTTTTGTATGCTTGCATGGTTTTTGCATAATTTATCTTTGTTGTTAGTTAGGATAGTGTTTGTGGATACATATGTTTATAATGAGGGCTTAAGAGTGATTAGTTATTGTAAAAAACAAGAGTGAGTTTTGTAGAGAGAGAGGTGAGAACACTTTAAAAACCTCAAAATGCTGACATGTTTGCGCAGCGAACTTTGCCCCCTTTCCCCTCTGTTTTTATGAAAAAGGCATATTCTGGGCAAAATAGCATGAAGTTCGCACAGCGAACTTCTTGATGTTTTTTCTGGGCAGGTTGGCTGGCAAGTTCGCACAGCGAACTTTGGTCCCTTTCACCTCTGTTTGTGAATACTATGTATTCGCTAGGAAGCTCGCACAACGAACTTGGTGAGGTTCGCTGGCAAGTTCTCATATCGAACTTCAGTGCCTTTTCCCTCTATTTGTGAATAGTGTGCTAATTTGAAAATCCCTAAGAAGTTCGCACAGTGAACTTTCATGCTGTTTTTTTTCATGTCTTGTCTTATTCATATTTTAAAGCCGATTAACCTGATGTGGTTGTACGGCCATTATATGTGGAGATAATTATGATCATCCTTGACTTTTGGTTCAAAAAAAAACTATTTTCAAAATAAACTCTCGATTCTTATCGAACCTTTTTTGACCTTGTAATTCGATTGCATGTGCGTCACCATCAACCTTGTTCGCATCACCTCAAACTTTTTTGAGTAATCAAACCCTTGATCCAACGTCAAACAGTTTTTCTCAAACAACTGTTAAACCAATTCAACATCCATTCTTTTCATAACTTTTCTCTTAAAACTTTGGTCTCGTACCAAGCGCATTTTCCAAAGAAAACTCTTTTCCAAATAAACTTGGATGGTTGTAGAGTGGTTAGGTGTAGGGCTTCCCCTATCCTGAGTGCTTGACATTACCTTTAGGGTTCACTATCGTAAAGCACTTACCACCCAAGATCAAAAACATCTTTAATAAATGAATGAAGTCTACTATGTATTGAACTAAAGAGAGAGGATTAAGTGTAGACTTCTTTCTCTCCGAGTGTCAGGATGCTCACTGTAGGGTGTGCGGTCTCGATACTCATCTTTCAATATGTAGACGTGACTATATTCGCCACACCATTTCACAATAAATATTTTGAGATAAAGAATTGGGTACTACCCGCAAAGGATTACTATCTGAGGATGTATTTCATCCCTAAAAAACAACTTCGACAAATCAAATGCGACATCTTACCTCGACGGCGAAAACTCTTTTTTCAAAAAGGATATGTTATGTCCATTCTATCGCAAACAGGTAACACCTAAACTCCACGAGCGAGCTGCAATACACCTACCTGTTAGAATGCGTACGTTAGTATCTTCCTTAAAAACACTAGTTAACCGTAGGCCGAACAACGACTGCTCTGAATCCTCCTTCCCTAATGAGGATATGTAGGTACGAGGATCTCTATCCTTGACGAGCACACTAACAAATAACTTCCCTTTTCTCTTGCCTCAGTGCAATCGAGACCAACCGGTTATCCAAAACTTTTTTCTTTCGCCCTAGTGCGATCGGGACCTTTCCCGTAGTTACATAAACTACATTTTCTCTGATTTCTCATGCCAGATGAGGATACATAGGCACAAAACGGGGATGTCTTGGCGAGCACACCTTCCCCCATCACCCGTAGTTTCCCTAACTACGTTGACTATGACTTTCTCATATCTGTTGAGAATATGTAGGCCTAGGACCATGAAGTCCTATCGAGTCTCTTTCCTCTCTTTTCCCTGTTTCTAGCTCTTATCTTTATCCCTTGGAACACTCTTTATAGAAATAATATTTTAGAAAATACCTTCACATAGACAAACAAATGGTTCCCATCGAGTACGATGGATGCGATGGGTGCTAATACCTTCCCTTCGCATAACCGGCTTCTGAACCTGTTCTTTGATCGCGAGACCATCTTATCTGCTTTTCATCTTAGGGTTTTCTCGATTTTTTCCCTTCCCCTTACGGGATAAATAAAGTTCGATGGCGACTCTTCTGTCTTTCATTCTCGCCTCTCCGTCCTTGCATTTTTTCGAGTAGCGACAACTGGCGACTCTGCTGGGGACGTCTAGCAAGCCAAACCTGGTTTGTTTGTCACATTTGTGTTTTATTTGTCTTATTGTTTATTATGTTGTGTTCCTATTACTTGTTGGGTTTTATTGGGGATGGTTTGTGGGAATCAAAGCTTTCTACCCGAGCTTTCTAGTATACACTAAAATTAGGAGGTGGTTTCTTTCTGATTTGGGAGACTTAGGACTCGTTGAGTTGGTTTGAATTCCACCGCTCAGATGAGGCCCCTTTGGGATGATTATGTCTTACGAGTAGTCGTAATGGCGTCTTTATTTCCGACCTGGGAGTCCGTGACTCTAAAGACCTTTTGTAGAACCTTATTCCGAAGGTTAGTAGACATAACTTTATGTTCATCCTTTGAAATAATTACCGTCTTATGAATCATCATTATGATGGAAAAATCATGAGGGTTAGTGCATAAGACTTTGTTTAAATCCTCTGGGATGCCCTCTTTTATACCAGTAGATTGCCCACCTGAGGTGAGAGATACCTTGTTGTGTTGTCTTGCAGGATCTGTAACCTTGATCCCGTGTCTATTGCATTAGCATCTTGCATTGTATTAGCATCTCATTTTTGCATACCCATCCTTATTCATAACAGAGAGCTCACCCATCTTTTGTCCAAGCCGCAGTTGATTTCCCGACACTCGCATTGGACTTGAATTAGCTTTTGGAAGAATCATGAACTCAGGAGAACAAAATTTGGTTGTTACAAGGGCAGAGTTTGAATTGATGAAGAATCGGCTAGATTAGCTCATGGAAGCCATGACAACTATGACAAGGGGAGAGGCCAACATTCAGGGGACTCCAGTTAATGAGGATGTTATTCTACCTTCAGTGAACAATGTTTCTCAAGCTCAGCCTGTGCAGATTCCTATTGAAGATCAAGTTATACAAGAGCGTGCCATTGTCGGAGATAGACATTCATCTTCTCTTAATGACACAGACTATCGGAATTTCACATTCTCTGTGCCATATTTTCCAGGGGATGTTCCAAAGATTAATCCTAAGGACTCAAAGATTGTTGAGTTTATGAGAAAATATCGCTTGTTGGAGGAAAAGCATGACGCCCTAATGGGTCATGATACTCTTAATCTGAATTCTTCAAGCATGTGTTTGGTGTCAGGCCTTGTGATGCCTCCAAAGTTTAAGACACTGAATTTTGAGAAGTACAAAGGGGATAGTTGTCCGAAGCAGCATTTAGTGATGTTTTGCAGAAGAATGACCTCGTATTTTCACAATGACAAGCTTATCATTCACTATTTCCAGGACAGTTTGAGTGGGGCATTGTTGAGTTGGTACATGCAGTTAGAGAGAGGTTGCATCCGATCATGGTCAGACCTAGCCAATGCCTTTGTGAGGCAGTATAATTACAATCTCGACATGACTCCCAGTCGCATGCAGTTGCAAGACTTATCTCAAGCAGACAATGAATCTTTCACAACATATATTCAGAGATGGAAAGAATTAGCTGCTCGTGTTCAACCACCACTTCTAGACAGAGAATTGGTCGACTTATTCATGGGTACTTTGCAAGGTCCTTACTTGGATAAGATGATAAGTAATGAGGCATTAAACTTTTCTGACTTAATAGTAATTGGGGAACATATCGAGAGCGGGCTCAAGAGTGGAAAGGTTCGAGATACATCAGACATCTCAACTAGTGAAATTGAATCAATTGTCAGTTCTCAAGAAGAACGGGAGAAAGAAAGTAATTCCATCCGGGAATCCCCGATACCTCAGATTCAGTCTTCCAATATTTCGACTGTTCAAAGTTAGTAATCTTCTGGGTCTTTGTATCGATATAGTTTCCCCTCCAGAGTCAATGATCATACCATCATCAGCCACGTCAGCATGCTCGACAAAGACATAGGAAGCCAGATAAGCATTTCACTTAGTTGCCGATGCCATAATGTTAGATGTTTCCAGATTTGATCAAAGGTGGATTGATAATGCCGAAGGAGATTAATCCAGTGATTCCTCCATATCCGCCAGGTTTTGATGTCAACATCCATTGTGATTACCATGTTGGGGCACATGGGCATTCAACCGAAGACTGTAAGGTGCTTAAGACCAAGATTCAGACTCTGCTTGACTCCAATATGTTCTCTGTCACGCCTCGAGGTATTCAAATCCACAATCCTCCTTCATCCAGCCATGCAGGCTCATCAGTTCATGTTATGGAGGAATTTACCGAGAGCAGAGGTTCAAAAGAGTATCAGAGTGACTTCGATGAGCAATTTTGAAGATGGCTAGCTCAATAGCAAATCAAGATTGGAAAGCCAGTTCCCTGAAGCTGGCAATCTTTTATATCATGTCATTTCTTTGCATTTGTAGTTTCTTTCCTTTTAAAGTGTGAATCTTACCTATGAAATTTGTCTATTTTCAATTGATAATGATAATGAAATGAATATGCATTTTTTGATTAAATCCATTCTTGTTCACTCGATACTTTTTATTGATGTCTAACGCTTGTTTAAGAAAAAATCATAGGGAGGATGACGAAATTGAAAGACGCAAAACTTCCGATTGTATGCTTTTGAATAAAACCTTTCCTGATGATGTATAGACATTGTTTCAAATCCCTAAACACCAGAGATATAAGGAAGATAATCCCTTGTCAACTGCTTTGAGCCTAGTAGTAGGAGTTTATTTCTAAAAACGAAAAATCCTTAATCTTAACTTAGGATAGGTGTCAGTTAATTTGACCGAGCATCCAAATTACGAAAGGAGTATTCTCGTTCGAGAATCAATCACACCTGTAGAGGTCGTACCTAAAATAAAATAAAACTTATAGTTGTTATCCCTCGCCAACCAAGGAGTGAGGCAGTCACAACCCTGTCAAACAAGTTAGACAAGTCGGTGTCATACGACTTGTTCCCAAAAAGAAAAGAAAAATAAGAAGCCCGCTAAGTCGACAACTTGAAAACAAGTGGTTTAGGAAAAAATTAGGGCATCCCGCTAGACTTCGAAATCAAGAAAAAATTCAAAAGAGGCAGTCCAGGAAAAATAGGGAAATTAGAAAAATGATAAAGAATAAGTCGTGTGACTCCAGACACCAAAGAAGAAAAGCGAGTGGTTGTCACTCTAGAAACTTGTGGTTTCATTAACCATCACTCCTGTCATCCAACCTTTGAAAGGTGAGCACTTGTGTCGAATAACCTAAACATAGGACTGGAGAACATCAATGAGAATGGGTGGGTTAAAACAAAACTTTGAGTCTCATATCCTTTCTTTCTATAGCCGTGAACCAGACCACGTTACAACCTTCAAAAGACCTAATGGAAGCAGTTTTATTTTGAAAGCATACTTCGGTAAAGGTCACGTCGAAACTGACTCCTAAAAGCATTTTCTTACCATATTGGTATTGATGTTGACATTCTGATAAATGATTCATTCACTATATGTCACAACTTTATTCCAGTGAACAAACTTGGATTTTAAAACTGTCATATGCATTGCATTAATATTATCTTTTCAAAACGAATTGTTTTACTTGCTAGTAAGCACTTGATATCAGAAGAGTTTCTATAATGGAAAGTTTGATCGAGATAAGATGCAAAGCGCCTGAGTGCTTCATTGAGCAGGGGTAAGTCATGCCAAAAATCCCTTCAGAGGAGTCATCAGTTCCAAGATTCAGTTAATCTGGGGCAACCAGGTTCAGATTCATCAAATCTCTCGAACGTCAGTCAAAGACGTTATTCCAAAAATCAACAAATCTGGGGCAATTAGGTCGAGATTCAATAAATCTCTCGAAGGTTAGTTAGTCAAAGGCACTCCTTCACATATCAACCAATCTGGGGGAAAAATCACTTCAAGGCTGGGGCAGACCATCCCAAGAGCACAAAAGTTATTCTTATCCAGAAGACAATTAATCTGAAGCACCTATCTGAGGTTCAAAATGCTAAGGCAGTTCATCTTAAACCATCAGGGTACAGAGATTCTAGGTTCCCTTTCGAGGAAGATTTTTACAAAGATCCCACAAGCTGGGGCAAAATTGGAGACAGAGGGATGTTTCCTCTCCATATTTTTAGAGTTGATCATAGCTACTCAAGCAGGTTATGTCAACCTTCAAGTTCAAGATGAATGTCAGGAAGTAATGTTGACCATTCCCTAACCCTTCAACCTTAAACCTTGTATCCAGACAAGACACTTAAACCTTGTATTTAAACAAGACACTTTCCAATCTTGTATCCAGACAAGACACCATAAACCTTGTATCCAGATAAGTCACTTTCCAACCTTGTATCCAGACAAGACATTCTCCAGCGTCAGCCATACCTGACCCATCACAGATAACCCAAAGTCTAATTCCTATTGGAAACCACCAGAAATTCCAATCTCTATTGGCACCTCATTCCAAAATCCAATCCCCATTGGTAACCAGAAAAATATCACCATCGGGTTTCACCTGTCTTTCCCAGTAAAGTCCACTCATACCTGGGGCATCCTTCTTTCCCTAGTAGCCCGATCCTGCATCTGAATTTCTGCATATAGTTATCATCTTTGCATTATATCCTCAAACACGTAGCATTTCCATGTTTTATGGAGCATTACGCCATATTCAAACATGTGCATGCGAAGCATAAGCCAGTTTCTATACTTTTGTTGCCAAACATTTCTCCAACAGATAACGGCATAATCCGTGAGACTTTATGGTACCTGGCCCTAGAAAAGTCATGTTTTCATCTTGCTTTTGCTCCCCAACAAAATTTGCTTGTTTAAGTCTCTCTTTCCTCAGCAGAGTTTTTTCCCTTTTCAGGTTGTAAATCGGTCAATTCTACTTCCTGCCTTTCTTGGATTTTATCCAGACTTTTGGTTGGTAGACCATTATTTCCTGGATGTTATCTTGATTTTTAGTTGGTAGTCCATTGTTTCCTAGATGGTAATCTGTCTCTTTGTGGATGTTATCCCGACTTTTGGTTGGTATTCCTCCTTTGTTCCCCTGTGGAGCTTTCGTCTCGACTTTTGGTTGGTAGCCTCCTTTCTTGGTGATCCTAACTTTTGGTTAGTAGCTTTTACCCTGACTTTTGGTTGGTGGATCTTCTTTTATTCCCCCACAGAGTCGTTATCCCAACTTTTGGTTGGTAGGCCTCGTTTCCGGGCAAGTTCGCATTCACTAGACGTCCTGGTGATTTCGAATTTTGGTTGGTAATCTTTTCTTGGCAATCCTAACTTTTGGTTAGTAGCTTTTATTCCTAATTTTGGTTGGTAATCTTTTCTTGGCGATTCTAAATTTTAGTTAGCAACTTTTATCCCTGTTGCGGTGAAAATAGGATATCAAGCTATTGAATTAACTTGAATCTTAATTCTTTTACAACCGGTCTTTAATTTATCCAAAGAATAGGTCTAAAGAAAGAAAGAACCTTTTGCGCAATGTGACAACAACACTTTAAGAGATTCGGGGATTCGGGGGTTGGTTATATCTAGGGAAGGTATTAGCACCCTAAATATCTGTAGTACTCTACAGGAACCTTTTGTTTAATTACTTGCTAAGTTTGTGAATTGTGCACTATGGTTTAAGGATTGGGAATTGAGATAAAATAAATAAAAAGGCCTAAGTGGTTTTCTAAGCTTGCTCGCAAAGGCATCGCACCTTCTTCCTACGTATCCTGACTATGATAGAATCAGAGCAATCGTAGTTCACCTATCTAGGGATAAAGAACTCTTGACTGTGGTCAAGGTTCCAGAGGGATGTAAGTATTCATAAGAAAGTACTTACAGAAGGTGCGGCGACTCTTATTCTAAATTGAGATTGTTGTGATAAAGGGTGTCCGCAGCGGGACGGTAAAAGCGAACACGGCGACTCGAATCCTAAGGCTAGGATAAAGAGAAGGATGTCCACGGCGGGACACTAAAAGTGAGCACGGCGACTCAAATCCTAAGGTTAGGAATAAAGGGTAAAGGGTGTCCACGGCGGAACGGTAAAAGGTGAAAATTAACCAAGGGTATTTTCAGGCAGATTTTAAAGGTAACTTCCACTGGTGGAAGTTCAATGCAAAAGTTGCCAAAAAGTATTTTCAGGCAGATTTTAAAGATAACTTCCACAGGTGGAAGTTCAGTGTAAAAACTGCCAAAAAGTATTTTCAGGCAGATTTTAAAGGTAACTTCCACTGGTGGAAGTTCAGTGCAAAAGTTGCCAAAAAGTATTTTCAGGCAGATTTTAAAGATAACTTCCACTGGTGGAAATTCAGTGTAAAAACTGCCAAAAAGTATTTTCAGGCAGATTTTAAAGGTAACTTCCACTGGTGGAAGTTCAGTGCAAAAGTTGCCAAAAAGTATTTTCAGGCAGATTTTAAAGGTAACTTCCACTGGTGGAAGTTCAGTGCAAAAGTTGCCAAAAAGTATTTTCAGGCAGATTTTAAAGGTAACTTCCACTGGTGGAAGTTCAGTGTAAAAATTGCCAAAAAGTATTTTCAGGCAGATTTTAAAGGTAACTTCCACTAGTGGAAGTTTAGTGTAAAAAATGACAAAAATCGTTTTCATACAGTTTTTAAAAGAACCTCCACTAATGGAAGTTTAGTGTAAAAAATGACAAAAATCATTTTCATACAGTTTTTAAAAGAACCTCCACTAATGGAAGTTTAGTGTAAAAACTGCCAAAAACAACATTTGAACCAAAAGACTGCACACAGGCTTGACACATCTACCAGCTTGTCTAACCAAGTTCAAAACAGGAACGCAACATGTGAAAAGGTAAAAAACAATTTGGCCGCCAACATGAATCAATACAGAAGTTGATCATCAAGGATCCAAACATGCTTTGACAGCAATCACAAATATAACTTAGGGAAGAAAACATCCCTAACAGAAAGTAAACCATTGCAGGCACCAATCTCACTTATATATGTATTCAAACATGCTCATGATGGCATTCCTCACTTGAGCCACAGCCTGATCTCATGATAGCCACACCTACTTGCCTAACATTGTGCAGTAGCCAAGGTCCAATTCATGACAGTTCTATGCACTGAATCCTAATGACCAGTTCATGAACTCAACAACAAAATGCTGAACAGCTCTAGGTATGTAATAAGTTGAGTTCACAACAAGAAAGCAGTACAACACATTAAACTTAGGCCTGAAGTAAACTTTGAGAAAACAACCTAATCACACTAAATCAGGCATGCAGCACCTCAAAAGAAATAACAAAAAATCAAAGGCAACATTGATTAACAGTGTGCAAATTGAAACATGAATGCTTCCTTCATAGTATAGCAATATCAGTTAGCCCAACAAAAACAGCTCCACTAATTTCAACAAAACAGTTTTCCAAAACAGTTTACCAAAGCAATTTGACATAACAATATTAAATCCATGCTTCAAGGGATAGTCAATAAGCAAAAAGCTGGCACCTCACATAAGTCTTGTTATGAAAATCCAAGTTCTTAACAGCAAATGTAACCTTAACACATCATTGCTAAACAACAAAGATCAAAATGCACCAAAGTGTTTCACAAGTTCATGACAGCAAGTATACAACTCTAGCATTACAATGTCAAAACACAATCCACACATACGTGATGTATAATAATGAGAAAGTTCAGAACTACATACCTCTTGTAGTCTAGCTGCCAAAAATCCAGAACTCCTTCCTTTTGAAACAAGCTTGTGGATTTGCCTCCTTTTGAAGAAAAATGCAACTTTGTGGACAGTTTGAGAAAATGAGATTCCAGCTGTTGTTTGAGGCTTTGAACAGCTATAACATCATTAATGTGAGGTTTTTGAAGTGTTAGAATGGTAGGAATGGATTTATGTAGAGATTTGGCATAAAAAAATGCATAAATGTCAAACTTGAGTGTTGTGGAAGTTAACTTTTTGATCCAAAGGTTTTTTTTTTTAGGAAACCAATGGTGGGAACAGCTTCAGAGGGTCATTTTAAGGTTGTGTACATGGTTTTTGAAGTGTTGAATATATGGGAATGAGTTTAGAGGATGGACTGTCAAGACAATTTTTTGGAGTTTTTGGTGAGTTTTGAGATTTTGCAAAATTGAAGTAATGAGGGAAAGAGAGAGAGCTTGTGATTTCTATGGTTTTGAGAGGGGCTCTGGTGTGTGAAGTAACATAGATGGAGCCTCTATTTATAGGAAAAATTACTTGGGACAGATTTTTGTTCAAGTGGTTTTCACATGGTGGTTTTGTTGAAAAACTAAACAAATCTATGTGAGATTGCTTTCTGAGGTGGTGCATGCTTCCAAGAGCCTTAAACCTCTCAAACCAGGTACTCTTGAGCTGTATGAAATGACTATAGAGGTAGCAAGGACAGACTTGCCATGCTGCAACCCCAAATCATCTCTCTCCTCTTGTACCTTTGTACTTTTCCTTCATTAAACAAATAGTTTTCCATGATTCCTTGGGATAGGCTTGGATTCCCTTATTAATTAGTTCACTATGCACTCTTAAATATCATATCATCTGTCAATCCATGGTTAGAGATGAAGTTTATAGTTGGGAGTCAAGTTCATGTTAGGTTTTGGCAAGTTAGCAAATTAGTGCACAGGCCCAACTTGCATAATTCATAACTCTCAGCTCACAAGGGTTGTGGAAGAGTTCTAGTACATTTTGGAAAGCCCTCATGTAGCTCTAAAACTTTAATGTTTTGGGGATTTCCAAATTCTTGATGGAACTAGGTTGAAAAACCCTTCAAAGTTCTGAAAAAGGTGGTTTCTATGGCCAGAATTTAATGAAATTTCTCTAAGTGTTTTGTACTAGAAAAATGATATTTCTATAACTCCAATTCCATGCATTTTTTGAATATGGACCACTGTGGGACTTTTGTAGGATTTGTCAAGACCTTTCAAACAAGCTTGGAACCACTTCAATCGGATGTGTGGTTGAGGAGTTATGGTTTTGCCCCTTTCGAAACCCTAATTCCCGATTTTTGCAATTACTTCCTAACCCTTGATCCAATGGTCATGAAATTTTATGGGGAGGTGTAATATGATATAAGGAACATTTTTCATTCACACCTTGAAGTCAAATCCCTCATTGTTGGAGAGTTGACTTTTGGTCAACTTTTCGATCGATCGATGTCTACCGAGTCGCTTGTTGGTGATCCGGACATCCTGAGGACTTGAAACTCTTTGGATGGTCTTTACTAAGCCATAGGAGCTTAATGGACCTTGATCCCATCATTGAAATACTCTTTGAATCAAAAGTCAAACTACAGTTGACTTTTTCCAGTCAAAAACCCTAATCGGGTGTCTCAAATTACACTCTTCTCGAACCCCGGGTGACCACCTCAAATTGGATTCATACTTGACCAAATGTTGTATTCTTGATCTTGTTTGAAGTTGGATCAATCCAAAACCTTGATTGATCGGACCACTGAAATCCCGATTTTGACGGTACAGAACCCTAATTTATCTGCATCTTGACAAAGATAAACTTGAATTGAATTTAAGGTTAGTTAATCAAATGAATATGATCCCACAATGATGATGAGGATTTAAGGGGTCAAAATTTGGGGTGCAACAATCCCGACTTTTGGTTGGTAGTCTTCATGGTATGTATATTCACCCTCGGTCGGCGTTTGGGTGAGCCTAACTTTTGGTTAGTAGCCTCTTCCTTGTAACTTTTGGTTATTATTCTCTAGGTGATCCTAACTTTTGGTTAGTAGCCTCTTCCTCGTAACTTTTGGTTATTATTATCAGGGTGATCATGATTTTTGGTTAGTAACCTCTTGCTCATAACTTTCGGATGACTCTCTGGCGATCCTAAATTTTGGTTAGTAGCCTTTGTTATTTTCTTGATTAGTTACTGTGTCGGTCATCCCAACTTTTGGTTGGTACCCGCTGTTCTTAAGTCCACCTTCGGCTGGCTATCTCTTCACTATGTACATCCCTGCAGGTTAGGAATTTGACGGTTTCTTTTTGTATTCAATCACCTTTTACCTTGAATGCTTGAAAGCAGTTGCTTTTCATACCTTCAGGTCCAAGTTGTTTGAATAGGGGCAGATGTAGCACCCCAAAATTTGCCCTCCCTTTTTCTAACCTTAACTGACTTTTGCTTTGTGTTCATCTGCATCATCATTAGGTTGTAATTCATGATCATACTTTGCATGAGATCAGGAGTTTTTGTGAATCAAATCATCAGGTATCAGGTTTAATCTCTTCGAGAATTTTCAGATATCAAGAGCCAAATATTTTTACCATTAGCCTTTCATGTCCTATTTTCATCATATCATACATCGTTCTAGGGAATATCGAGCATGCGGGTTTATAAAGTAAGGATTGGGTCATTCCGTTGTTTTCCTTCCAAATGAGAGAAATTTCCTATCATGGGCTACATTGAAGAAAGGTTCATCATTTAAGGTTTGATTCAAGTTGGAAAATACTCCTGTATATTTCTTCAAGGAGAAGTTACTTGAAAATATTAGGATATTCAAGATCAATATTCCTAATGAACATGAAGTGCAAGGCCTAATTCAAGATTTCTTTATCCAACTTTGTTTCAAATTCTATGTTCGAGTGGAATTCAAATTTGTAAGACATGAGTCAAGAGCACAAGTTCATAATTCAAGACTTCATCTTTCAAATTCAATGGCATAAGGGAGATCCATCATTCCAAATTTAAGATTCATGAATTCAAGATTAAATTCAAGATTATTACAAAGGGAAATTTCATGACATTGCAAGAATGTCACATTTGTTACAAAGTTTCCAACTTTAAGCAATGCTTAGAAAATTAAGATATTTCTAATATTGACTCAAGTTTCTAATCAACTTCATGCTATGGTGCCCTTCATGCCTCACTAAGTCTACATGTTCCACATTATGCCTTCACACGATTCATAAAGGACAGCTCAAGAAGCAGCATCCTAGAAATGGAAAGAAATGGACCATAACGACAGCTCAAGAACAAGTGAATAAAGGAGAGCAATGCAGAAGAAACGGCACTAGGAAAGTGTAGCAGCAAATGCAGAAGAAGCAGCGTGCTAGAAGTGGAAAGAAATGGGGTTGCACCAAGAAAGTGGTAATAAGCATTTCCAAGTATAAAAATTCTGAAACTTGAAGCATGTGCAAACTCGATTACTTTGGTACAGCAACAAAAGTGCAGCAGAAAAAGTAGGATTTCTGAAAATGGAAAGAAAGGGAGTGACATCAAGAAAGTGGTAAAAGGTATTCCCCAATGAAGAAATCTGAGGTTTTTGAAGCAAGTGAAAACCCTAATGTTTTGGGCATAAAGAGGAGATGATTAGTAAGAGGAGGAGATAGAGAGCAAGAGATAGGAAAAAAGGAAACCAGAAAAAAAAAAGGAAAGAAAAGTGACATTGAGAACAAGAGGGTTTTGAAAAAGAAAAACAGAAAAAGAGAGATAGAAACATAGAGTGAAAGAAGAAATACATCCAACAAAACAACAGTGGTGATTAGAAAGAGAGTAACAACTCTTGGGTATCCATTTCTTTGAACCTTACTCTCTTTATATTTCATTGTATATACTTTTATATGCTTGCATGGTTGTTGCACACTTTATCTTTTTTGTTAGTTAGGATAGTATTTGTGGATACATATGTTTTTAATGAGGGTTTAAGAGTGATTAGTTAATGTAAAAAACAAGAGTGAGTTTTGTAGAGAGAGAGGTGAGAACACTTAAAAAACCTCAAAATGTTGTCATGTTCGCTGGCAAGTTCGGACATCGAACTTTGCCCCCTTTCCCCTCTGTTTCAATGAAAAAGGCATACTCTGGGCAAAATAGCATGAAGTTCGCACATCGAACTTCTTGATGTTTTTTCTGGGCAGGTTCGCACAACGAACTTTGGTCCCTTTCGCCTCTGTTTGTGAATAGTGTGTATTCGGTAGGAAGTTCACACATCGAACTTGGTAAGGTTCGCTAGAAAGTTCGCACAACGAACTTCAGTGCCTTTTGCCTTTGTTTGTGAATAATGTGTTGATTTGAAAAACCCTAAGAAGTTCACACAGTGAACTTTAATGCTCTTTTTTTTATGTCTTATTTTATTCATATTTTCAAGCCGATTAACACGATGTTGTTGTACGGCCATTATATGTGGATATTATTACGGTCATCCTTGACTTTTGGTTCCGAAAAAAAACTATTTTATAAATAAACTCTTGATTCTTATCGAGCCATTTTTGACCTTCTAAGTCGATTGCCTTGTGCATCGCCATCAACCTTGTTCGCATCACCTCAAACTTTTTTAAGCAATTAAACCCTTGATCGAATATCAAGTGGATTTTCTCAAACTTCTGTTAAACCAATTCAACATCCATTCTTTTCATAACTTTTCTTTTAAAACCTTAGTCTCGTACCAAGTGCATTTTCCAAAAAAAACACTTTTCCAAATAAACTTGGATGGTTGTGGAGTGGTTAGGCGTAGGCCTTATCCTATCCGAGTACTTAACATTACCTTTAGGATTCACTGTCGTAAAGCACTTACCATCCAAGATCAAAAATATCTTTAATAAAAGAATGAAGTCCACTCTGTATTAAACTAAAAAGAGAGGATTAAGTACAGACTTCTTTCTCTCCGAGTGTCAGGATGCTCACTATAGAGTGTGCAGTCTCGATATTCGTCTTTCAATACGAAGATGTGACAATATTCGCCACACCATTTTACAATAAATATTTTGAGATAAAGAATTGGCTACTAGCCGCAAGGGGTTACTATCCGAGGATCTATTTCACCCCTAAAAAACAACTTCCACAAATCAAATGTGACATCTTTCCTCGACGGAGAAAACTCTCTTTTCAAAAAGGATATGTTACGTCCGTTCTATCAAAAACAAGTAACACCTAAGACTCCACGAGCGAGCTGCAATACACCTAACTGTTAGAATGTGTACGTTAGCATCTTCCACAAAAACACCAGTTAACCGTAGGCCGAACTACGGCTGCTCTGATTCCTCCTTCCCTAATGAGGATAATTAGGCAAGAGGATCTTTATCTTTGATGAGCACACTAACAACTAACTTCCCTTTTCTCTTGCCTCAGTGCAATCAAGACCAACCAGTTATCCAGAACTTTTTTCTCTCGCCCCAGTGCGATCGGGACCTTTCCCGTAGTTACCCAAACTATGTTTGCTCTGATTTCTCATACCAGATGAGGATATATAGGCACAAGACGGCGATGTCTTGGCGAGCACAACTTCCCCCCATCACCTGTAGACCTGTAGTTTCCCGAACTACGTTGACTCTGACTTTCTCATATATGCTGAGAATACATAGGCCTAGGACTGTGTTGCACCCCAAAATTTGACCAACAATTATTTATTCATTGAGTGTTTGAAAGTTGATACCTTCATCAGACAGTTCAAGAGATCCTCAGAGGAGTGGGTTGAAACCAGGGTTGTGTGCTTCATAGCTTGAGAGTTGTGGGTGCTCCTCAGATGATTCTGAGACTTTGAGGATGAACTTGATGCTCTGAGGAAGCCTATGAGATGTCTTGATAGCCATCATGAAGCCCAGAGAGGTCATTATGCAAGAATTCAGAAGATTCAACCATGAATGGTAGAATTAGGGTTTTGACTGGGTCAACCCTAGGATAACTGAAAATTTGGAGAAGGTTGAGACCTAATCCAAGGGCCATGAGATCATGGAATGATGCATGGAGATGTTATAAAGATGATTCCTAGACCAACTCATCATGATTGAGGAGTTTGAGAAGTTTTGAGTTAGGGTTTCTGAGGATTGTCAGTGAAAAAACCCTAATTTGATCCCTATCTTCCAGACAGTTTTAGCTCAAGATGTGATTGATATCTCATCTTCCCCACAACATGAATGTTGTAGAGCTTGTTCTTAGCTTTAATTTGAGTGGTGGAAGTCCTTGATATGAGTTGCAGAGCTCAAGTTATGGTTTTGACAAATTACAGGTCAGCAGAGGTGTGTGAATCTGGGTCCTTGAAAGTCACCCAACTTGCAGACAACTTTTGCCCTAGTAGGATGATTCCTATGATCTCTTGGTAAACATTAATGTTGAAGGGCATCTTCTTATCTTTAATTTGAGTGGTAGAAGTCCTTGATAGGATTTGTAGAACTCAACTTATGGTTTGAACAAGACAGGGGTATTTTGGTCATTTGTCAGTTATAGGTCATTTTAAGCAAAGGCCATATCTCCTATTCCCAAGCCTCAAATGGAAAAACTCAAAACATGAAAGTTGTTCAAAATGGCATTTTAAGCCTAGAAAAGTGGTCATGAGTTATTGAAAAGGCCTAGAGCATGGATTTTTAAAAGTGGTTCAAATGGCTTGTAAATGGCTTATAAGTTGAAAAAGTTGAAATGGAATTTTGGTTTGAGAGATCTACAAATCCAAAATGGGTCATCCAATATGTCATTTTGACTCCAAACATCATTTTAAAAACAATGGTTTATCCACATTTTTGAGTTTAGGCTTAAAAATTGGAGTTGCTTTGTAATTTTCATTCTTGCATCTTAAGGCACCAAAAGGAAAAAGGAGAAAATGCTACATAAGGGTTTGTAAGACCTTATTTTCATGTCATAATATCATATGGGGAGAATTTAAGTAAGATTGCATGGTTTATCATGAGATTGCATGAGATTCACTCAAGATGACAAATTCAAATTCTCATTGCGTGATACATTCTAGAAACTTCTTGGAAGGTTCTCAAAGCTTCCACACCTTTCCATTGGCACCTATATATCCCCTAGAGAGGATCCATACCCTGGTTAGAGATTTTTAGAGCTTGCATACTACACTTTGATTCCTTCACTCCAAAAGTGCATTTTCATTCCAAGCTCCATTGAAACTTCATCCATCACTACAATTCTGATTATCATCATCATCTATAATCAACATTGGGCATTTGGCAAAGAAAATCAAGGAGAATTCGTGGCTGGTTCATGAGATCACAAGTTTCACTCCAACTTGCATGAAGGATTGGCTAGGTTGATTCAAGAGGTGTGAGCAAGAACTACTGCAAACAGAAGCATATAGATCCATTGCAGATCATCTAAAGAAAGCACCAAGGCTTGAATTGAAGGAGAACCACCATAGCCATCATCACTTGCGAGGTATGCGTTTTCTTTTGAGTCTCATTATTTATGCATAGTTAAGTTATGTGGTTAGGAGAAATGTGGTAGAGACCATTAGGAGATGAATCATGATGAGTTTGAGAGCATTACATGGAGGTTTGTTTTATGGCCATTTCTGTTTTAGGACCAAGAACTTACAATTTAGTATACTATAATCTTAGTTCTTTAGCTTAGTGTACTCCCCATGAGATGGAGAATATTCTTGCATAATATGAGCCCATACCATTTCCATGCATATCAGTGCAATTAAAGTGTGCCCAGAACTTCCTATTATCGTATTTCTTTTTAGGTTGAGTTTTAGGGAGATCCATGGTCATGGTTGTGTAGAGGGTAGTGAGTAGAATAATTTTGGTTTTTGTATCGTGAAGTTTCATGGCCAGACGAGAGAGATAGAAAGAGTGTAAGTTCCTTGCATGAGAATAAGGTTCAAAAACCCTAGGGTTTCGTTTGGAGAAGACGACTGACCACCCTTGGATCAGCCTGGATATTTGACCATTTCATTTCATCTAACGGCTCAGATTGAAATAAAGAACGGAGGGAAAATTCAAAGTGCTAAACGCACCGTTTCAATTAGTGAAGTTTCATGGGCTTAAGTCAGTTTCGCTATTCACACACCCATCATCAGCCCAACTTGGAAAATACGCGTGAAAAATTGTTGGATACACCCCTGGCGCGTTTTATCTTTTTTTTGTTTTCTCTGATTGATTACTGGGCTTAAGTTTCGCTTTTCACACCTCTCATCCCTCAGCCCAAACAAATAACAACTTGCGTGTCTTGCTGTTTTCACCCCCCTCCCCTTTATTTCAATTCTTTTATTCTTTTAATTCCTTTAATATTTTCTTGCACTTTAAAAATTCCTAAAAAATAGAAAATTAAATATTTTTTACTTCTTGTTTTTTCTATAGGTTAGTGAATCTGTCTAGAAAAATATAAATAAGTAAAATTTCCATTTTATTTTCTTTTCGTATTTTTAATAGGTTTTTCTTTTAAATAGCTTTTAAAATAGGATTAATTTTGTACATGATTTTGTAGAATTTGTTTTAGGACCTTCCCTTAGTCTTTTTAATTCATTCTTTTTGGTGTGATTAGATATTGAATCATAGTTCCCCATAGGATTTAACTCTTGATTTTTAGATTAAAATTTGATTAGTTTAATTAGGTTAGCATTAGGGTATCATAATTAGGGTTTATGTTATGCATAGGTAAGGAAATTCATTTTCTTTAGATAGTTTTGTCTTGATTCTTGGGTAGGGGCATATAGGGATGATATGGGTAGATGTTGTAGACCCTTGTGAATAATTGATAGATTTTTCCCCCTTGGTTTAGTATTTTTAGGTATTTTCTGAAGTTGACTGATGATTTTGTCTGTTCTGTGGTTATCTATTCATCTCTGGGGTTTTCTTTGGGAATTTGTTGTGGGGCTTAGTTTGTCTTGAAGATCTTGTTGGAGAGCATGATGAAGAGAAGATTGAAGATCAAGACTCAGAGACCCAGAGCTTGGATTTTTCCCTGTCTGTGAGGTTTGAGACCCTGAAGTTTGGAGGAAGTTCATGGTACTTTCCTGAGGAAGGCACTATGAATGACTTTCATTCTTTCTTCTCACCTCTTTCTTAAGTATCCAATGATGTTGGAGCCAACTTGTGAGTTTAATTTCTCCTGAGGAGGAATGTAAACTGATCACAGTTGTTGAGCCACATAGGATACAACTCCTAAGTGGAAGCCTCCTAGTACTTTCCTGAGGAAGGTCTTATGGGTCTATTCACTTAGTTCCATTAGTTTATCTAGGATTTCTCAAGTATCCAATGATGTTGGAGCCAACTTGTGAGTTTAATTTCTCCTGAGGAGGAATGTAAACTAATCACAGTTGTTGAGCCACATAGGATACAACTCCTAAGTGGAAGCCTCCTAGTACTTTCCTGAGGAAGGTCCTATGAGTCTGTTCACTTAGTTCCACTAGTTCAGATAGGATTTCCCAAATATCCAGTGATGTTGGAGCCTGCTTGTGAGTTTAATTCCTCCTGAGGAGGAATATAAATTGATCACAGTGGTTGAGCCACATAGGGTATGACTCCTGAGTATACACCTCCTAGTGCTTTCCTGAGGAAGACACTATGAGTCTGCTTACTTAGCTCCCTTTCTTTGGTAAGCTTGTTCTGAAGCTTGAAGACTGGGATTGTTTCCTTTTGGTTAGGTTTTGCTTTAGGGCTTTGCTTAGAGTTGATCAGGATTCTGTTTTAGGATTAGAGAGTAGATATAGATGATTCTTTCTCAAGCATGTGTTTTGTTTGCCTGATGGCACTTCATTTCTTTTATCTGTAGATTGCTTGATAGCATGTTGTTTATATTTCAGTATGATTACTGTTATTTCATGACTGGCTTGAGGTTGAGACGAGCTTGTGGAGGCTGAAGCCCCACACACATTTCCTCCCTCACTTGCATTTCATGCATTTTACTGTGTAAAGCTGATGCTTTTGTCTGTTTTGGTGTATCATTGACATGATCCCTTAGGACTCTCATTTCTTCTGATGAGGATTTGATGATAGACATTTAGGTTGAAACCTATGCATGACAACATCTAGGAGTTCCCTGTTCAAACCTCAACCATAGGATGAATCCATGGCATGACAACAGTAGGACTTGATAGTCTCCCTCCTAGTTGGGCCTGTTCTCTTCCCATCTCAAAACAGTTTAAGATACAGTAATCATGAATGATTTCTGTCGTACGCTACGAGCCTTAAGCTATCTGAGATCGGATGTTTAGTATGGTACCCTTTGGGTGACATGCGACGCATTCACTCTCAGGTCATAGTCTCTAGTGCGGTTGAGATCGCAAACACAATAAAAAACACTTCTTTTAGGAGATAACCCGTAGTTTCCCGAACTACGTGAGCTCTGATCTTTCATACCAGATGGAAGTACGTAGGCATAGGATGCGACGTCCTAGTGAGCAACCTTCCCCATCTTCACCCGTAGGCCGAACTACGTTGACTCTGATTTCTCATTCTCTGATGAGAATACGTAGGCATAAAGTGCGACGCTTTGCCGAGTCATTTTTCTTTTCTTTTTTCAGCCAGCCTTGATAGGTAGATAGATTATAACCAACCCGTCCAAGTAAACAAACAAGCGAGGATCCCATCGAGTACGATGGACGTGAGGGGTGCTAATACCTTCCCCTTTGCGTAACCGACTCCCGAACCCAGACAATGGTTGCGACGACCTTGTCTTACCCTTATTCGTCAGGTTTTTCCGATCGTTTCCTTTCCCGCTCTGAGGGATAAATAACGAAAGGTGGCGACTCTTCTGTCATGCCGACACCTTATTTTCGCGCAAGCGACAAACTGCGAAGTCCTATCGAGTCTTTTTCCTCTCTTTTCCCTGTTTCTAGCCTTTTTCTTTATCCATTGTAACACTCTTTATAGCAATAATATTTTAGCATATACCTTCACATAGACAAACAAATGGTTCCCATCAAGTACGATGGATGCGAGGGGTGCTAATACCTTTCCTTCGCATAACCGGCTTCTGAACCTGTTCTTTGGTCGCGACACCATCTTATCAGTTTTTCATCTTAGGGATTTTTCAATGTTTTCCATTCCCCTTATGGGATAAATAAAGTTCGATGGCAACTCTTCTGTCTTTTATTCTCGCCTCTCCGTCGTTGCATTTTTTCGAGTAGCGACAGCGTACTAATGCAGAATGGTCAGGTTGTTGCTTATGCTTCCATACAACTGAAGGTTCATGAAAGGAATTACCCTATGCATCACTTAGAATTGGTCGTGGTGGCGTTTGTGTTGTAAGTTTGGAGATATTATCTTTTTGGGTCCAAATTCGAAGTGCTCAGTGATCACAAGAGCCTGAAGTATTTGTTTGATCAGAAAGAGTTGAATATGGGGAAGAGGATATAACTTGAACTTTTGAAGGATTATGATTTTGAATTGAGTTACCACACCGGTAACGCTAATGTTGTAGCTGATGCATTAAGTAGGAAGTCCTTGCATATATGTCAATGCTTATGGTTCGAGAGTTAGGACT
This sequence comes from Lathyrus sativus, assembly GCA_963859935.3. NCBI lineage: Eukaryota > Viridiplantae > Streptophyta > Magnoliopsida > Fabales > Fabaceae > Lathyrus > Lathyrus sativus. The sequence goes on along the minus strand of OZ012736.1, from coordinate 115,574,878 downwards.
GATTGAACAATTCAGAGATATGAGTCTAGTGTGTAAAGAGACTCCTAACAGTGTGAAGTTTGGTATGCTAAAGTTGACTAGTGGTATTCTCCAAGAAATCAGAGAAGGTCAAAAATCTGATTTTAGTTTGGTGGATCGTCTCACGTTAATCAACCAAGGTAACAGAGGTGATTTTCGGGTCGATGAGAATGGTATGATGAGGTTCAGAGATAGAGTTTGTGTTCCAGATATGCCAGAAATTAAGAAGAGTATTCTTGAGGAAGATCACATAAGTGGTTTAAGTATTCATCCGGGTGCCACAAAGATGTATCAAGACATGAAGAAATTGTTTTGGTGGCCAGGGATGAAGAAGGAAGTTGTTGAGTTCGTGTATGCTTGTTTGAAATGGGATAGTATTTCTATGGATTTTGTGACAGGTCTACCGAAGACTTCGAAGGGATGTGATTCAATTTGGGTGATTATCGATAGATTGACCAAATCGGCTCTGTTTACACCGATGAGGATCAATTATTCGTTGCAGAAGCTGGCCAAATTGTATATTGATCAAATTGTGAAACTACTTGGTATTCCTTCAAGTATTGTCTCTGATAGAGATCCGAGATTTACATAGAGGTTCTGGGAGAGCTTGCAGACAACTTTGGGTACTAAGCTGAGGTTGAGTTCTGCTTATCCTCCACAAACGGATGGACGAATAGAGAGAACTATCCAGTCTTTAGAGGATTTGTTGAGAACTTGTGTGTTGGATCACGGTGGATCGTGGGATAGTCATTTTTCGTTGATTGAGTTTACCTACAACAATAGTTATCATTCTAGTATTGGAATGGCACTGTATGAGGCATTGTATGGTAGGAGATGTAGGACTCCTTTGTGTTGGTATGAATTAGGCGATAATGTTGTACTCAGACCTGAGATTGTGCAAGAGACGACTAAAAAGAACAAGATGATCCAAGAAAAGATGAAAGTGTCGCAGAGTCGTTAGAAGAATTACCATGATAAGAGAAGGAAAACACTTGAGTTCCATGGAGGAGATCACATGTTTTTTAGAGTTAAACCGGTAACTAGTGTTGGACGAGCTTTGAAGTCCAGGAAGCTCACACAACTTTTTGTTGGTCTGTATCAGATTTCACAGAGGGTGGGAGAAGTAGCATATCGAATTGCTTTACCGCCGTCACTTGCAAATTTGCATGAGGGAGTATGACATGGGAGCGTGAGGATCAGATGAGGGAGTCGTATCCGATTTTGTTTCCTTGAGGTAATTTTCGAAGGCGAAAGTTCTTTTAAGTGGGGGAGAGTTGTAACACCCCAAATTCATGGAATATTTATTTAATTTATTTAAATATGAGTATTCTCATTTTTGGTGATTTTTGGTGGTTGGTATGAAATATTAGGAATTACAGATTGAGTTATTTATTTAAATAATAGTATATAATATAAATATATTAGTATTATTATTAATTTAAATAAATATAAGTGAATTAAGGGCAAAGTGGACATTTGAGGAGGAGTTAGTGAGGGTGAAGTTGGAAAGCCTAATTTTAAGGCCCAAAGTTAGGTTTAACAAAAATGAATTTTGAGGGAATTAGGATTCATTCTTGTTAGACCATGAAAATGGAAGAAATAGTGGCCAGAGCTCTGAGGAAGAGGATTGAGGCAAAAGCTTCAAAAGGTTCCCAAGAATCAAAGAGAAAGGCTTAGTGTCGACAATTAAGGTATGGGGAGTATTGCCTTCATTGTTTTCAATATGTGATTCAATGTATTTAAAGTTTATTTAAGAGTTTAAGGGGTTTGAGGCTGATTTGAGATAAAGGAAATTAGGCCTTAATGGCCAAAATCTATTATCGAGGTTTTAACACTATAAGGATATGAACTGATGGTCTGATAGGTTTGAGGTCGATTTGGGTTTGAGGGAAAGTAGGCCTTCGTGGACAAAATCTATTGTTGAGGTTTAAACCCTGTAAGATAATTGGATTGTGATAACTCTAATGATTGTGGTGTAGTTGTAAGGAAACTATGGGAATTGGAGGCGTAAATATGATACGGGATTGGCCTAATAAGTCGTAGATTTTGTGCCATTATCGCCGTAATACATTAGGAATGATTTAGGGATTTGTTTAGGGCATTGGGAAGGAAATCATAGAGGTTTTTGGTCTGGTTTTGGTGTTGGTGCTTAACAATGATTTGCTGTAATCCCGAGTTCGCACAACAAACATTCGCCCCAGATTCGTACAGCGAACTTGCTAGCGAACGTAGCAGAGTTTTGCGAACTCTGATCTTGTGCAGTGATGTCTTGATGTTTTAATATTGTGATTTCTCCGATGACTTACCATGAGTATAATTGTGATTTTTATGTGATAATTACATGATTGTATGATGAATTCCCATGAATAATTGTGATGATTTACGATGTTGATTTCCATGAGTTTGATGATTATATAATGACATGATTATTATGATCGTTTTGATGAATGATGATGCACCTAAAAAGATTTTTATGAGGAAGAATATTGATGTGTGCATCATGCATTGATATGCATTCGGACTTCGGCTCAGGACCTCGATTCTCGTGGTTTCAGTCCCATTGTGCAGATGTGAGGTATTTTGTTGTGCTCTGGTTCTCATGTAGAATCGATCCTACTATTATGGATCTATGGAGGCGTGATGCTCCAGAGTCCATCAAATTTTATTGATGGGCACCACTTGCATGAGCCTTGTTGCATTTGCATTTATGTGACACTTTGGTGTAAATTAAAATCTTGTGGCCTTTGATGTTCCTTGATGATTCTAATGATGTTAGATATGAAAATGATGTTATTTTATATATTGATTCTTATATTGATTATTATGAATCGTTTTACTCACCCTGCCTGTTTGAATGTTACCTCCACGTGGGTAACGCACAGCTGACCAAGTTTAGTCGTGGATTCCATCGAGGACATTTTGAAGATTTTGGGTCGTCAGCCATTGTGGTTGACTTAGAGGGTCTTGCTCTGATATGTAACATCGGGTTGGGGTCTTTGAGTCAAACTATATTTTATGGATTTTTTGTTATGTTGGTTTCCTTGCGGTACAAGGAAAACTTTGGATTTTCCTTTTAAAGTTCTGCTGCCATTCGAGTAGTTTTGAGTAGTTTTTGAGAAAACCCGTTGCTTATGGAGCATAGACCAAATATTTGAATTTATTGAGAAATGTGCGCCCCTTTATGATGATTTCGTGGGGTAGAAAGGGTGTTACAGGAAGTCCATCGTTGGTCCTCGTAGAAGACATTATTTCTCAGAAACAGAATGCCTTGCAATGCAGGCAGAAGAGAACCTAGGGGTTTATACATTCCCGGTAGTTTATGTTTGTATTATCTTTTGTGTTTTTTGAATAAATTATATATGGTCGGTACATTTTAACTTTAGTTTATTTAATGTACAAGTCTTTTAATGTATGTATAGAATGTTTGAATCAATATATGGCATTCTCAAATGGTTTTATGGTAAAAATTGGCCTAAACTTACCTAAAATATAAGTTAGCCTCTAAAAGGTCAAAGTTAGGAAAATTTGTTACCTAGAATACATTCAAGGTGTTTCTGGAGATGCATCTTCAAAATATCTCTCGTTATACGCAATAAACATGCCTCCAGTAACTTATAATGAATTCAGTGGGTTTTATGGAGATGTATCTCTGGATTCAGTAGAGAAAATTTACGGATATGCATCCCTGAACCAGAGTTTGGTAAAATAGGGTGTGTGGATGAATTACGAGTGTTGTGTAATTCTAAGTGTGTTAGATGATCTATCTCCAGACACCAATAATGGAATATTTGGATTTTCAGAGGTGTGGGTCGCACTCCATGGGGTAGGAATAGTATTCCTATAAAAATATTAAGGGATAATTTTTGAATTGTTTTGAGAGAGACATTGGCCCGACCCAAGGGATAGTCCTTCTGCCAATACAAAGGTCACTGCCATACACGTCAATTGGACGTCATTTTGTTATACTTCTGATAAATGGCTTGTAGCTCTTATGTCTGATGTATATGTGTATTGTCGAGCGAGTGATGCGATAGTTTAGGTATTTGTGGGTTGTTTCGAGACACCCCTCATAGTCAACACCTCCACCGTCCATTGTAGAGATTATTTTCAAGGCATAGAATGCCTTGCAGCAAATGTAGAGGTGAACTTATGGGTACCCAATAGTTTATGTTTGTGTCGCATCTTGAAAAATACGATGACTAATAGATTCACACCGAGTTTTATTTATTCCTATAGAAATGAGAAATAACGATAAAACCCTAAGGAAGGAGGAAAATATGGTAATCGCAACTAAATCGGGTTTGAGAGTCGATTATATAAAGGGAAGATATTAGCACCCATCACATTCATTGTACTCAACGAGAACCTCCTATAGTTTTAGTGTTAATGTTTTTGCTTATAGAATGTTTGCAATTGTTTATTCTATTTATTAAATTATTTAAAAAAGGGAAAAAGTGTTATTTTTTTAAGTGCGCTAGCTAGGGTTTCAAAATCCAGTGCCTACGTATTCTCATGCGCAATGAGATAATTAGAGCATTGTGGTTCAGTAAAAAAAAAGTGTTTGTTGGTTGATTTTAGAGAATATCGTTTAGTCATATTCTTGCATTAAACATTGGCTCACTGGAGGCGGAAGCGCTTGTTTGCAAAAAAAAGTTAAATTAATTAGATTGTAAAAACGTTTTGACTTATGTACAAGATTATGTATATGATGAGAAAAGTTTTATTTTTGATATTTTTAGATTAAATGGATCAAAGACATTTTTTTTGTAGTTTTATTATTATACTAACCTAAAATAAATTAGTAATGTGAGGAAACCCGATTAAACTAAATTTAATAAACTAAAACTAATTAACTTTGATATTTGATATTCATGTTATAAAACAAAATAATTAATTAATTAATTAAAATAAAAGAAAAAATGATGAAAAAAAATAGGAATACGATAAAAGAAAATGAGGTGTAATTCTAAAAAGGTTAGAAATGGGCTAGGCACAACTCAAACTACACAACCCTAATTCACTAAATTCTAAATAAATAAATAAAATAATAATAAACAAAAAAGAAGAAAAAAGAGCAACATGCTGAGGAGAGGGGGAAGGTGTCGCCCCCTTTAGCTCAAATGGATCTACGCCACTAATATTTTGAATTTTCATTTAGCATGACCTCTAATAAGTTAACGATATATGGAATTGCTTAAAAAATACAATGACCACAAAAGTCTTTTACGTGACTGAATAGTTTTCTTAACACACTTTTCTATTCTTTCAATTAACAACAACATCTTTTTCTTTTTTATTAATTGGAACTGAAACAAATATTAAAACACTAAGAGTAGACTCATTGTACTCTCTCTCTCTCTCTCTCTCTCTCTCTCTCTCTCACACACACACACACACACACACACACACACCTTTCCCTACTTTCTCATTTTGTGTTGTTTAGAACAATTAGAGTTTTGCGTAACACAACCTTACAAAACCGGTTGGTAAGGTGAGGGGTGTCACTCTATATAAACTATTTCAATGCTCTATCTCCAACCAATGTGGGACTTTAGGATCTTCCTAATACACACCCTCACACCCAACACTTTTTTTTTGGGCTTGGTGCGTGGATTTAAATGGTGGGCTGCCCAATGTCCGATCGATAGGCTCTGATACCATATTAGAGTTTGTCCTAACACAACCTTACAAAACCGGTTAGTAAGGTGAGGGGTGCCACTCTATATAAACTATTTCAATACTCTATCTCCAACCAATGTGGGACTTTAGGATCTTCCTAATAAGAACCTCACAAGAACAATAAGGAAAACACGACCATGAATCAACACTAAGAATAACAACTATGAACAATAACTCAAATCTACTTTTCTCAATCTTCATACAAATTGATAAGAAAGAAAATATGACGAAAAAAGAAACTACCTTCGACGGCTAGATCTGGGGAGGATGCTCAGAGGTGCGAAGGAGGGAATAACAAACGATTGCGACTGTCCAAAGCACTCCTTCTTTGCCTCTTCTCTTTCTCCATTTTTCTTTTTCTCTTCAGATTCAAATTTTACTTTATTATGTTTTTTCTATGGTTTATGTTGAAGTAATATTGATGGAGTTTTACTTTTGCTGAGGTTGTGGAAGCTTAGTACGAAGACGATGATGATGGCGGTAAAGTTAATGTTGGTAGGCCGGGAAACTTGGTAGTGGTGGTTTTTGAAAATGGTTTGTGGACGGTGATGGTGTTGTGACTTTTTCTGTAATAACATGTGTGTATTTGTTGGCTTTTCTCTATTTTTTTTTGTTTGTATCCTGTACGTTCACGTTCTGCTCTAATTTATAGTGAAAATTTGAAGTTTTGAGATTAAAGCTTTGATTTTCTTCTATTTAGGTTTGGGAATGACTATGATTGGTTACATTTTAGTTTGATCTTGTATTGATTATGGAGTCAATTGATCTTGACTTGTCTTTTTTTTTAAGATTTGAAAATAAATGAATTTGGTTTGATTTGGTTTTCACGTGTTCTTGTTTGGGATTCTTGAATTTTTTTGCTTACTAATAAAAATAATAATAATATTGATAAAAAATTGACTCTTTTTTTTGGTTTTTATATTTACTAGTAACTAATCATAATAATGCATGAATGAGAACAAAATAATGTTAATAATAATAATAATACTAATGGTAAAATGAAAAATAAATTTAGAAATAACCATAAAAACATGAAGAAAGAAAAATGAGAAACAAATAGCCTAATTAGTAAAAGAACAAAAACAATAAAATTCTGGTAAGATTTAAACCTGTAACCCAATGCTTGACATCCTTATCAAACTACCAACTGAGCTAGCTAACTAATTCAAAATGCAATGCCTTTTAAAAAATTATAAAGGGGAATCTAAGAAAAATTTAGGGTACGACAATATCCCCTATTTAATTACCTTTAACTCCAGGGCATGAGTAACGACATTCTTCATGTAATCACGGTGGAAGCTAACTAAATACGAAAGGACCCAAAAATTTGTCCATGAAAAAGAAAATGGAAGGGAACCAATGTAGCTAGGATATGGTGAAAAAAGAGATCATATCCGGAGGTAGGTACTTAGATCAAAACATAAAGAATCTGTCGCCAGAAATCGATCCTTAGATCAAAACAAAAGGAGATTGTCATCGGAGGTCGGTGCTTAGATCGAAGCATAATGATATAGTCATCAGAGAACGATGCTTAGATCGAAATAAAAAAGGAAATCATTGTCGGAGACCGGTACTAAGATCGAAATGAAAAAGGAGATCGCTACCGTAGACCGCTGCGTAGATCGAAAAATAAAAAGAGATCTTCGTCAAAAACAAGTGCTTAAATCAAAACATAAAAGGAGATCATCACCGAAAACCAATGCTTTGATTGAAACACAAAAGAGATTATCGCCAAAAATCGATGCTTATATTGAAATGTAAAAGGAGATCGTCATCGGAAAATGGTGCTTAGATTGAAAAATAAAAGAGATTGTCACCGAAAATTGGTGCATAGATCGATACATAGAAAAATATTGTCGTTGGAAACCTGTGCTTAGATTGAAACATGAAAGGAGATCATTACCGATAATCAGTTCTTAGATCGAAACATAAAAAGAGATCATCACTGAAAACCATTGCTTAGATCAAAACATAAAACAAAGATCGGTTAGGCTGATGCATGTCGCATGCTAAGATGATGAGTAGGATGAATACGTGATTGATGCATGTAAATTTTTTCTTTCCAAAAGGGAAATGGCTTTTATAGATGCAAAAATGCGGGGCATAGTTTGTGAAACTTCTGACCCTCCTCGACAGTGGTGATTATGACCATTTTATGATCGCAGGACAAATAATGATGCCCATAGGTATTATGAGGTATGGTTCATGACTAATAAGTTACATGTCTGCTTTTATAAAAGAACAAAGCATTTTCACATGGCCAGGTCGTGGGGGATGTCGCAACTGCAAAAAAAACGGTGGAAACAAACAGAAGAGTCGCCACCGAATTTTATTTATTCCAAAGAGAGGGAAAGGAAACTATCAAAGAAAACCTAAAGAAAGGAGAAGACAAGGTCATCACAACTAAATCTTGGGTTCAGGACTCGGTTACGCAAGGGGAAGGTATTAGCACCCCCTCACATTTGTTGTACTCGATGGGATCTACGCCTATTGTATAATCAAAGTGTGTGCTATCTAAAAGCTACTGCTAAACGGAAACGCAACGGGGGAAAACAAAAAGGAGACTTGATATGACATCACCGCTCTATGCCTACGTATTCCCTCGTGCAATGGGAAAGTCTGAGTCAACGTAGTTCGAAAAACTACGGGTGATGGAGGAAGGTTGCTCGCCAAGATATCGTCGTGTGCCTACGTATCCTCATCTGGTATGAGAAATCAGAGCAAACGTGATTCGAGTAACTAAACCACTAGTTGGTTAAGTGCTTTTTTTGAGTGAATCTAAGTTCCCATTCCATCAGTTAGGGACGATGCCTGTTTGCAGTAGAACGAAAAAATGACGTACTCTTTTGATTTTGAAGAACAATCCTGAAGGATAAAAAAAGGTTTAAACCTGGTTTAAGATTTTTAGAGAAGTGAATTGAATTTGTTTGAGATTCACGTTGCACTAAAGACTATGATATAGGAGTGAATGCGTTGCATATCACCCAAGGGGCATACACTAAACATTCTGGACAAATGAGGAGAAATCCCCCATTCACCATTTCCCATATGTTTAAGGCTCGTGGGGCACAATGTTCATCATTCTTTATTAAGTGTCTTAGAGTTGTTTGAGATGAGAAGAGAAGACACAAAAGAAAAACACTAAAGGGAACTGAAAACCCTAATATTATCATACAAAATGGTCCTAAAGTTAGGATGGATAGGAAGTTTACCTAATATTATCATACAAATGATGGACCTAAATTTAAGGTCAATAAGGGACTATCCTAATTGTTATCTTGCAAAGGATTGAAAGCCTAATGTCTCTCCTACTCCCACCTTAATCAGAAATTAAGTGGGACTAGGAATCCTAAGGGATCATGTGAGAAAGCACAAGTAAACACCATCCAACTCAATCACAAATGATAATAAGCTCAAAACTTAAACAAGTCTCAAGAAAAGAAAAAAAAAGAGAGAGGAATGCAAGATGAAGAACATAAATGAAAGTCCAAATGCAAAGCATCAAGCAAGCATCAATCAATGGCCATACATGGTAAATATCAACAAGATGTTAAAGCAACAAGAATGTGATCACATGCCAAACCAAACTCAAAGATGGGAAGTCAAAGCAAATAGGCAAAACAAAGTTCCGAAACACACACAAGTGACTCTAAGTCCAACAAGAGGCATTATCAATCATCAAGCAAGGTGGAGCGAAGTCAAATAAGATGGGAAGTAATATAGGGAATTAGAAACATCATGACATTTCAAATCCATTCAAATATCAAAAAAGAAGCACAGAGACTGTCAAAGATGCATCTCATTAATGTCCAAACAACTAGCAACAACTAGCTCATACAAAACACAAATCAAATGATCAAACATGTGAGATTCAGGTGTGAAATCGAGTAGGGGAAGTAACCTAAACATGAACATCATTTCAAATATCAACTCAAGGATCTCAAAAAGAAACCTCAAAGGTCAAGTTCAAAGTATGCATCAAGACTAGTTAAACATCAACCATGATCCTCTCCAAAGAAATACATGTATACAAGAATGGCACAAGGCACAAATGGTCAAGTAATACATACCACAACAACAAGGTAAAAAGCATACTCAAATTATCCACATCATATGTATTTTAAAGGTATCACACAATCTCAACAAGTATCATGCTCAAAAAGTTAGACAAATACCATTCAAATCATCCATAACAAGAACAAAGTGATCATGGGAAGAGAAAGATGAGAAATGATAATACAATGGAAATCAAATCATGAAAATCAAACCCTAAAACATGTCATCTAAATCATATAAGAGTTCCAAAACATCCATTTGGTCACACAAGAAATCATCTCAAGGAATTAGGTTAAGAACAACAAAGGAGCAGCTCAAAACACCATCAACTTAATAATTCAACCATAAATAGAAAAATACATAATTTCCAATGAATCTAAAACCATGATCAAGTTAAAAAAATCATGTAATCACATCAACTAATAATCTCAAGCTTCACTCCAACAAAAGTTGACAGAATGACTTGAAACTAGGCCAACCACCAAGCATATTCAATCCAAAACCAAATCATAATTAGGAAACAATGAAAAATATAAAAACGACATAAAATTTTCCATCAAGAGGCTCTAAATCATTTTATAACCATCAAGAACAAGTGTGCAAAAGATCTCATGAAGAATTGCATAAATGCCTCACAAATTGGATCAAACAATCTCATATAGGAAGCTAATCGAGCATGCATCGAGAAGCACATAAAACCAATAAAGAAATATCCAATAATTGATCATCCAAACACCAAACCAGCATTCAAACAATCATTAATGAAGTTTCAAAACATGGTAAACGTATAGGGTTAAAAGTCACAAAGGAAGATCATGAAATAAGATTAAAATTTAAAACTAGGTCAAATAAACACTTCACAAAATTAAATCCAAATAAAATATTAAAATAAAATAAAAATAAAAATAAAAAATATCAAAAATTAAATAACATGTCAAAAATTTAAAACAAATTTGGTGGAATTTTATCATGGTTAGAACAATTTAAAATAAAATCAAAATGAAAATACAACAAAATGAAATATAAAAGAAAAGAGAAAAGGCAAGGGGGTGAGAAAGTAAAAACAGATATAAAGGGAATCCAGTTGAATAATGTGTTAGGCCTAAAACTAGGGGGATGTAGGAAGCAAAATGCCTTAAGCCCAATCCTAATGACACAACAAATCTGGCTAGGATAAATGAAACTGCGTTTCATTAAAGAAGGTGGCGTGTCACCTCACTTTTCAACACAACATGCAGTCAAGTCAATGGCCATGTCACCATACACCTCAGCTAACACCTCAAATGCCGGAGCTCTAGCTCCGATCATCTTCACCGTCGAGCCTCACCAGCGATGCCTGCAAATGCTATAAAAACCAACAAAATCATACATCATTTTGAATAGTTTTTTATGCTGAACACAAATATGAGGTTTGTTTTCATTAAAAACCAAGTTAATCACATTAAAATAAGGCACAAAGATTTTCATCACAAACTAAAACATGACCAAATCAATACAACAACTAGACAAATTTTTCCTACACTAAGGTAGGACTTCAGCACAACCAATGAAGAGCTCAAAACAGGTCTAGCATGGAAGAAACAATAAAAGGAACTTACTCAACGGAGAGGCTCCGTTGGCCCTTTAAATGTGTGTATGAGCTTCAAAAACCCCTTCCAAATGCTCTAATAATCTCCAAAATGTATGAATCAAGCAATGAAATAAAGGACCCCCTTTGGGAAAATGAGATTCGAAGTTGAGGAAAAAAAGTGAAAATGAGAGCTTTGTTCTGATGTAAGGCAAGAATGAAGTGGCTGCTTGCTAGGATTTTGGTCAGATTATATACTTGGTTTTAGTGGTTAAAATAACAATTAATGAGGTAAAAACAATTGGTTAGTGATTTCTGAAAATTTCAAATGAAGGGTGGATGATGAGTGGTACGAGTGGAGGTATGGAATGAGGTGGTTTTGTTGTTGTCCTTTGGTGGCTTTTTGGTTGCAGAGGGTCAGAGTAGTGGTGTGAGGAAAACTGTAATTGTAGTGGACATTCCCTCTTCTACCATTTTTGGAAATCATGTGAAATAGGGCGCATGAAGAAAATGACTTGGTTTGGATACTTTGGGAAAAATTTGGTGACACATAATGAGTGAGGTATGCACATGATATTATGAAAATCCTATGCTGCACATGAAGAATGACACCAAGTGTCAACAATTGGAAACATGACATGCTTGAAAAATCAAAACATGGAGCCAAATTAAAAACAACCATAACTTGATGGATTTTGGTTCAAATTATGCAATCCTGAGTTCAATGGAAAGTTAGAAGAATTACTAAAAAAATTCATGTTAAAAGAAAATTGAGATAAGGGTTCGAAGATAATGTAAAATGGAGTTGAGAATGTGCCCATCATTATGTCACAAATAACATAGAAAATTTTCTAAGTTATAGAACTTTGATATCTTTGATACCTTGACTTTGAAGGCACATAACTTGAAGATTTTTATCCAATGGAAGAGTTATTGTAATGGATGGAAATTGTGAAGAATGATATTCAACTTTCATGTTTAAAGGAATTTGATTTGAGGTAAATAACTTGGTGAAAGGTGCCTGGGAAAGTAGTCCCAAAAATCTGCCTAAACTTGTCTACTCTTGACAACTTTGAAACGCTAACTTGGAGAGATCATAACTTGAGATCTACACATCCAGTGGAGGAGTTCGAGCATTCAACATAAATTTTGGAGGATACTCTACAACTTTCATGTTCAAGGAAAAGTCATTTGAAGCTTGCATCATCATATAAGATAGGCTTGAAAACATGCACTTCAAGCTAAATTTCCATACTTAGAAAAATTTCTAAGTGTTGAAATGTCAAAATCTCCATTTTCTCAACTTTTGCTCATCATATCTCTCAAACTATGGATCTTTTGGACTTGCTTTCTTCTACAAACATGTAGTTAATGATGTTCTCTTTATGGAAGTTACAAAATGGCTAGAATTAGGGTTTTCCATGCTTAAAAAATATTTCAATCAAACCCTAATCCAACCAAGTGTCGTACCTCGAAAAATCACGGAGACATTTCGGAGAAAACGACCCTAGCGCAAAAGGCGTGGAAATTCGGTTCGACAGAGTCGCCACCGAACTTTATTTATCCCGAATAAACGGGAGAGGAAAATATCGAGAAAACCTCTTAAAAACGAAAGGATAGGAACAGGGCTGTCGCAACCAAGTTCCGGGTTCGGGAGTCGGTTATGTGAGGGGAAGGTATTAGCACCCCTCATGTCCGTCGTACTCAACGGGAACGTCTTAAAGTAAATGTGGGGAGTGTTGTTTAAGTTTACTTGTTTTCTTCTCGTTGTTAAAGGTAGGATTGGTAGGTTAAAAGGTTAAAGACGCAAAGGAGAGATGGGTGGTTAGAGGATAGGGTGCTCGCCAAGGATTGGGGCCCTTGTGCCTACGTATACTCATTCGGACAAGAATGAGAAATCAGAGCGTCGTAGTTCGACTACAGAAAAGGATGGGAAAGGTGTGGACGGAATAATGGAGGAAGATAGAAGTGTGCTCGCCAAGATCATCGCAATCTTGTGCCTACGTATCTTATATTCAAGAATGAATAAAGAATCAGAGCGTCCATAGTTCGTGGTAACAACCACGAAAAGAAGACGGGGAAATGGGAGAAATGGGTAGAAGGTTGCTCGCCAAGTCCATCAAAATCTTGTGCCTACGTATCTCACATTCGGACGAGAATGAAGAATCAGAGCAATCGTAGTTCATGGTAACAACCACAAAAAGATGAGGTTGAATGGGTTGGAAGTTTGAGTTGAGGAACGAAAGAGTGACTGACAAGCAACCCAAGAGCGTGCCTCAAGAGCTTGTCACTCAAGAATTCAAGGAATGCTAGATTCCAAGAACTCAATTCTTTCGGAAGTCAGGATGAATAGGTTAAATGATAAAGGGTTGAATATTTTGAAATCGAAAGAATGAACTAATAACAATTCAAGGGCGCGCCTCAAGAGTTACTCGTTCGAATATTCAAAGAATGCTAGATTCTAAGAACATCCCGCTTTCGTAAGTTTAAAAAACGCTTGTGAAAAGATTGGATCGAAAATGGAATGTGAGGCAAAAAGGAAGTTGTTTTGAAATGGCTCGACGACGTGTCGAGGATTTGTTTGAAAATAGAACCGACTTGACGACGTGTCAAGGGTTAGATTGTGAGAAATGATATTGGTCCCTAAGGGTGCTTCCAATATCAAAACCACGAGGAGTTGTGAATGCGTGTATGAAATATGGGTTGCGAATGCGTACGAGCATTCGACTTAGGAGAACGTTGGAAAATGATTGAGTTTGGCAAAGTCGAAAGGTTGAGTGACTAACAACTCAAAGGGCGTGCCTCGAGAATTATTCACTTGAAGGTTCAAGGAATGCTAGACTCCAAGAACCTCCTTCTTTCGAGGTTTTAATCGAGAAAGATATTTTTGAAGAATTGAATCGAATTGAGGGTATGGAAAGAGTTTGCGGTATGAGAGGCGAGAATACGAAATTGGATTTGAAAAAGTATAGGAGAAATGACGATTATTTGGTAAATGAGACGTAGGCCTCGTAATCAATTAATCGGGGTATTATCGAGATGCTAGATCTCAACAACACCTTTTTCATTCGAAAATGTTTGGATGAGTAAAGGAAATATCACGCAGAATGCTAAATTCTTATGATATTTATTTGTTCAAAAAAAGAGAGTGTTTAAAAATGAGAAGTCGAATAATACGTTATTTAAGTTGTGCACCTCAATAATGATTGTCCAAAAATTCAAGAAGTGCTAGACTTCAAGGATTTAGTTTCTCATGACTTAATTTAAGAAATCATTTTAGTAGTTAAAAATAAATTTAAATAAAGCTCAGAAAAAACTATTAATTTTTAAAATAAATTTGAAAAGAAAATATTTTAGTAAAATGAGTTTAAAAATAAAAAATAGCAAGATATTAGTTTAAAAAATGAGTTTAAAAGATATATTCTAGTAATAATAAAAAAACGTTTTGAAAATGAGTTTGAAAATATATTTAATATATATTATAATATTCTAAGTAAGAAATAATACTATATATAAAATATAACAGAACATGTAAAAAAAAATAAATAAATAAATTATAAAACAAAATATGAAAGGTAAAAATAGAGGAGGTGCAACGGCAATTCAGGGGTGCATCCAAAAAAATAATTGGGCTTGGCGCAAAATCAGCAAAAAAACTAACAGAGGGGGGGGGGGGGGGACGAAGGAAACGGGAGGTGTATCCAGAAGGCATACGAATGGGCCAAAGGCCCACTAACCACCTGGAAGAGTCAACGACCTCCTTCCCATCTTTCTCATTTCAGTTTGTTTTGTACAAACCCTAGCTCTCTCTCTCTCTCTCACGGCCGCCGTCCGCCTCTCATGGCTCTCCGTCTTCCACTCTCCCTTCTCCGATCTCAACCTTCTGTTTTTTCTTCCATACTTCTTTCCATAGCCAACAAAACCTTCTCCCTTTGAATTTTTCTCACCCGAAACCAAAAAAAACCTCACCACCTCCTTCTTGCTTACGAACTCCATTATCGCTCCACACAAACCTTCCCTTTAAATTTTCTGTCATCCTGAAACAAAGCCTATCTCTCTTTCGAATTCCGTTCCATCAAGCTTTTTTTTACCTTCAACGTGTAACTGGAAGACATTTTAGATGGAATCGGAGGGTACGAAGTTTGGTAGCAATGATGGTGTTGATCGTTTAGAGGTCTATTGTTTATCGGTTGTGGTTTTGGAGTTAGTTCGAAGTTTGTAGATCTGGAGGTGTTAATGTCGACGAAAGTGTTCGTGGAAACTGTTTGAATGTTTGAAGATGGATCTGATGAGTTTATGGTAGATCGATGAAGGTGGGGTTTATGAAGTTTCAGATCTGGATTCGGAAGGAGATTCGAGTTGGTTGAAGATGAATCTATGAAGTTTCGGAGATTTGAAGGTGTGAGATGGGTTGATGATGTTGTTGATTATGGATGGTTAAGATCTGGAAATGAAGATGAACGTGAAGGTTGATGATTATGGATGTTGATGTTCAGATCTTGAAATGATGAAGTTTGGAGTTGGAGATTTGCGGATTTAAGTTCAGATCGGTGGAAGTTTTGTTGAGATTCGATTTATGTTGAAGTATGGATGGAATCTTGGAAAAAAAAGTTGTATGAACATTGATGAAGTTCGTACGAAGAAATCTGGGAAAAAAGAATGTTTGGATGTGATAGATTTGTGAAACGATCTGGAAAAAATGATGAACATGATGATTTCTGGAGAACAAAGGACGAGTTTGATGAGTTCTGGAAAAATGGTTGAAGAACATCATGAAGTTGATGAATGTGGTTATGAACTTGTGAAGAAATCTAGAAAAAATGTTATGAACAGGATGAATGTGTTTGAACTTTCCGGCGAGTGATGAATTTTCCGGTGTAGAATTTTGATCCGTGTGATTTTGCCGGCGAGCTAGAAATGTGTTTGCATGGCGCCGTTAGGGTTTAGGGTTAGGTTTAGGGTTGGGGCCAGAATTAGGGTTAGGTGGCGGCTGTAGGGGTAGGGTATCAGTGTTTGGGAAACGTGTCTGTCTTTAATGCAGGAAGACACTAGGCTTTATAGCCTGTTGACAAGTGGCACAGACAATGACCTAATGGGCCTGCATAAATGACCAATGGACTAGAAAGAGAATCTCATTGAAATCTGCTTAATTAAAAAGAATTATAAATGAAAATTAATTAAACCAGTATAACCATTACGTTAATACTTAAAAAGATAACCTAATTAATATTAACTAACTAATGAAATTAAAACCTAATTAAACTAAATTAAAATTTGAATAAATAAATAAAAAAAAGAAGATAGTTAATACTAATGATAAGATAATAAATAAATAAATAAAACTAAACTTTAAATATTCTAATTAAATCTAAAATCTTAATAAATATTAATCTAAATCTAAATAAATAAATAATAAAGAGAAAAGATAATCACTACTATTAATCTACATAATAATAAATAAAAAACTTTAACAACTGTATATAAAAGAAGTTTAATTTGAAAAATTAAAAAAACTCAACGAACTATATTTTTTTTAAAAACAAATAACATTCTACTCTAATTAATATAAGTATTAAACAAAAGCAAATTAATTCTAATATTAACTCTAATAATAATAATAATAAAAGAGTATCTATCTATAAAAAATAAAAACTATTCAAATAAATAAAATCTACACCTAATTATAATAAATAAAATGACAAAATAAAATAAAAAGAACAAAAGGGTAATATTTTGTAAGGAAAAGTAGAAAAAATGAAAATGGAAGCAAAATGACCAAAATGCCCCTCTGGCCGCGTGTCACGTTTTTAATTGGTCAAGAAGATAGAGTTTGGAAAACGCCCAATTTCGGGTGGACACGTGTCTAAACGGCATGTAACGATAAAAATGCGAAAATATTTACAAAAGGGTAGGACAAATTTAGGGTATGACAGATGCCCCTATCTAATAGGCTTAAAACTAGGGAAATGAACTGCTACAACGTTCGTTTTCCTGAGGTAAAAGTCAATTAGATATAAAGAAGACCCTGAATTTGTCCGAAAGAAAGAGAGATGCTTGAGAGTTGAAAATGCTGGATGAGGTAAACCTCTGAGTAAACTGTGAATAAATAGGCAAAAGTCGTCATCATCAAAACGGTGATGAGATGAAACACACTCGGCTACTATCACCAAAAGGATGATAAAGAAAAACACCATCGCACAATCTGACACCAATCCAAGTGACAGACCCCCCACCAAAAGGATGACGGAGCGAAACACACACAAACAAATATCGCACACTCTATCACCAATCCAAGTGACAGACCCCCCACCAAAAGAATGACGGAGCGAAACACAAACAAACTATCGCACAATATATCACCAATCCAAGTGACAGACCCCCCACCAAAAGGATGACGGAGCGAAACACAAGCAAATATCGCACAATCTGACACCAATTCAAGTGATAGACCCCCACCAAAAGGATGACGGAGCGAAACTCACACAAACTATCGCACAATCTATCATAAATGATTATGATAGACCCCCCACCAAAAGGATGACGGAGCGAAACACAAACAAATATCGCACAATCTGACACCAATTCAAGTGACAGACCCCCCACCAAAAGGATGACGGAGCGAAACTCACACAAACTATCGCACAATCTATCATAAATGATTATGATAGACCCCCCACCAAAAGGATGACGGAGCGAAACACAAACAAATATCGCACAATCTGACACCAATTCAAGTGACAGACCCCCCACCAAAAGGATGACGAAGCGAAACTCACACCGGCCACTATCACCAAAAGGATGATAGGGAAAACACTATCGCACAATTTGTCACCAATCCAAGTGACAGACCCCCCACCAAAAGGATGACGGAGCGAAACCCACACAAACTATCGCACAATCTATCATAAATGATTATGATAAACCCCCCACCAAAAGGATGACGGAGCGAAACTCACACCAACAAATATCGCACAATCTGACACCAATCCAAGTGACAGACCCCCCCACCAAAAGGATGACGGAGCGAAACACAAACAAACTATCGCACAATCTATCACCAATCCAAGTGACAGACCCCCCACCAAAAGGATGACGGAGCGAAACTCACACAAACAGGTCGCTATCACCAAAAGGATGATAGGACAACACAGATTTGAAGTTTACCAACACCAAAAGGATGCAGGCTAGGTTGAACTGACGAGGTTCGACTATCACCAAAAGGATGATAGTAAGGCAATTGACAAGGGTCACGCTTGCTGGGTACAACTCATTAGTGGACCCCCAAGAGGAAGATTGAATTGAAATGAGTCAACGGGGTACGCCCACCGTCTTGTTTGGAGATCATAGTTTTGCTGAAATGATTCCATGGTTACGCCCATGAATTCTGAAGAGGGTGCCCCTGACTGGGCTCAGTTTGTCTTGATGTCTTGTCTTGCTCAACAAAAGGCTGAACAACTTCATGAGGTACGCTCACGGTTTTGCTGAAGATGCCCCTGCTCGGGCTGGACCTTGCATTAAACTTCTTGGGTTTGCCCAACAAAAGGTTGAACAACTTCGTGGAGAACGCCCACGGTCTTGAATGGTATGCCCCTGGCTGGGATGTATGTTAACTTGAAGATCTAATCAACCACGAGGTTGAAATACGTCATGGGAAATACCCATGGTCTTGAAAAGAATGCCCCTGACTAGGCTGAATCTTGCTTTGAATATTTTGAAATTTTGTGGGAGAAACCCACAATCGCAGAAGATTGCCCCTGACTGGGCTGATGAATGCTTTGAAGCTCTTGAATTTTGTGGGAGAAATCCACAGTCTTGCGGAGGATGCCCCTGACTGGGCTGATGGCGGTCTTGGAAATCTTCGAGATTGATCCTGGACCTTGACTTGCATATATGAATGCTGGACGATAAATGATATTCCATGTGAGTGGAAGTGCAAATGCAAATGCTGACGCGCGGAGATGAAAGAGCTAGGGAAGTATGATATGATTGGTATGCATATGATGTAAGATCCTTATGAGGTCGAATGCAATGTTTATGACGATGGGTAATTGGAAATGCAGGTGAAGACGCCAGCGTGGTGGACTTTTGGTAGTTGCCAATGCGGATTGGACTTCGGGTGGTGGAGGGATTGACTGCCTCGACACGTAGTTTGCTGAAGACGCCATCATTTGAAGTAGGTGAAGATACTCTGGATGCCCCCAAGTCTGGGTACTTGGTGGTTTATTGTGAATTTGTTTCAGAGAAGGTTGCAACTCTACTTGTTGATCAGGGCGACATGGTCTTGCCCCAGTCTGAACTTGTTAATGGTTTGCCCCTGCTCGAGTTGTTGAATGATTTGCCCCAGCCTGTGGGCTTTGAAATAATCTTGCTTCGGGTACGCCACTGAAAGTCAAGTTCCTCCTCGGTTGCCCCTCGTTGAGATGTCCTTAAATACCTAGTACTGATTTGCAAATAAAATTGTACATTCATAAATGGTAATATTAATGAAAAGTTCGATGCACGATTTGAAAAAGTGTCTTTTATTGAAGTGTCGTGATAATGAGATGAATGAACTGTTAGTCCAAACATTATGCTAGTTTTGATTAGTGCGAAAGATATAGCAAGGATAATGGCACCAATGCTGATGATTATCAATCATATGAGGAGTCAGGTTACGCAACCTTGCAATAGTATGCTTTCAGAAGAAACCTCGCCTCAATTAGGTCTTTCGAGGGTTATAACGTGGTCTGGTTCACGGTTATGAAACAAAAGGTTATTAGGCTCAAAGTATGATTTGTACCCACCCCTTCTTTTGAATGGCCTCCAGTCCTACGCTCAGTTAATTCTACACTTGTCTTGACGGTATAAACTCGATGGTTCAAGGTTTGCTCGACGTGGCAATCACTTTATTTTGGTTTCGATGAATGTCAGTGCCCCTTTGATTTGGGTGGCCACTGAATCTTTTCTGTTTTTGTTGAGGGTTTCGGGGTCCTCTTTTACTTTTGTTTTGATCCCTAACGTTTGCATGGATTGACTTTGCTTGTCAGATCCATCGGGATTGCCTTGATTTTGCCTAAGTCCCCTCTGAGGTGTTTGACTTAGCAGGCTTTTGATTTTTTTTGGATTTTGTTGGAGGATTGTGGATGCCACGTCATGAGTCATTGATAAACAACCGTCTTCTGGATTTTGCTTTGTTGATTCGAGTGCGGAGTCAGATTAACTGAACACTACCCTGCCCCAGTTTTAGTGTAAAGGCTTGAATATCCGAAGGAAACTACTACTTCTAGGCTTGAAGTGGTCTACTAGGGATTAACTCCTTATATCTCCGGTGTTTAGGGGAATTGAAGCAATGCCTGTACATCATTGACGAGATTCGGTCTGAAAGCATACAGTTTGCAATTATGGGTATCTCGTTTTCATCATCCTCCCTCAAATCATGCTAAACAACAGTGAATAGAGTGGTGTGAACAAACGTGTCGGTGATAAGTGAAAATGAGTGAATACGACATAACTAATTCAAAACATGCATAAACAATACATTAATGAAAACCAAATACGAATCGCAATTGTTCAAAGCATACAGTACTTAAACACACAAAGACAAAATATAAGAAATGCGAAAGATTAAATGGCAGCATGACGGCCTTCTTCAAAGAATGGACTTGACTGGACTTGATCTGATGCTAGCACTAGTTGGCTGGCGGCATCAGGTCGTTGATGGCGGTGAGATAATTCCCATCAAAGGTGAGAGCGTCCTTGTCAACCAGATCTTGAATTTTGTGCTTGAAAAACCTACAGTTCTCAATGTTGTGACCTGGAGCGCCCTTATGAAACTCACAATGAGCATTCGCGTCGTAATCAGCAGGAAGGACAATTGGGGGAGCTAGATCTCTCGGAACGATAGCCTTTTTCTCCATTAGTTGAGCAAAGATATCTGCATATGTCATTGGAAGACTATCAAATACTCTATCTGGCTTCCACGTTCTGTGTTGATTTTGCTGACGCGGTCGTTGAGCGGTTCGCTGTTCTGATTCCTTTCCAGTTATGAAGAGGGCTTCGAAGATCTGATCCATCTTTCTGTTGAGGGATTCCAGCTCCTTCCTGATAGCAACTTGTTCTTGCTGAATCTGCTCCATCGTTCGTCTTGTATTGGCTCTAGTTGCGTACTGGTGTCGAGGAATCAACTTGATTTACTGGAGAAGAAGGAACGGAGACATGAGATTCTGCTGAAGGATTGGAAATGCAAAATGAACAACATATGAAATGCAATGCAAATGATATGCAAGATGCAATGCAAGATACAAGATCCAGGGTCACAGGATCATAGTTCAAACAGCTCCTGAAGCTGGTAACTATAACAGATAAGTAACCATAATTTCTGACTAAAGAAACCTGACAGGTAAGTCCTATACGGGAAGATCTAGACATTCTACCCATAAACCCACTTACGGGATAGTTTCTACGTTTGGTTCCCAGGATCACGGACACTAGTCGTATTAGCGTCACGCAACAGGCTGGCTGTATTACGACGATAATGACGATAAGGTCTCTCCTGAGCGGGGTCCTCATGCTAGGCGCACAAGGAGCGAGTCCTTGGAGACTAACACTACACGACCACCAATATCGGAACTGGTGCTAACAAAAGGCTCCCAGAATCACGGACCCTTCATTAATCAAGTCGTGCAACAGGCTAGCTGTGTTACAACGAGATCTACGAATAGGTCTCCTCTGGAGGAGCTTTCATGCTAGGCACACAAGGAGTGAATCCTTGGTGACTAACACTACTCGACTACCAATTCTAAACTAAGTGTTCTCTCTGCTTTTACCAAAGCTCGGGCGTAGAGCCTTACTCATGATGTTATCCCAAGAACCAACAGGCAACCAAAATAACAAGCGCAAATAGAATCCACAAGTCCACAAGAGAACAAATACATAAACGAAAAGGAAACAAATAAAAAACAAACACTCCTCACAAACCAAAAGATAGGCTCGACTCTCTCTTTGCATGGAGCAAACGTCCCCAGCAGAGTCGCCACCTGTCGCACCTCGAAAAATCACAGAGACATTTTGGAGAAAACGACCCTCGCGCAAAAGGCGCGGAAATGCGGTTCGACAGAGTCGCCACCGAACTTTATTTATCCCGAATAAACGGGAGAGGAAAATATCGAGAAAACCTCTTTAAAACGAAAGGATAGGAACAGGGCTATCGTAACCAAGTTCCGGGTTCGGGAGTCGGTTACGTGAGGGGAAGGTATTAGCACCCCTCATGTCCGTCGTACTCGACGGGAACCTCTTAAAGTAAATGTGGGGAGTGTTGTTTAAGTTTACTTGTTTTCTTCTCGTTGTTAAATGTAGGATTGGTAGGTTAAAAGGTTAAAGACGCAAAGGAGAGATGGGTGGTTAGAGGATAGGGTGCTCGCCAAGCATTGGGGCCCTTGTGCCTACGTATACTCATTCGGACAAGAATGAGAAATCAGAGCGTCGTAGTTCGACTACAGAAAAGGATGGGAAAGGTGTGGACGGAATAATGGAGGAAGATAGAAGTGTGCTCGCCAAGATCATCGCAATCTTGTGCCTACGTATCTTATATTCAAGAATGAATAAAGAATCAGAGCGTCCGTAGTTCGTGGTAACAACCACGAAAAGAAGACGGGGAAATGGGAGAAATGGGTAGAAGGTAGCTCGCCAAGATCATCGCAATCTTGTGCCTACGTATCTTACATTCAGACGAGAATGAAGAATCAGAGCAATCGTAGTTCGTGGTAACAACCACGAAAAGATGAGGTTGAATGGGTTGGAAGTTTGAGTTGAGGAACGAAAAAGTGACTGATAAGCAACCCAAGAGCGTGCCTCAAGAGCTTGTCACTCAAGAATTCAAGGAATGCTAGATTCCAAGAACTCAATTCTTTCGGAAGTCAGGATGAATAGGTTAAATGATAAAGGGTTGAATATTTTGAAATCAAAAGAATGAACTAATAACAATTCAAGGGTGCGCCTCGAGAGTTACTCGTTCGAATATTCAAAGAATGATAGATTCTAAGAACATCCCTCTTTCTTAAGTTTAAAAAACGCTTGTGAAAAGATTGAATCGAAAATGGAATATGAGGCAAAAAGGAAGTTGTTTTGAAATGGCTCGACGACGTGTCGAGGATTTGTTTGAACATAGAACCGACTTGACGACGTGTCAAGGGTTAGATTGTGAGAAATGATATTGGTCCCTAAGGGTGCTTCCAATATCAAAACCACGAGGAGTTGTGAATGCGTGTACGAAATGTGGGTTGCGAATGCGTACGAGCATTCGACTTAGGAGAACGTTGGAAAATGATTGAGTTTGGCAAAGTCGAAAGGTTGAGTGAATAACAACTCAAAGGGCGTGCCTCGAGAATTATTCACTTGAAGATTCAAGGAATGCTAGACTCTAAGAACCTCCTTCTTTCGAGGTTTTAATCGAGAAAGATATTTTTGAAGAATTGAATCGAATTGAGGGTATGGAAAGAGTTTGCGGTACGAGAGGCGAGAATACGAAATTGGATTTGAAAAAGTATAGGAGAAATGACGATTATTTGGTAAATGAGACGTAGGCCTCATAATCAATTAATCAGGGTATTATCGAGATGCTAGATCTCAACAACACCTTTTTCATTCGAAAATGTTTATATGAGTAAAGGAAATATCACGCGGAATGCTAGATTCTTATGATATTTATTTGTTCAAAAAAAGAGAGTGTTTAAAAATGAGAAGTCGAATAATACGTTATTTAAGGTGTGCACCTCAATAATGATTGTCCAAAAATTCAAGAAGTGCTAGACTTCAAGGATTTAGTTTCTCATGACTTAATTTAAGAAATCATTTTAGTAGTTAAAAATAAATTTAAATAAAGATCAGAAAAAACTATTAATTTTGAAAATAAATTTGAAAAGAAAATATTTTAGTAAAATGAGTTTAAAAATAAAAACTAGGAAGATATTAGTTTAAAAAATGAGTTTAAAAGATATATTCTAGTAATAATAAAAAACGTTTTGAAGATGAGTTTGAAAATATATTTAATATATATTATAATATTCTAAGTAAGAAATAATACTCTATATAAAATATAACAGAACATGTAAAATAAATAAATAAATAAATAAATTATAAAACAAAATATGAAAGGTAAAAACAGAGGAGGTGCAGCGGCAATTCAGGGGTGCATCCAAAAAAATAATTGGGCTTGGCCTAAAATCAGCAAAAAAACTAACAGAGGGGGAGGGGGGACGAAGGAAACGGGAGGTGTATCCAGAAGGCATACGAATGGGCCAAAGGCCCACTAACCACGTGGAAGAGTCCACAACCTCCTTCCCTTCTTTCTCATTTCAGTTTGTTTTGTACAAACCCTAGCTCTCTCTCTCACGGCCGTCATCCGCCTCTCATGGCCCTTCGTCTTCCACTCTCCCTTCTCCGATCTCAACCTTCTGTTTTTTCTTCCATACTTCTTTCCATCGCCAACAAAACCATCTCCCTTTGAATTATGATCACCCGAAACCAAAAAAAACCTCACCACCTCCTTCTTGCTTACGAACTCCATTATCGCTCCACACAAACCTTCCCTTTAAACTTTCTGTCATCCTGAAACAAAGCCTATCTCTCTTTCAAATTCCGTTCCATCAAGCTTTCTTTTACCTTCAACGTGTAACCAGAAGACATTTTAGATGGAATCGGAGGGTACGAAGTTTGGTAGAAATGATGGTGTTGATCGTTTAGAGGTCTATTGTTTATCAGTTGTGGTTTTGGAGTTAGTTCAAAGTTTGTAGATCTGGAGGTGTTAATGTCGACGAAAGTGTTCGTGGAAACTGTTTGAATGTTTGAAGATGGATCTGATGAGTTTATGGTAGATCGATGAAGGTGGGGTTTATAAAGTTTTAGATCTGGATTCGGAAGGAGATTCGAGTTGGTTGAAGATGAATCTATGATTTGAGATGTGGTTACGGTTGGAATTTGCATTTTGATTCTGGAAAGATTATGAAGTTTCGGAGATTTGAAGGTGTGAGATGGGTTGATGATGTTGTTGATTATGGATGGTTAAGATCTGGAAATGAAGATGAACGTGAAGGTTGATGATTATGGATGTTGATGTTCAGATCTTGAGATGATGAAGTTTGGAGTTGGAGATTTGCGGATTTAAGTTCAAATCGGTGGAAGTTTTGTTGAGATTCGATTTATGTTTGAACATTGATGAAAAGTTGTATGAACATTGATGAAGTTCGTACGAAGAAATCTGGGAAAAAAGAATGTTTGGATGTGATAGATTTGTGAAACGATCTGGAAAAAATGATGAACATGATGATTTCTGGAGAACAAAGGACGAGTTTGATGAGTTCTGGAAAAATGGTTGAAGAACATCATGAAGTTGATGAATGTGGTTATGAACTTGTGAAGAAATCTGGAAAAAATGTTATGAACAGGATGAATGTGTTGAACTTTCCGGTGAGTGATGAATTTTCCGGTGTGGAATTTTGATCCGTGTGATTTTTCCGGCGAGCTAGAAATGTGTTTGCATGGCGCCGTTAGGGTTTAGGGTTAGGTTTAGGGTTGGGGCCAGAATTAGGGTTAAGTGGCGGCTGTAGGGCTAGGGTATCAGTGTTTGGGAAACATGTCTGTCTTTAATGCAGGAAGACACTAGGCTTTATAGCCTGCTGACAAGTGGCACAGACAATGACCTAATGGGCCTGCATAAATGACCAATGGACCAGAAAGAGAATCTCATTGAAATCTGCTTAATTAAAAAGAATTATAAATGAAAATGAATTAAACCAGTATAATCATTACGTTAATACTTAAAAAGAGAACCTAATTAATATTAACAAACTAATGAAATTAAAACCTAATTAAACTAAATTAAAATTTGAATAAATAAATAAAAAAAAGAAGATAATTAATACTAATGATAAGATAATAAATAAATAAATTTTAACAACTGTATATAAAAGAAGTTTAATTTGAAAAATTAAAAAAACTCAACGAACTATATTTTTTTTAAAAACAAATAACATTCTACTCTAATTAATATAAGTATTAAACAAAAGCAAATTAATTCTAATATTAACTCTAATAATAATAAAAAAAGAGTATCTATCTATAAAAAATAAAAACTATTCAAATAAATAAAATCTACATCTAATTATAATAAATAAAATGAAAAAATAAAATAAAAAGAACAAAAGGGTAATATTTTGTAAGGAAAAGTAGAAAAAATGAATATGGAAGCAAAATGACCAAAATGCCCCTCAGGTCGTGTGTCACGTTTTTAATTGGTCAAGAAGATAGAGTTTGGAAAACGCCCAATTTCGGGTGGACACGTGTCTAAACGGCATGTAACGATAAAAATGCGAAAATATTTACAAAAGGGTAGGACAAATTTAGGGTATGACACCAAGCTTCTGATTTTATGTTTCCTCTTGACTTTTCTTATTCCAAACATATGAAAACACTAGAAAGCGTATAACATAACCTTGGTTGACCTTGAGATCCAAGATTTTGACTCCATTGAACCACAATTGACTTTAGTTGACCAAATGAAACCCTAGGATCACTTCCACTGATTGAAGTTCTTGTGATGCCTTATGATGACACATAATCTATGTAGAGGGCCCTCAAGATGTATATTGAGCCTTAGAATCATGTCTTGCCCAAAAAACTAGCCGCATATGTCTTTTGAACCAAACCACTTATCCAGTTGTCCACAAGATAGGAGGAGGTGGTCAGTGTTTGAATCCTTGATTCAAGTGGTTGTGTGACATGACTTGATGATGATGAGAACCTTGTGACTTGAGATTGCCATAAGGTTAAGAATGAAACCTTGCTTGAGCTTTGAAGATGAAGCTCTTCTCTTGAGTATTGAACCAAATACTTTGATCCCCTGTCTAGAATCAATGTTATGCACTAATGCCAATGCAAAATGATATGAAACATAAGCCAAGATATAAGAAAAGGTACAGACAAATTTTCGGGCGCTACAACTGCCCCTATTAAAAAAAAGGACCTAAAGGGATGAAAAACGCCCACTTTTAAGCATTTAAGGTAAAAGGCGACTGAATACTAAAAGAACTCAGAAATTTGCAACTTGTGACGATGTACATAATGAAGTGATTTCCAGTCGAAGGTGGACTTAAAAGTGGCGGGTACCAACCAAAAGTTGGGATAATCGAAGGATAAAAGGTACCAACCAAAAGTTGGGATAAAAGTCTACTAACTAAAAGTTAGGATCACCTGGATGCCGACCAAAGGCGAATACACATATAATGAAGACTACCAACCAAAACTTAGGATTGTCAACAAGAAACAAAAGGCTACCAAGGAAAAGTTGGAATCACCGGAAAGGAAGACTACCAACCAAAAGTTAGGATCGTCAACAAAGAGGCAAATGTTACCAACCAAAAGTTGGAACTACTGGAACCTCAACTGAAAGAGAACAGACAAGGAAGGGAGACTACCAACCAAAAGTTAGGATCATCAATAAAGAAACAAAGGCTACCAACCAAAAGTTGGGATCGTAAAAAAAGAAACAAAGGATACCAACCAAAAGTTGGGATCCCCAGAACACAGATCGAAGGAGAACTTACCACAACGAAGTCTATCAACCAAAAGTTGGGATGACAACCCCGCAGGGGAAACAATAGAGGACTACCAACCAAAAGTTGAAATAACATCTAAGAAACAACAGACTACCAACCAAAAGTTGGAATAACATCTATGAAACAACGGACTACCAACCAAAAGTTGGAATAACATCCAAGAAACAATGGAATACCAACCAAAATTTAGGATAACATCCAATAAACAACAGACTACCAACCAAAAGTTGGGATAACATCCAAGAAACAACAGATTATTAACCAAAAGTTGGGATAACATCCAAGAAACAACGGACTACGAACCAAGGGTTGGGATATCATCCAAGAAAGAACAGACTACCAACCAATGTTGGGATAACATCCACAAAATGACTAAGCTTGGGATTACCAACCAAAAGTTGGAATACAACACCCGGGATAGGCAGCAAGTAGAATCAACCGACTTATGACCGGAAAAGAATACTCCGCTGGGGTAAAGAAAAGCTTAAACAAACAAACTCTTTCGTGTAGTAAAAGTAAGATGAAAACATATTTCAATGATTTTTGATGGGGGTAAAGTACCACAAAGTCCCATGAATTATGTCGTTATCTGCTGGAGAGATGTATGGAAACAAACTGGCTTATGCTTCAGATGCATATGTTTGAATATGGCGTAATGCTCCATACGAAATGGAAATGCTACGCATTTGGGAAGATGCAATATAAATGATATGCAAAATAACACCACCAAGGAAAGCGCTGAGAAAAAATCAGCAAACAAACTCTGCTGAGGAAGACCCACTGAATGGCTTCCATGAATATAATCTCCACTCTGCTGGGAATTGAGAAAGACATCTCTTTGGAGATAGTCCCAAAAATCTAACTTTGAAGAATGCCAATGACCATTGGAATTTGTTGAGGATATCAGCCATCGCTAATTTACTCGTCGAGGGAATCAACATCAATCTCTTCTTGGGGAGGGAAGTCAATGACATAGATCCTGTCAGGGAATAGCCTTCAACCTTTCCCCGCTGCTGAGGAATAATCTCAATCTTAACCTGCTTCTGGGGAATAATCTCAATCTTACCCTACTGGGGATAAGTACACATCATTGCTGGTGAGATACTTCTGATCTAACAACAGTACTTTATAGGGAGATAAAACTTCTGCTGCGAAATAGATGCCTGACTGCATATCAATACCTTGTCTGATGTAGTCAGCTTTTGAATACTCGCTGGGAAGCATAAATTCAACTAGTTGAGGTACACAAAACCATGAACTCCTGTTGGGGGAGGAATGATTCACCATGTGTTACATATATTGTGAGAACTTCATTGTCATGGAGAAAGTTCTTCTGAGGAGAGGATCATGTCATCCTGCAAATGAACAAAACACAATAGGATGTTCTATGTATGCGAAATGGCCACCTCGATTACCATTCATGATACCTATCGTTCAAGAAAAATCATTGTTTTCTATATGCTCTGTAAAGCCCCAATGTTTTTATATTTAATATTTATCAAAAATATCAGACTTTTTTTCTCAAACAAAACAGTAAAAGTAAAAACAAAAATGAAAAACTTTTTGAGTGAATAATACTTTATTGATTGAAATAGCTTGTAAATAAGAAAATTACAAATGGATGCAATTCCTGAAAAGCGGTAATTACGCAAAAAGTACAATAAGAAATATACAAATGTCGGCAATGTGGAAACAGATAACCACCATGTGTCGACTCAGCTATAGCTCGTATGTCTTCAATGTTGACCAATGCCCCATCTTCTGAAAAGACTGACTAGACTGATTCTTAACCTTCGGGGTCTCCATATCAAGATGAATTCACAAATCAAACACAGACTGCAGTCGTTTGCTTTTAAATCCCTAATTTTTTCCTGTATTGCCCTTGCGGGTTTTCAATCCACTGGGATACCCATTTTTGCCAAAGTTACCCTTTCAAGTTTTCAACTTTGCGGGTTTATTATTTTTCATTTTATCCCTAATTTTTACCCGAACCTTTTCATTTTATAGTTTGCCGGATGCCCCATTTTTGCATGGACCTTGCTTTTTATGTCCAGTAGAGAAAACCTTTCTTGCAACATATGGACCTTCATAGTTTAGAGTCCATTTGCCCCTATTATCTGTCTTAGACTAAAAGATCCTTTTAAAAACCAGGTAACCTGTCTGGAAGCACCGAGGATGCACCTTCTAATCAAAAGCCTTCTTCATTCTGCTCTTGTATAACTGACCATGAGCAATGGCTACCAATCTCTTTTCATCAATAAGACTCAACTGATTCAACCTAGCTTGCACCCATTCAGCTTCGTCGGGTTTCACATTCATCAATATCCTCAAGGAAGGAATCTCAACTTCCAATGGTAGGACTTCTTTCGTACCATGTACTAAGGAGGAAAGAGTTGCCCCGGTTGATGTACACATAAAAGTATGATAACCATGTAGAGCGAATGGCAATATCTCATGCCAGTCTTTATAGGTCATCATCATCTTCTACACAATTTTATTGATGTTCTTATTTGCTGTCTCAACAGCGCCATTCATCTTCGGACGGTATGGAGAAGAGTTGTGGTGTTCAACTTTGAAGCTCTGGCATAGCTCCTTCATCATCTTGTTGTTCAAATTCGAACCATTATTAGTAATGATTCGTTCTTGTATTCCGTAATGGTAGATGATGTCCTTCTGTATAAAACGATCAACCACTTGCCTGGTGACATTAGCAAAGGAAGCTGCCTCTACCCACTTGGTAAAGTAATAGATCGAAACTAGAATAAAGTGATGCCCATTGGAAGCAGCCAACTCTATCTTTCCAAACATATTGATTCCCCACATTGGAATAGGCAAAAGAGATGTCAACATGTTCAGAGGGTTAGGTGGCACATTTACCTTGTCAGCATAAATCTAGCATTTTTCCTAGCATATTTGAAACAATCGGATTCCATAGTCATCCAATAGTATCCAACTCTTAGCAATTTTCTAGCCATTGCATGCCCACTGGCGTGAGTACCAAAGGAACCCTCGTGAACCTCTTCCATTAATAGGCCTGCTTCGTGCTCATCAACACAACACAACAAGACTACCGGTAGGAAAAGGAATATCACCACTAGGAAAGATTACTGACTACCGGTTACTGGGTAGAAAAATATGATGGTAGCTGCCAAAAGAGAGACAAATGTTACTTGCTACCTGTTACTAGGTAGAAAAATAAAGGCAACAAAGCTCTGGAGGAAGGATTTCCTTTTACCGGTCACAGGGTAAAAACAAAGATAAGCAACCAATGGGTTTGAGAAATAATACCTGCTATCCGTCACTAGGTAAAACAAGGGCAATATACTCAAAAGGTGAAGAAACATTACCGGTTACCCGTCACTAGGTAATGAACTCACAAGGAATACCTGCTACCATTTAATGGCTAGGGTATTGCAAATGTTGACTACTTGTAACTGGGTAGAACAAACATACTCGACTACCTGTCACTCGATAAGAGAAGGAAATATATCATCAACTACCTATCACTGGGCAGCTCAAATCATACAACAAACATTTCAAATAAAGAAACAATCAATTGTTGGGGATAAATATCAATTACTCTGTCGGGAATCTTTAAAAGAGATATGTGCAGGTTAAATTAAACAAAAGACTTCTTAAATAAATAGTCAATCATCTGTTGGAGATTTCACAACAAACTTCTCATCGGGAATTCTTCCTTTTGTTACGATTTCATACGAATAAATTTCTAAAGATTACACAAGCTGATCAAATAAAGAGGCTTCCTTTTGTTACCAGATGAGGTTTATCTCGCTAGAGACATACAAGTCACTCAAATAAAGAGGCTCCACATGAAGTCACACAAGCAATTACCAAGAGAGTGTTAGCAAAACACCACTGGGGAAAATCAAATCTTTATCTTCTGATGGCAATTAATAAACAGATTCCTGTCGAGGAAAATAAATCCTCAAAAGGGAGAAATAACTACCTTTTCATCATCTAGGTTTCACAACCCAGGAAAATGCTAAATAACTATTGCAAGAGACAAAAGTCCAATCCAGGAACAAACTGGAGAGAAACGGTCTAACACGACTCGACCCCATGAGGAAATAACTCAACTAGGGAATAATTCCATCAAGATAAAAGTTGGGGAGGAAAGCTAAAAAGATATCTTCCATGAGGCATAAACTCAGTGGGGAATTAGAGAGGATGGGCATTTTCTGCTTAAGGTTCAACACTCTAATGGAGAGAGAACACACGCACTTCGTGGGGTTAACAACACCAAAGAGCAAAGAAACACCAACAAAAATGCAGGATGCACAATTCAAACAACTTGGACCTGAATGAGTGAAAAGCGGACGACTTTCAAACAATCAAGGTAAAAGATGGTTGAATACCAAAGAACCCGAAAATTTGCCAACCACAAAAAATAGAACTGCAAAGTCGTTATTGGGAACAAAAATCTCCAGAGATAACTAAATCTGATAGTTGCAACGCCAACAAGCTAACTGATTACCAATCAAGAAGCCTCGAGACACAGTCGAAAGAACCACCTGCTAACATGCAGGAAACAACACTCAGTCGGAAAGATCATCTGATATCACCATCAGACATCTGTTTGAACGAAACAGGCGTCGAACCCGAATGTCGGCTCAACACGAAGTTGAGAAGAACATCTGACATCGCCGCCAGGAATTTGTTAATAAAAACAGGCATTGAACCTGAAGGCCGGCTCAACACGAAGCTGAGAAGAACATATGACATTGCTGCCAGGCATCTGTAAAATAAAAACAGGCATCGAACCTGAAGGCCGGCTCAACACGAAGCTGAGAAGAACATCTGACATCGCCGTCAGGCATCTGTTAAATAAAAACAAGCATCGAACCCGAAGGCCGGCTCAACACAAAGCTGAGAACATCTGCTAACCAGCAGGCATTCGCTAAATAAAAGTGAGCATCAAAGCCGAAGGCCGGATCAACACGCAGTTGATAAGTGAATCTGACAACAATTCACAAGAAAACTCCGCTGGGGAAAGAGAAACTTAAACAAGCAACTCTGTTGGGAAACAAATGGTAAGATGAACACATTTGTCAAGAGATTTTTTCGTGGTCTGGATACCACACAGACTCAGGAATTAACTTATAATATGTTGGGTCTGGATACCGCGTGCTAAAGGGATATAATATCAATTGTCGGGATCTAAATACCATGTGAGCAAAGTAAAATCAACCGTTTGCTGAAGATATACCTAAAACCAAAGAGGTAACAACCTAGCTTTTGTTGCAAATGCATATGTATGAATATGGCGTAATGCTCCATACGAAATGGAAATGCTACGCGTTTCTAAGGATGCTATGCACGAATGCGAAATGCAATGAAACCAACTCAGCAAAATAAATGCTGAGGAACAATACCAACTCCACCGGGGAGAAATGGGATATGCCAATTACGATTGGACTTAAGCTGGGAAAAGCAAGCTCTGGATGGCCTCCAGAAAAAGAACTCCTGGGTAGCACTATTCTGACGAGAACACAATCCACTCGACTGGTAATCAAATCAACTCTTGTGAGGGAAACGCCCTGGATGGCCTTCCAGAATATCAATCTTCTGGGAACAAACGGCCTGGCTGGGGAAAGACAACAAACCGTTGGAATCAAAACCAACCTACTGGGGAAATCAACGACCCTGCAGGGGAACCACAAACAAACACTGAGATTAGCCTACGCTCTGACGGGGAAAGCAGCCCTGAATGGCCTCCTAGAACACTGAAATCTTCTAGGGTATAAAGAAAACATATGGGGATAAATCCACTCCACTGGAGATCCAAGTCCACCCTGTCGGGGATCACTCAGTGGGAAATCAACATCAAAATACAACCCAAATGCTAGGGATGCACCACTAAACTTTCTCAGAAACGATTCTAACCTATGGGGAAGAACCTACTCTGCTGAGGAATAGTATACTCTGCCGACTTCACTGGGGAATAAGCAATAAGGGAAACAACATCAACCTCTGCTTGGGGATTGAGTCAGCAGTCAAACTCTAAGGGGATACAAAGTCAAACATATTTGGACTCTATGGGGGAACAAAATTCTAACTTTGCTCCGCTGCTTGAGAAAAAGTTCCACGTCTGCCTGGTGGAAAGAAATACAGTCTTTTCTCCCTGGGGAGTAAGTGTATACCTATAATCTGCTGGGGATAAACACACACACTTGACCTGCATGGGGAATATAAATCTTGACCCTCTGAGGATGACCTCATTCTACCGAACAAATCAAAGTTGAACTGCTGAGGAATAAGTGCATACAGACAAACTTCAGGGGAGAAGTGTATCTACTCAACCTCACACTTGTATATCCTTTCTTGTAGAAGAAAACTCTTGCTAGGGACAAGGTGCATCAGGCCCGCTGCTGGAGATAAATGAGTCTCAACTACATACCTTCTTTCTGTGGGGAATGGTGATCCTACCGGGGATACACCTCTGAGAAACTTGCCCCAAGGGTAACGACCCTGCACAATGAACAAACAACAAGATATCCTGCACACTGGAAACTATCTCGGTCATCATCTGTGACATTGTTCAAATAAATCAAAGTTTTAATGGTTATTGGCAAACCCTGCAAGTTTATGTACGTAAAGTTTTATCAAAAAATCGAGCGTTTTTTCGCAAACAAAGTAGTAAAAACAAAGCAAGAACAACAATTTATTGAATAGTATATGTTTTATTGACAAATGTCCTGTAAATAGGCAGATTTTACAACAGATGCAACTCCTGAAAAGAGGAAGCTGCGCAAGAATTTACAGAAATGCATACAAATATACAAAATATCGGCAATGTGGCACAGACAACCACCATGTGTCGATCCATCTATGACTCGCATGACTTTGATGCTTCTCTAATGTTTTATCCTCTGAAGAGATTGATTCGGATGAACGGCCCTCAGGTCCTCCCTCAATCCACTATGCTCTGAGGATCAAATACGCAGACCGCAGTCATTTGCTTTTCAAAATCCCTAACTTTTTCTTGAATCGCCCTTTCGGGTTTTCAATTCACCGAGATACCCATTTTTGCCAAAGTCGCCATTTCAGGTTTTCAACTTTGCGGGTTTACATCTTTTCTTTTTATCCCTAACTTTTGCCCGAACCCATTCTTTTTGTGGTTCGCCGGGATGCCCTATTTTGGCCTGGATATTCTATTTTCTTTCCAGTGGGTCTCTTTAAGCAAAGTATTTTTTAACTGCATCTGCGTTCACAGGGGATGTGAAATCTTCACCATCCATTGTTTACAACAATAAGGCTCCTCCAGAGAAAGCCTTTCGCACGACATATGGACCTTTATAGTTGGGAGTCCATTTGCCCCTGTGATCTGTTTGTGGAGGGAGAATCTTCTTCAACACTAACTCGCTTGCCTGAAAGCTCCGAGGACGCACCTTCTTATCGAAAGCTTTCTTCATCCTACTCTAATATAAACGACCATACGCAATGGACACTAACCTCTTCTCATCTATTAGGTTGAGCTGATTCAATCTGTTTCTCACCCATTCTGCCTCATCAAGCTTGACGTCGACCAGAACTCTCAAAGAAGGAATCTCGACTTCCAATGGTAGGACAACTTCCATACCATACACCAGCGAGAAAGGAGTTTCCCCAGTTGAAGTAAGTACCGAAGTACGATATCCATGTAAAGCAAAGAGCAACATCCCATTCCAATCCTTATAGGTTACAACCATCTTCTGCACTATCTTCTTTATATTCTTGTTGGCCGCCTCAACAGCGCCATTCATCTTCATACGATATGGAGAAGAGTTGTGATGCTCAATTTTGAAACTCTGGCACAGTTCCTTCATTATCTTGTTATTCAAGTTTGAACCATTATCAGTAATGATTATTTCAGGCACTCCATAACGACAAATGATGTCCTTCTTGATAAATCGGGCTACCACTTGCTTGGTGCCATTCACATAAGAAGTTGCTTCAACCCACTTTGTAAAGTACTCAATTGCTACCAAGATGAAGCGATGTCCATTGGATGTGGTCGGCTCGATCTTTCCAATCATATCAATGCCCCACATGGAAAAGGGCCAAGGGGACGCCATGACGTTCAGAGGACTCGGCGGCACATGAATCTTATCAGCATAAATCTAGCATTTATGGCATTTCTTCGTATACTTAAAGCAATCAGACTCCATAGTTAACCAATAATACCCGCTCGTAACAGCTTTCGAGACATAGCATGCCCGCCGGCGTGCATGCCAAAGGCACCTTCGTGGACCTCTTCCATAAGTAGACCTTCTTCTTTCTCGTCCACGCATCACAACAGTACTAAGTCAAAATTCCTCCTGTAGAGTACACCATCTTGGTTTAGGTAAAAATTTCCATCCAACCTTCTCAAGGTCTTCTTATCCAGGGTCGATGCCCCTGGCGGATTTTCTTGGTTCTTGAGAAAATTCTGGATATTGTAATACCATGGTTTGCCATCAGAAGCTTCTTTTATTGCGAATACTAATGTCAGTCTGTCAAGGCGAGAGATGACTATTCTTGGAGCATCATTTCAATAGTTCACCTTATACATTGAGGATAAAGTAGCCAAGGCATCCGCAATCTGATTCTCTACTCTTGGCACATGGTGAAATTATACCCTATCAAAGAAGGGTAACAATCTCCTGGCATAATTCATATACAGAATCAAGTTAGGCTGCCGAGTCTCCCACTCTCCTTTGATCTGATTAACATTTAGCGTTGAATCGCCATACACATCTAGATTCTTGATCCTTAGATCAATGGCCTCTTCCAACCCCATAATGCACGCTTCGTATTCGACTTCATTATTGGTGCAAGGAAATGTTAACTTGGCAGTGAATGGCATATGAGAACCACGGGGAGTCGTGATAATTGCCCCAATTCCACTACCGTATGAGTTAACAGCACCATCAAAGATAATTTGCCATTGGGAGATTTTCTTAGGACCTTCCTCAGGTAATGGCTCATCACAATCCTTCATCTTTAAGAACATGATATCTTCGTCTGAAAATTAAAACTTCATCAGTTGATAGTCGTCGACCGGTTGTTCAGCAAGATATTCTGACAGAATACTCCCCTTGATAGCATTCTGAGAAACATACTAAATGTCATATTCTGTCAAGACCATCTGCCACCTGACAATCCTTCCCAAAAGTGCTTGCTTTTCAAAGACGTACTTAATCGGATCCATCTTTGAAATCAGCATGGTTGTGTGATTTAGCATATATTG
This sequence comes from Lathyrus sativus, assembly GCA_963859935.3. Lineage (NCBI taxonomy): Eukaryota > Viridiplantae > Streptophyta > Magnoliopsida > Fabales > Fabaceae > Lathyrus > Lathyrus sativus. Next base: position 115,537,740 of record OZ012736.1, on the reverse strand, counting down.
TCTTAGGCGTTTGGCGGCCTAAGCGAGTGCGCAACACGTTTTTTCCAACATTGAGTACCTAAACTCACAATCTGTGAACTTTTTACTCAAGTAATATATGGCATGCTCTTTTCTTCCAGTCTCGTCGTGTTGACCAAGAACACAACCCATGTTGTTCTCAAGAACTATGAAATACATTATTAATGGTCTTCCAGCTACTTGAGGTATCAGTATTGGAGGTTCCTACAAATACTCTTTTATTTTTTCAAATGCCCTTTGGCAATTTTCATTCCAGACAAACGCCTGATCTTTCTTTAACAGTTTGAACATGGGTTCACATGTGGCTGTAATATGAGATATGAACCTAGCAATGTAGTTCAATCTACCCAAGAAACCACAAACCTCTTTCTCCATTTTCGGCGCTGGCATTTCTTGAATTGCTCTTATTTTTGTAGGATCGACCTCGATTCCTTTTTCACTAACAATGAACCCCAACAACTTTCCTGACCAAACACCAAAAGTGAACTTGTTCGGATTCAACCTCAGTCTGAATTTCCTTAGCCTCTCAAACAGCTTCAAAAGGTTTACTAGATGTTCCTCCTCCGTCTGTGACTTTGCAATCATGTCATCAGCATAGACTTCGATCTCATGATGAATCATATCATGAAAGAGTGTGTCCATTGCCCGCTGATAGGTTGCCCCTGCATTCTTCAACCCAAAAGGCATCACCTTATAACAGAAAGTCCCCCATGGTGTGATAAAAGTTGTTTTCTCCATATCCTCCGTCGCCATTTTGATCTGATTATATCCAAAAAAACCGTCCATGAAGGAAAACACTGAATACTACGCGGTATTATTAACAAGTACGTCAATGCAGGGGAGCGGGAAATCATCCTTCGGGCTCGCTTTGTTCAAGTATCTATAATCAACACACATCCTTACCTTACCATCCTTCTTTGGCACAGGTACGATGTTAGCGACCCCTAGAGTGTAGTTTGTCACGGCGAGAAATCCTGCGTCCAACTGTTTCTGGATTTCTTTGATTTTTACCGCCATGTCTGGTCTGGTTCTCCTGAGCTTCTGCTTGACATGTGGACACTCTTCACGCAAAGGCAAGCAATGAACCACGGTATCTGTTTCAAGGCTGGGCATATCTTCGTATGACCAACAAAAGATATCACTATACTCTCGGAGCATTTAAACCAATCTTTGCTTGACATCACTCTGCAATGCAGCCCCTATCCTGACTTCCCTTCTGGCTTCCTCAGTTCCCAAGTTAATGATCTCAATTTCTTCTTGATGAGGCAGAATGACTTTCTCTTGCTATTTCAGTAGCCTAGATAACTCTTTAGGTAGGTGTTCATCTTCCTCAATTTCTTCTTCGGCTTGAAAGATCGGATTATCAAAGTCAAAGCGAGTCATAGAAGATTCTGAAGCGGTGTCATCTGTAATGTGAAACCTGCAATGATGATGATTTAATGCTTAAAATGATATGCAAATAAGCACAAACCAGATTTCCCTTTTATTGTTAAAAATAAAACAAGAAAAACAGAGATCACAATATTTGAATGCAAGAAAAACGCCCTTTGATTAATTGATAAAAAGATTGTTCAACATAAAAGATTAGGCCCTGCATACAAAGACCACTATGCTCCGGGTAGAGCACAGTGCTACAGATAATCAAGAAAAAAAATCATTACTCTTCTTTAGTCACTTGGATGACTTCCTGGACAGTCCAGTTGCTTAGGCTCTGACCCGGAACACATGGTCAAATCCATGAATCCATTTTGCAGCCGCTATCCTCTTCTTCATCAGACACATCATTGATCTGCTCAAAGATCACCCCACCGCTGGTGAATTGGACGGGTCCCTTGTAGTGCGGCGCGCTCTGTGAAGAGGAGGATGGGTTGTACCCCAGTCCGAACTTGTCTTGTTTATTAGGGATGCTCAGAACATGGCCCCAACCCTGAGATGCCCCGGATTTCAACACTGCTTGTGCTTCTTTAAAAGATGACATGGCAACCTCAGGTGCTTTGCTCACATCCGGCACTTTATCCTTAATCTACACAGTCTCGAAAGCCTGGCATAAAGTCTCATGGATCTCACCGTCGACTTAGACATATTTGAACAAAGAAAAATGGCTTATCATAATATCCTCTTCTCCACAAACAGTAACAACACATCCATCCACCATATATTTCAAATTTTGGTGCAGCGTTGATGTTACGGCGCTTGCCGAATGGATCCAGGGTCGTCCCAATAGAAAGCTATACGCTGGCTGAATATCCATGATATAAAACACCGCATAAAAAACTACCGGCCCGACCTGGATCGGGAGATTCAATTCCCCAAACACGAACCTTCTAGACAAATGAGGAAAAGCCCTTACTCCTCATTTCCCATATGCTTAAGGCTTATGGCGCACAACGTTCATCATTCTTTATTAAGTGTCTTTGAGTTGTTTGAGATGAGAAGATAAGACACAAAAGAAAAACACTAAAGGGAACTGAAAACCCAAATGTTATCATACAAAATTGTCTTAAAGTTGGGATGGAAAGGAAGTCTACCTAATGTTATCATACAAATGATGGACCTAAAGTTGAGGTCAAGAATGGACTATCCTAATTTTTATCATGCAAAGGATTGAAAGCCTAATGTCTCTACTACTCCCACCTTAATCAGAAATTAAGTGGGACTTGGAATCCTAAGGGATCATGTGAGTAAGCACAAGTAAACACCATCCAATTCAATCACAAATGATAATAAGCTAAAAACTTAAACAAATCTCAAGAAAAGAAAAACAAGAGAGAGGAATGCAAGATGAAGAACATACATGAAAGTCCAAAGGCAAAGCATCAAGCAAGAATCAATCAATGACCATACATGGTAAATATCAATAAATTTCAAAGCAACAAGAATGTGCACACATGCCAAACCAAACTCAAAGATGGAAAGTCAAAGAAAATTGGCAAAACAAAATGCCCAATCACACACAAGTGCCTCAAAGTCCAACAAGAGGCATTATTAATCATCAAGCAAGGTGGAATGAAGTCAAATAAGATGGGAGGAAATGTATGGCAGTAGCTGTAACACCCTTCTAAACCCCACGGATAATATATGAATAATCAGAGTAAATTTCCATGTATTTACAAAAGGGCATTACACATAACTTTCAAAATATCAAAACCACCTGTCATGCTCATTACTATTTCAATATAAAATTATGCTTTACAAAACATCACTTTGCATGTAGCAGCGGATTTAATTATACCACAATTTTCATAAAAGAAACATTTGTTTTTATCACATAAAACAACATCACTTAGGCACTAAGGCCAACATCATAATATTCCAATGGATATAAACACGTTTATAGAGTACAAAATGTATATCTTAAACACAATTCAAGCGATCCCAGTGTTACATGACCAGAGCATGACTCGATCCAACATAATTAAATCACTAAACGGCTACACCAAAAGCGACCTCGTAACTACGAGCAATACTACTCCTTGATACCTGCACGATGTCATGTAGGACATCATTCCAGCAGAAGGGTGAGAAATATTATCATAATAACAATGCATATAATTATATATACACAAATACACAAGCACAAAATACATATATTCCACATTTTCTCACCACAATTCATTATAACTCATCATGTACAATACAACATATATATATAATCAAATACGGATAATCACCAAGCATATTCATCATGCACGTATCCATAAATCTCAACATTCCACATGAACATACACATATTATGTTTACTCACTAATTCCCAATTACACATTCACAATTCTCAAATCAACAATTCATGTTCATAAGCATACTTTCATACAATGATCACATATTCACAACTCTCAATTACACAAGTAATGCACATATGCATATTCCACCATTCTCACCATACTTCATCATAACTCATCATATACTTCACAAAACATATATATATATATATATATATATATATATATATATATATATATATATATATATATATATATATATATATATATATATATATATATATATATATATATATATATATATATATATATATATATATATATATATATATATATATATATATATATATATATATATATATATATAGGCAAATATGGACAATTATCAAACATATCCATAGTTCACAATTACACAAGTCATGTACATACACCTATGCATAACTTCATACAACGATCATATATTCATTCCATGAGACTCAATGCAACTCATGTCATGTGGTACCAACACTTGTTATCATTTTTCGGTTTTTACACTTAAACCGGGTTCGTTCCCTAGACCGATAACAACAAAAGCCCGTTCCCTAAGCTTTCAAACCCCGCTCTAGGTTTGGGACAAGTCACTAGCCTCCACGAAACTAGCAAACATTGCCTCTTGACTAAATGATGCATATGCAATCAACAACAAAATGCACTTAAGACCGATCACACGTCTTAATCCCATGCATTCACATAATTCCTCCCTTCAAGAATTAAACAAGATTGCACACACAACATATCATATAATCAAGTATTCATACTTTTCATCAACATATTTGTCAAACAATGCACGCATATCTTATAATATGCTCCCATGCATTAATTCACAATAATTAGATACAACAAATATGCATTCATAATTCAACCTCATTACCTTTTCAAACAATGCACACATATTCACAATATGTTCTCATGCATTCACAATATCGCATACAATCAATATGCATTTACACTTCAATATCATTAACACATTTATCAAGCAATGCACACATATTCACAATATGTTCTCATGCATTCTTCACATACAAACGATATGCATATATTTGTCAAAAGACTATATTTCCTAATCGATTCCACCATCTAGGATTCACGTCATATGGCTACCCACAGCATATCATATCACAACATGCACAAGCTATACGTTATATAACAAAAGTATTCTGCACAATAACACATCAATCACACACATTCGCGACGGTAAAAATCAACACAACAATATGTTTTCAATTTTCTGCTATAATTGAACGAGGTACATGCCTCAAAGCCATTTTTTCTAGAAAGATAATCTCGTTAACTTACCAACGCTTCGAACGGGGGTCAAAACCGACTTACGGTTCAAGAGTTATGAATTTTTGAAGTTTTCCGAAAAACCATAATTTTGCCTAAACACGGCTACGGGATTTTACATTTTCGCCCGAAAATCCGACCAATTCAATTCTTTTTTTCGAAACAAACACATACTCATACTCACCTAACATATAGCAATGAATTAGAACCATTAAACACGATTTCTACGACGTCTAATTTTCACTCAAATCTCAAACCTTCAATTATCCAAAAATGTCAAAACTCACAAACTCAACCAAATTCAATCAAACGAAATCCAATAATCACGGCTAAACATTACCCGACTAAACTATGCAATTTATTTTGAATTCTAACCGTTCAAAACTTAATTCTATCGATTTAACTCATTTGCCCTAGAAATGGAAAATAGAGAAAAACACCCAACAAATCCAACACAACTCATACATAATCATACACATTGATCAAATAATAATGTTTCTCACCCTTACCTTGATTGGATTGAAGCTTGAAGTTGATTCTTGATAATTTCTCCAAGTTTCCCTCTTCTCTTCTCTTTTCTCCTCTTTCTCTATTCTTTCTCTCCTTTTCTTTCTTTCTTTCTCTTATGTTTCTATCTCTTTTCTTTTCTCTCCAATTTCCCTTATATATCCTTTTATTTTCTTTCCATCATAATTCTTCTCTAAAAAATACCTATCAATTCATTTCTCATAAAATATCTCATCTTATCATTAATTAGAGAATATCTAATAAATCCACATTATTCTACTAAGTAGAATAAATTAATTAAATCCATTAACTCATTTAAATTAATCCAATAATTTATTTAAATCAGATAAATCACATAAACCAATTAATTAGCACAATTAATCACTTATTAAAAAATTGGGTTGTTACAGTAGCAACATAATAACATGTAAACTCCATCCAAAGATTAAAGAAGAAGCACAAAGAGTGTCAAGCATGCATCTCATAAATGTCCAAAAAACTAGCAACAACTAGCTCATACAAAACACAAACCAAATGATCAAACATGTGAGATTAGGGTTTGAAACCAAGTAGGGGCAGTAACACAAACATGAACAACATTTCAAATATCAACTCAAGGGTAACAAAAAGAAACCTCAATGATCAAGTTCAAAGTATGCATCAAGACTAGCTAATCATCCACCATGATCATCTCCAAGGAAATACATGTGTAGAAGAATGGCACAAGGCCCAAATGGTCAAGTAATACATACCACAATATCAAAGTCAAATGCATACTCAAATTATCCATATTATATTCATTTTAAAGGTATCACACAATCTCAACAAGTATCATGCTCAAAAAGTTAGACAAATACCATTCAAATCATCCATAACAAGAACAAAGTGATCATGTGAAGAGAAAGATGAGAAATGATCATACAATGGAAATCACATCATGAAAATCATACCCTAAAACATGTCATATAAAGCATACAAGTGTTCCCAAACATCCATTAGGTCACACAGGAAATCATCTCAAGGAATTAGGTCAAGAACAACAAAGGAGCAAGCTCAAAAAACCATCAACTTAAAAATCCATCCATAAATAGGAAAATAAACAAATGCCAATGAATCCAAAGCGATGATCATGTTAAAACATCATGTAATCACATCAACTAATCATCTCAAGCTTCACTCTAACACAAGTTGACAAAATGACTTGAAACTAGGCCTAACACCAAGAATATTCAATCCAAAACCAAATCATAATTAGGAAACAATCAAAAATAGAAAAATGACGTAAACAATTCCAACAAGAGGCTCTAACTCATTTTATATCTATCAAGAACAAGTGTGCAAAAGATCTGATGAATTATTGCATAAATGCCTCACAAATTGGATCAAACAATCTCATATAGGAAGCTAATCGAGCATGCATCGAGGAGCACTAATACCAATGAAGAAACATCCAAGAATTGATCATCCAAAAACCAAACTAGCATTCAAAAAATCATCGATGAAGTGTCAAAACATGGTAAAAGTATAGGGTTAAAAGTCACAAAGGAAGGTAATGAAACAAGATTAAAATTTAAAACTAGGTCAAATAAACACTTCACAAAATTAAATCCAAATAAAATATTAAAATAAAATAAAAATAAAAATAAAAAATATCAAAAATTAATTAACATGTCAAAAATTAACAAACAAATTTGTTGAATTTTATCATGGTCAGAACAATTGAAAATAAAATCAAAATGAAAATAGAACAAAATGAAATTAAAAAAAGAAGAGAAAAGGCAGGGGGTGAGAAAGTAAAAATAGATATAAAGGGAATTCAGTCCAAATGACGCAACAAATCTAGCCAGGATAAATGAAACATTGTGTTTCATTAAAGGTGGCATGCCACCTCACTTTTCAACGCAACACGCAGGCAAGTGAATGGCCACATCACCATACACCTCAGACGTCGGAGCCCTATCTCCGGTCGTCTTCCTCGGTGAGCCTCACTGGAGACACCTGCAAATGCCACCAAAACCAACAAAATCTTACACCATTTTGAAGGGTTTTTTATGCTGAACACGAATATGAGGTTTGTATTCATTAAAAATCAAGTTACGCACATGAAAATAAGGCACAAAGATTTTCATCACCAACTGAAACATGACCAAACCAATATGACAACCACACAGTTTTAGCCTACACTAAGGTAGGACTTTAGGACAACCAATGAAGAGCTCAAAACAGGTCTAGCATGGAAGAAACAGTAAACTAAACTTATTCAACGGAGAGGCTCCGTTGACCTTTGAAATGTGTGTATGCGCTTCATAAACCCTTTCCAAATGCTCCAATAATATCCAAAAGGTATGAATCAAGCAATGAAATGAAGGAATCCCTTTGGGAAAATGAGATTCGAAGATGAGGAAAAAAAGTGAAAATGAGAGCTTTGTTCTGATGTTAGGCAAGAATGAAGTAGCTGCTTGCTAGGGTTTTGGTTAAATTATATACTAGGTTTGAGTGGTTAAAATAACAATTACTAAGGTAAAGACAATTGGTTAGTCATTTGTGAAAATTTCAAATGAAAGATGGATGGTGAGTGGTACGTGTGGAGGTATGGCATGAGGTGGTTTTGTTGTTGTCCTTTGGTGGCTTTTTGGCTGCAGAGGGTTAGAGTAGTAGTGTGAGGCAAACTGTTGTTGTAGTGGACATTCCCTCTTTTACCATGTTTGGAAATCATGTGAAATAGGGTGCATGAAGAAAATGACTTGGTTTGGCTACTTTGGGCAAAGTTTAGTGACACATAATGAGTAAGGTATGCCCGTGATATTATGAAAATCCAATGCTAAACATAAAGAATGAGACCAAGTGACAACAATTGGAAACATGACATGTTTGAAAAATCAAAACGTGGAGCCAAATTAGAACAACCATAACTTGATGGAATTTGGTTCAAAATATGCAATCTTGATTTCAATGGGAAAGTTTAAAGGCTGGTGAACAAAATTCATGTTAAAAGCAAATTGTGATAAGGGTTGGAAGATTATCAAAAATGGAGTTGAAAATGTGTCCATCATTATGTCACAAATAAATTTGACATCTTTGATACCTTGACTTTGAAGGAATATAACTTGAAGAGTTTTGATCAAATGAAATAGTTCTTGTAATGGATGGAAAGATTAAATAATGATATTCAAATTTCTTGTTCGAAGGAAGTTGATTTAAGGTAAAGAACTTGGTGAAAAGTGCCATGGAAAGTAGCCCCAAAAATCTGCCATGGAAAGTAGCCCCAAATAATGATATTCAAATTTATTGTTCAAAGGAAGTTGATTTAAGGTAAATAACTTGTCCACTCTTGACAACTTTGAAACCCTAACTTAGAGAGAGCATAACTTAAGCTCTACACGTCCAATGGATTAGTTCTAGTACTCAAAAGAAACCTTGGAGGATGCTCGACAACTTTCATGTTCAAGGAAAAGTCATTTGAAGCATGTATAATCATGTAAGATAGGCTTGAAAACATGCACTTCAGGATTTCAACTTTAGCTCATCATACCTCTCAAACTATGGATCTTTTGGACTTGCTTTCTTCTAAAAACTTGTAGTTCATGATTTTATGCACTTCAAGCTGAATTTCCACACTTAGGAAATATTTCAATCAAACCCTAATCCAACCCAGCTCCTGATTTTATGTTTCCTCTTAAATTTTATTGTTCCAAACATATGAAAATACTTGAAATCACATAAAATACACTTTGTTGACCATGAGATCCAAGATTTTGACTCCATTGAACCATAATTGACTTTTGTTGACCAAATGAAACCTTTAGATCATTTCTACTGATTGAAGCTCTTGTGATGGCTTGTGATGACACATAATCTATGTATAGGACCCTCAAGATGTATATTGAGCCTTAAAATCATGTCTTGCCCAAAGAAATAGCCAAAAATTCCTTTTGAACCAAAACCCTAATCCAGTTGTCCATAAGATATGAGAAGGTGGTCAATGTTTGAATCCTTTATTTAAGTGGTTGTGTGACATGTCTTAATGATGATGAGGACCTTGTGACTTGAGATTTCGACAAGGTTAATAATGAACCCTTAATTGAGCTTTGAAGATGAATTTATTCTCTTGAGTGTTGAACCAAATACTTTGATCACCTGTCTATAATCAATGTTATACACTCGTGCCAATGCAAAATGATATGAAACATAAGCCAAGACATAAGAAAAGGGATGGGCAAATTTTGGGGTGCTACAGGGACTATAAGATATTTTCTTGCTTGGTGCTCAGATGCAATACTGGAAACTGATGTTACTCTCTTGATATATTCAAATCAAAATAAAATACTTTTTGTTTCTTTAAATATTTTTTTATGCCCAATGTTTTAATGCAATATCTACCAAAAGTATTAAGCATTTTGTGAACAAGCAAAGAAAACAAAAATAATGAAAATGGCTTGAAAAAGGAAATTTTTACTGAGGATTTTCACTCATGAATAGGTAATAATACATGAAGAGACAACTCCCATAAGAGGAAGTTACTGAAAGTAGAAGATAAAATGAGAATGGGAATTTGTTGGAGTTCCCATTGAATTACAACATATGTTACTTTCCCTATGACCTCAAAGTTGCAATACTTCACTTCTGGATATGACAAATTGACTAGTCCTTTCCATCTTAGTTCTTGTTGTAGTATAGGGTCGAGTGCTGCAGTCATCTACCTTATTAATATCCCTAACTTTTTACTGGACCTCTCTTTCGCGTTGTCAGCCCACTAGGATGATATACCTTTTCTTTTCTAAGCCGCCCTTTTGGGTTTTTGAATTATCAGTGTTGCGGTGAGAATCGTGATACCAAGTTATTGATTAACTTGAATCTTAATTCTTAAATTCACAACCGGACTTTAATTTATCCAAAGGAAAGGTCTAAAGAAAGAAAGAACCTTTTGCGCGATGTAACAACAACGCTAAGAGATTCGGGGATCGGGGGTTGGTTATGCATAGGGTAGGTATTTCACATCCTAGACATCTGTAGTACTCTACAGGAATCTTTTGTTTGTTTGCATGCTAAGTTTGCTAGATGTTTGCTAAGGATTGGGTTGGGTAAAGCGTGTAGGTTAAAACCTAAAGATAGTTTCTAAGTTTGCTCGCAAAGACATCGCGTCCTCTGCCTACGTATCCTAACTAGGATAGAATCAGAGCAATCGTAGTTCTCCTCACTAGGGTTGAAGAACACTTGATTATGATCAAAGTTCAAAGGGGAACAAACATAACAATGTTTATGTAGAGTTTAACAAAACTCTCTAAGTCTATGTTATGACACTCAAAGGAACAAGGTCTCATCATGCTAACAAGCACAAAAAAAAACAATCATTCACAAATTTCTCAAAATAAAACAAGCGTGGTATAAAAGATAATTCAATGGTATGCGAGATAACGATCTCAAAAATGAACATTTTTCCACATAGGCGAAAGACATTATAATTAAATAAAATTTGCAATATTTTTATACTATATGAAATAGACATCACAATTAACATAATGCAAAAAGAATCAGCTAAAAATGATGAAGGATGAAGAAGTTCTGAATTTATAAAATTCCATGCACAAATATATATACATAAGCAAAAATAAAGAAACAAAATGCATGGGGTGGGAGTTGAACCCACACCCCTTGGAAAGCAAGCCTCAAACAAGAACCACTGGGCCACAGGGGGCGCGTGTGATAAAGAGGGAGAGAGAAGAGGCAAAATAATAAAACAAAGAAACTAGGAAAAAAACAAAAGGGTTCGACCTCCACACGGATCGAACCCAGGACATGCAGGTGAAAGGCGCTTTTTGGTGCAAAGTTCTTACCACTGGGGTGGCAATACATCCAAGTATAAAGCCACCCCTAAAGATACATAGGGCATGTTTCAAAGGATTTTCTGGACAAAATAAAACGATGAAATGCCGAAATACGGTTTGATGCGTAACTCACTCAAAACTCAACCTTTTTTGATGAAATTTTAGTCAAAACCACCTGGTATTTTATGAGGATTATGATGGTGCAATCATTTTTCTCAAATTATGCATACATAAAAAAATGAATAAACATGCCAATTGAAACTTGGAAGTGCATTTTGATCACCACAGAGCACTACAGATGCAGTTTTGATTAAAGAAGAGCATGAGCAAACTATAAACATGTTGCTGATTAAATTCTGACAAGAATTTCACTCAACACACTACTGGATAAAAAAGAAATATATGAGCTGCATTAGTTATAGCATAATGTTCTAGCCCAGATCCAATACAGTGTTGCTTCCAATCTACTTAACACTAAATGTAGGTTTCATCTTATTGCAACAACTAGAGAACTAGATGTGATGATAATCAAAAACTATCAAGCATGAACAAAACCAACAGCTAGCACATATGTTCATAATTAAAAGTGATGACTGGAACTGATCCAATCATGAGTTCCAAAACATGCTTATGACAATTCTAATCATGTCAATTTTGCGAAAGCCTAGTAGTACATAATGAACAACTCAAAACCATTGTCATGAAGATAAATTAGTAGACACACTAAACATCAGTTAATCACAAGAGACCAAATCTGTTCACAATAAATCCTAGCCAAACTAAAACATAGCATGATCAAGATTCAATCATCAAATTTGTCAACAATCAAGTATGCTATGCTAACAAATTCAGACCTCAAAAAACAGTCATTTGACAACATAAGTAGTCCCTAACATAACAATGCCTACCACTGACAACCAATAGGCTAACTTGGTCACAAATGCAAACTTACAATCTTAGGATAAAAATCCTTATGCATGAGCCTTCAGGTCAATTAAAAAACAGGACTAATATATCCTTACAATGTGCAGAAACAGGTTTGTTTATCAAGGTCTGTGGCAACAACCACATGAGTCATTTTCAAATGCAATTTAGCAACTTTACAAAACATAATTTTTGAAGGTAACAAGGTTAACAATCCTTAAAGCACCAATTGACAGTAGATCCAATAAAATGTTCATCAACAATTTGTTCTTTTTAAGTGCAATGCAGAACTAAGGCCAGCAGTTGTAATGCAAGCAACATGTGGTAAGTCAGCATAAGTTGGGCATAAAGATGATTAAATCAAAATCCAAGACAGTTTGGAACAGAACAGGAATGGTATCACAATGTACACATTTTTATACAACAAGTCATGAACCGTATCATACATAAGACTGCAATGTTTGAAATTCAAAGGCATCAGAGTTTAACTCATTTCAAAATAGGCAGTGGGCAGCAGATGATGTATTGGTTTTCTAGGGTAACAGTCAATCTACAAATGACAGGGACAAACTGGCTATTACCAAACCAAACATCGTACAATGGACCCTTATATACCTGCTACCAAATCATCAATCAAATGACAAAGTTTGAAATCAAAAAGAAGGCCAGCCTAAACTCTCAAAATAACAGCATGATTGGAGAGACTCTGTTGAGAAAAACAAACATCACACTTCAATGTAATGGGATGCACACACAAAAACAGACTCCTATCATGAGAAAAAATGGAATTGGTAAGAGACAAGGTTTGAAAAGTTTTCCTAGAATTTTAAAACAGGCCCTTGGCAGTTTCAACATGATTCCAACATCAAAGAAAAAAATGGTAGCCATTGTCATCACAATATCAAAAACTGCTACCAGCCAGTCCTAACTTTGATGTAGCATGAATTTAAAAGTTAACACTCATGAATCAAGACACATGATGATCATCAAGTTATAATCTAGTGAAATGTTTTTTTTTCTTTTTTTAAAAAAGATTATGCAGTATTTTCTTAAAATTCTAAAGCAATGCACAATGGCAGCAACTATTTCTCAATTAAAATGCCACAAGTCAATGCACTAAAAAAATGATGCAGTTAAGAAATGAAGTTTTTACATGACAACAAAGTTAAACAGACCTCAAGATAATAAGCTGAAAATAAATCAAAGTGTCAACCTATCCAACATTGGTTTTACAGCCACACAAGGTAAAAGCAAAAGGTCTTACAAACTCACTACCTCAGCCAAGGCTAATGAGTTAAACCTAAAAGATTTCTAAAAGATTAGATGTAAACTTGATGAGAAACCAAGTTAAAGGTCTTAACAACACTGTGGTCAGTAGGCACATCAAAAAAATACTATGTCAACAAAGTTGAAACTCCATTCTGTCAATGAATTCAAACAGACTTATGAAAACAACCCTAAAAACAAAGAACTCTGATGACAGTTACAAAGCAAACCAACATATGCTAGACAGGTCCAAACATGAACAAAGGTAAACCTCACCAATGATAAAATGTCAAAAAAACAATGTTCAATATTGAAGTATCTAACCTAAACCTCTCTTGCTGGCAGATTTTAAATTCAAACAAGTTTTGGTGGTTATTCAACATAACAATGTCAAAAGCATAAACTTATCAAGTCTTCAACAACATACCTTCACAAAGGTAAAAAAAAACACATACTGCCTTAATGGCATTCCAACAGCAATTACACATGGTATTGGCCTCACAAATATTTTGACAGTATGGTTGACAGAACATTTCAACATGACAATGTATAAGCTTTCTAACAAAACTAATCAACACATGGTGATGCATATTAATGAATGAGATTTAAAATGACATACCTCTTGTAGTCTTCCTACGCTTAAGCTATGCAAGAACAATAATTCCTTTTCTTGAGCAAGCTTGAGAATATTGCTTCTTCTTGAAGAAACAATACAATCTTATGGACAGTTTGAGTAAAGGCACCTCCAGCTGTTGTTTAACGCTTTAGACAGCTAATATATCATGAATATGAGATGTTCCAAATGTTATAATGATGGAAAATGATTTAAGTAGTGATTTAGTGTGAAAGTTGCACAAAAGTCAAAGTATGGTGTGTAGAAAGTTGACTTTTTGATCCAGGTTTCTTTTGATGAAACTAATGATGGGAATAGCTTCAAATGGTCATTTTAAGGGTGTGTATATGGTCTTTGAAATGTTTTTGGGTTTAGACAAAGGATTGGTATGAAAAATAGAAAGTGGCCAATTTGGTGATTTTGGAGATTTTCTTCACATACAAGTAAAGAAGGAAGGAGGAGAGCTATGAGTTTCTGATTTTCTTAGATAGCTCTGGTGTGTGGTATAGAGTGTGGAGAAACCTCTATTTATAGGCCATGAGGAGCTTGGGACAGATTTGTATATTGGCTCTTTGGAGGGAAAATTGGAGAAAATCTTCCACAAGATCTTGGCACATCTTCATCCATCATGCTCTTGGCTCAATGCAAGCAAGAACTCAAGTGGGATGAGATGTGTGAGGTGATTGAAATGAGGCTAGAGTGTAGAGATGGAATTTGCTACATCATTGCATAAAGTTTCTCTTTCCTCTCTTTTATTTGAATAAAATAATGTCAAGTTGCTTCAATCTTGCAATGTCCTTCAAACCATCCTATCTTCTGGTTTTCTCCTCATCCACACCTCTCATTATCAGTTTGAATTACAATCCAATGGTTGAGAATGGCTAATGTGGTGAAAATCTGATTTTGAGAAGTTTTACCAAAGTGGTTTCAAGTGTGACAAGCCCAACTTTCATGACCCATAACTCTTAGCTCACAAATCCTCTTGAGGAGTTCTTGTACTTTTTAGAAAGCCCTCATGTAGCTCTACAACTTTCATGTTTTGGGAATTTCTAAATTCTTGATGGAACTAGGTTGAAAAACCCTTCAAAGTTCTGAAAAAGTGGTTTGTATGGCCAGAATTTGTGAAATTTCACCAAGTCCTTTACTCTTGAAAAATGATTTCTGTTATAACTCCAATTCCATGCATTTTTTGAACATGGACCACTGTGGGACTTTTGTAGGGTTTCTCAAGACCTTTCAAACAAGCTTAGAACCAATCCAATTGGATGTGTGGTTGAGGAGTTATGGTCTTGCCCCTTTTGAAACCCTAATTCCCGATTTTTGCAATTACTTCTCAACCCTTGATCCAATGGTCATGAAATTTTATGGGGAGGTGTAATATGAGGTAAGGAGAATTTTTCATTCACACCTTGAAGTCAAATTCCTTATTGTTGGAGAGTTGACTTTTCGGTCAACCGTTCGATCGATCGGTGTCTACCGAGTCGCCCGTTGGTGATCCGGACATCCTGAGGACTTGAAACTCTTTGGATGGACTTTACTAAGCCATATGAGCTTAGTGGACCTTGATCCCATCATTAAAATACTCTTTGAATCAAAAGTCAAACTACAGTTGACTTTTTCTAATCGAAAACCCTAATCGGGTATCTCAAATTGCACTGTTCTCAATCTTCGGGTGAGCACCTCAAATTGCATTCGTTCTTAATCCAGTGTATCATCCTTGATTTTGTTTGAAGTTGGATCAATCCAAAACATTGATTGATCAAACCCTCGAAGTTTCAATTTTGACGGTACGGAACCCTAATTCATCTGCATCTTAACAAAGATAAACTCTAAATGTGTTAAGGTTAGTTAATCAAGCAAATATGATCCTACAATGATGATGAGGATCTAAAGGGTCAAAATTTGGGGTGCAACAATCAGGTATAATTTTTTTTAAGTCCCTAATTTTTTTCTAGATTGCTCTCTCGAGTTTTCAATCCACAGGGACACCCTAATTTTTGCTTAAACCAACCTTTTCGGTTTTCAAATTAGCGAGCTTTTTATCCTCTTTTCTGGGAATAGTATTTTTGAATCATTCAGAGTTCACTAGTAGTGGTAAATCCTCTTCATCCATGGTTGTAATGATCAGGGCTTCGCCATAGAAGGCGTTTTCACAACATTTGGCCCTTCGTAGTTTTGGGTCCATTTACCGCGTGAATCCTCATGAATGGGTAATATATTTTTTAGCACTAGGTCACCTCCCTTTAATCCTCGAGGACAGACCTTTTTTTTAAACACATTCTTGAGCCTCTTCTTATACAGTTGTGTGTAACACAATGCGGTCATACGCTTCTCTTATATGAGGTTTAGTTGGTCAAATATTATTTGCACCCATTCCGCCTCTTCCAATTAAGTCTTCATCAAGACTCTAAACGGGGGGATATCAACTTCTATATGAAGTACTTCTTCCATGCCATATACTAGAGAAAGCATCTTATGCCTGTCCTTGTAGGTATTTACCATCTTCTGAATGATTTTATTGATGTTCTTGATTGCTGCTTCTATAACGCCATTCCTTTTAGGCCTATATGGTGAGAAATAATTTCTCGTATTTACAGACAGACTGGTAAAATTGAATTTCAACTTGTGTCAAATCAGCAGACAGAAAAATTCAAAATCGAGTGTGCATTAATTATATTAATCTACGGTTCACGTGGTTTAACCCTGCATGCTCATTTTATTTTGCAACTATTTTTCGATCTCATTTTGATCAGTTTGAGCATTTTAACGAGTCAAAATATCTAAAATAAATAAATAGGATAATTAGTATTTTTATTTTAGTTTTATCTTAAATGTTATTTTTATTTTTAATTATTTAATTTGGGATTCAAATTAAATATTAAGGACATTATTGGCATTTAAAAAAAAAAATATTAACCCTATTTGATACCTATATATAGATAAGTTACATAGTTGAAAAGGGGAGAAGAACCGAAAAAAAGTATATCAAAAGTTGCGTAACACCACCAGCTGCTACTTTTCCTGCGTGTATGATTTATTTCCAATTTGTTATTAACACGTCGCGACTGTGTTGATTACACACACACACACACACACACACACACACACACACACACACACACACACACACACACACACACACACACACACACACACACACACACATATATATATATATATATATATATATATATATATATATATATATATATATATATATATATATATATATATATATATATTGATGTGCCATCCAACTACTATGTCCACAGGATCCTTTATTTCAATCTGTTAATAACATTGTTACTAGCCTGCAGTGTGCAGGATCCCTTATTTCAAACTGCTAATATCATTGTTACTATAATATATATATATATATATATATATATATATATATATATATATATATATATATATATATATATATATATATATATATATATATATATATATATATATATATATATATATATATATATATATATATATATATATATATATATATATATATATATATATATATATATATATATATATGTATATAATTTTTTTTTGAGCCATTGCTTTATTTTAATTTTGATTGAATTGTTCGGATCGAATCATGTTGATACCCTGGGCACGATGCGTGACATTTATATTTAGTTCGATCCGGTTGCGATGATCGCACTTTTGTGTTCGCAACTTTATGATTTTTTGGTGTATTTAAAATTCACTTTTTCTTTGAATTTTTTTTCGATAAATTTAGATGCGCATGATTTGGATCCATATTTTGATGATCACGCTAAGTTTAGCACGTAAATGGTTGATTTTTTATCAGTTTATGTGCGATGTTCTATATTTATGGTTGTATTACGATTTTAAACGCGTTCGACGGTTTAGCCTAGTGACAATCCATTTTTTGCACTTTCCAATTCGCGTCTTGGTTTGTAATTTATGATATTTATTTATTACCTTGTTGTTTCTTGATTCGATTTGCGATGACCGCTTATGAGGTAGCAATTTGTCTTTTTTAATTTGTGCTAATTTTTGATGATCCAACATCGTTATGATTACATCCAATTAAATTTGTTTTGATATCTTCGTACCCTTCATGTTACTATTCTTATCCATCATATTAAACCATTTTCGAAAATATCAAACAAATCTCTATTCAATAAACAAGCTATTTTTTAAACCTTGTAAGTCTATTGCTTTTTTTAGCACCACCATCAACCTCATGCAAGCACTAAGAGCTTTTTCTGTGGTTGTGGTTTCGTTTAGTAGGAGTACCCTTATAGACTAATAATCGATCTAACTTTTCCTCAAACCCTTGATCCAACGTCAAGTGGTTACTTCCCTCATAAGTCGGTTGCCTTTTGCAATCGCCATCACGCAATTTTCAAAACTTGATCTTTTATCGAGTATTTTTTCTTAAATTAAAATCGAAACACTTTTTAATAAAATAAAGGGAGAGGCATTGAACCTTTAAAATTTCCTCAATTGTTTGGATGCGAGATATCTTTCTCGTGTTCAAACAACCGTTTCCTAAGAAAATTTCCATCTGATCAAAATTCAAATTATTTTCATAATCACTTGAACGAAACAGAAGCTGAAAGGAGTCTTCCATTTTTCTTCTTGAATGGATATGACATGGTGAGTGTTCGTCGTTGTTCAATGTACTCGTTGTCTTTAAAACACCTAATCGTACTTTAATACTTTTTATTAAAGATGAAAACAAAGGGGTATGAAGTCTTCCATTCCTCTCTTTCAATTGTTTGGGTACGAGATGTCTTTCTCGCATTCGAGCAATTGACATCAATAAAACACACTAACAAATCGCAGAGCCGAACTACAATTGCTCTGACTTTCTCATTGCACAAGAGAATATGTAGGCACAAGTTCCCCAATCCTTGGCGGACACCCTAATAAAAAACCACCCTTTTTCCTTTAAATCCTAATTAAAACTTTGGCAAACATTTCACTTTTTATTATTCGAAGAAGAAAAATAAGCTACATTTAGCACTCAAAATTGCAAGTTAGACTAAGAGGTTCCGGTTGAGTACAACGGATGTGAGAGGGTGCTAATACCTTCCCCTCACGTAACCGACTCCCAAACTCGGATATGGTTGCGATGACCATTCTCCTTTCCTTAAAAGATTTTCTCGATATCTTCTTATTCCTTAATTATAATGAGATAAAGTTCTATGGCGACTCTGTTCGAAGATGTTTTTCCGCATCCATCGCGAGGATCGTGTTTTTTAAGTTATGACAGTTGGCGACTCTGCTGGGGAATCATAATTGCTCCATGCAAGAGAGGGTCGAGCCTAACTTAGGTTAATTTTTTAGGAATGTTAACTTAGCTTAGTTGTCTTCTTTTTTCGTTTGTTTTCCTTATTCTTGTTTATTTTATTATTTTCTTATATCATGTTTCTATATTATTATTATGATGTTGGGTTCTATGATCATGGGCTTTGTAAGATAGGCTTTATACAAGAGCCTAAGAAAAAACATAAGCTTAGGATGGTGGTTGTGTAGTAGAGACTTGTGAGGAATCTTCCTCGTGAGAATGATACGAAAATCCCACATAGAATAGATTCCCTTGGAAATGTTATTGTTTTTATGAACCTTCATCATGATGATAATCTTTTCAGGTCTGAATCGTTGACTCTAAGGACGTTTAACCCGTTCTATCCATAGTGGTTACATAGTTCTAACCTATGAGACTTCTGGGCTCGTTGGGTTAATATGAAAACTGCAATCAGATGAGATCCCTTGAACATATTACTAGTTGATAGTAATGGGTTCAACTTCAATCTATGACTTCGAGAACCTTGTATTATAAATCTTGTGTCGATGGTTGTGTAGTAAAAGCCCATGAGGAATATTTTTCGTTGGGTCGATACGATGACCTCACCTATAAGAGATCATTTCAAGGATATTATTTTCTGATGAACCTTCGTCATGGTAATAATGTCTTTGATAGGGATCCATGACTCTAGACTCCTACCTATTTAGATCCTACCCATGTGTTTCCTTTAATCAGTTACCGGTTACTTATCCGTTTAAAGCCTACATAGAGGGTCCCTTTAGTTAGAGATATCTAGTATATACCCATTACATTCATTCATATACCATTTCACTTGCATCCATCAACATACATAACATATCATTTTCGAATAACCAAAAACACTCATTCATCTTGTGTCCATAACTTACGCTGATTTACCAACACTCGTATAAAAGATTTGAAGCAACTCTATAAGTACCTTGAATCCGTTGGAGCAAAGCCATAATGTGTAAAAAGAATATGCTGACTTGATGAAGAACCGGTCGTACCAACTTGTGGAGGCCATGATAACTTTGGCACGAGGAGATGATAACATACAACGAACTTCAGTTGCTAAGAATTTCGTTCCAGTTGAGAATCCTGCCGTGTCACACCATCCGAGATGGGTTTGGTCTGGATGAGCAACTATAAAGAAGACTAGCCTAGAAGTGAATCAAGAAAGAAAAGCTCAAACTCCTCACTGTTGGAAATCTTTAGCCCATATCATTACTTTGCACTTATAGTTTCTTTTCTGTTAAGTGCTATTTGATTTTAAACATTGTTGTTTTAAATAGTAATATTACTGAAGTGATCATGTATTTTCTGAATCAATCATGTCATATTCACTTATTTTTCTTTACTTATATCATAAAATAAAAATATATACATCCATAGTTGTCCACTTCATTATCTTCGTCAAACTGCTATTTTAGCAAATAGTAGAAGGAGGATGATGAAAAAGAAATACCCCTAACTATTGTGGTAAGCTTTCGGATAAGATCTTGCTAATGATGTACATGCATTATTTCAAATCCTCAAATACTGGAGAGATAAGGAATTAGTCCCTAGTTAACCACTTCGAGCCTAGAAGTAGGAGTTTCTTTTGGATCTGTAAAACCTTCTGCTTAACTTGGGGTAGAATAATGTTTAGTTAATATAACTGCACATTTGAGTTACAAGATGAATACATCCCATCTAAGGATCAACCACCTAATATTGGTTCTTGAATGACCAATAACTTGACAACCACAATCCTTCAGCAAAATAAAATTGAAAATCAAAAAATAAAAGCCCGCTAAGTCGAACACCCAAAGAGGAGACTTAGGCAAACGTTAAGGTAATTCCGGTGGACTAAGATTCAAGAAGCAGTCCAGGAAAAATTTAGGGATCAAAAGGAAAATCAAAGAGGTCGTGTATATCCTCGGTAAAAAAAACAGAATAAGATTCTATGACCACTTTATCCAAATTCAAAATGGTTACTGACATCCAAAAAAACAAAATAAGGAGACTGCCATTTCTAGAGAATCTTGAATTATGACTTTCATTCTTACATCATCAAATCCCTTTCCGAAGACGAATGTGTGCAAAATTAACTGAATGTAGAACTAGAGTTCATCACAAAGAAAGGGTGGGTTAAAACACTTTTGAGCCTTATATCCCTTGTTTCAATTAACCGTGAACCAAGCCACATTAGAAACCATTTTATCCTTCAAGATTGTATTTCAAAACCATTTTTAAAAAATAGTACGTTACTTTTTGTTCTACCGCAAACAGGCATCGACCCTAACTGCTGGAATGGGAACTTAGCGTTGCTAAAAAACACTTAACCAACCTATGGTTAAGTTTTCCCAACTACTTTTGCTCTGATTTCTCATACCCGATGAGAATGCGTAGGTACAAGATGGCGAAGTCCTTGCGAGCACCCTTTTCTTTTTAACTGTAGTTTTCTGAAGTATGTTTGCTCTGATTTCTCATATAGATGAGGATACATAGGTACAAGACTGCGATGTCTTGGCGAGCAACCTTCCCCCCACCCGTAGTTTTCCGAACTACGTTGACTCTGGCTTTCCCATTGCACGAGAGAATATGTAGGCATAAGGTGGCAATGTCCAACCGAGACTCCTTTTTCTTTTCCCTCTCCCAATTTTGTTTAGCAGTAGATTTTAGATAACACACCGTTTGATTAGATAACAAGCGTGGATCCTGTTGAGTATAAATACCATGAGGGGTGTTAATACCTTCCCCTTGTATAATCAAATCCCAAACCCAAGATTTGATTGCGATGACCTTTTCTTCTCCTTTATTTTAGGTTTTCTTCGATCGTTTCCTTTCCCTCTCTAAGGGATAAATAAAGTTCCATGGCGACTCTTCTGTTTTTTTCGCTAGTTATTTTTTCGCGGTTGCGATAAATGGTGACTTTGCTGAGGATCTTGGGTCCCTATTGTCGCGGTGAGAATTGGATATCAAGCTATTGATTAACTTGAATCACAAATCATTATTCACCACCGGTCTTTAATTTGTCCAAGCGAAGTGAAAAAAAATCAAAATAACCCATGAGTATGCAATGCAAATGCAAAGTTAGAGAGTCTAAGGTTCAGGGGTTGGTTATACCTAGGGAAGGTGTTAGCATCCTAAGCATCTGTAGTAATCTACATGAACCTCTTGTTTTAGTCGTGTTATTGTCGTTTGCTAAGGGTGAAAGACCTAGGGGTTTATTTCTAAGTATACTCGCCAAGAAATCGCATCATGTGCCTACGTATCCTGATGGGAATGGAATTAGAGTATTCGTAGTTCCTCTAAAGGGATTGAGGAACCATTGACTATGGTCAAAGTTCTAGGAGGGAAAAGGTTTGTTGATTGATCATAGGAGAAGAGATGAGTCTTCATCTTAGGGAGAATACTCGACTTAACCACCACAAGTTACCGAAGATGGTCTTTGCATCGCATTGAGAGAAGGGCTCAAACTCGGATTTGATCGACGAGTATGCCACGTACCTCTCTCAAGCAGAAAAGATTCTACATCTTTCTCGATTACGTTATGGGGTAGGAGAATTATATCTTGACTACCAAGATGAATCATGTTTAATTCTATTATGGGAGAATAGAAATTTAGATTGTAAAGTTATCTAAGTGTTGGAAGCTTAAAGGGAATTTATCCTAAGAATATAAGGATTAAATCCTAAGCTGATCAACTTGAGAAGTCAAGGATTTAGCGGGGGAGAATGATGCAAGTGATGATGCAATGTGTATAACTATAAAGTCAAATACAAGTTCTTCCCTCAGATACAGGCACAAGTAAACATTTTATTAAAGGTTAAAAAATACAGTATTAAACTTAAAAACGTGATTTGAATATTCAACGCATGAGAAATGCAATACAATATGTAACTAACTTGTGAAGCAAGGTAGCATACTGTTGTCGCTACTCGGAAATGCAACGACGGTAAGGAAAAAATGGAAAGACAGAAGAGTTGCCATCAAACTTTATTTATCCCATAAGGGGAAGGGAAAACATCGAGAAAACCCCAAGAAGAAAATGAATAAGATGATCTTGCAACCAAGAGAAAGTGTTTGAAAGCCGGTTATGTGAAGGGAAGGTATTAGCACCCCTCGCATCCATCATTCTCGATGGGAACCATTTGTTTGTCTATGTGTGAAGGTATTTGCTAAAGGGTATACTGCTATAAAGAGTGTTCTAAGGGGAGAGAGAAAGGTATGAAAAATGAATAGGGAAAAGAGGTGATGGAAAAGGGAGGAGAGTGACTCGGTAGGACCTTGCAGTCCTATGCCTATGTATTCTCAACAGGTATGAGAAAGTCAGAGTCAACGTAGTTCGGAGAAGTATGAATATAGAGGCGAATGCGTGCTCGGTAAGGATTGGAGCCCTTGTGCCTACGTATCTTTACTTGAAAGAAGTAAAGAATCAGAGCATTCGTAGTTCGGCCTATGGTTAATTGGTATTTTTATGGACGATGCTAACATGCACATTCTAGAAGTTAGGTGTATTGCAGCTCGCTTGTGGAGTCTTAGGCATTACCTGTTTACGGTAGAATGGACGTAGCATGTCCTTTTGGAAAGAGATAGTTTTCGACTTCGAGGCAAGATGTCACATTTGATTTGTGAAAGTTATTTTTAAGGGTGAAATAGGTCCTTGGATAGTAACCCCTTACGGGTAGGATCCAATTATTTATCTCAAAAGATTTATTGTAAAAATGGTGTGGCAAATACAGTCACGTCTTCGTATTGAAAGACGAGTATCGAGACCACACAGTCTAAAGTGTATAAACTGACACTCGTAGAGGAAGAAGTCTTCACTCAATCCTCTCTCTTTAGTTTAATACAGAGAGAACTTAATTCTCTTATTAAAGAAGTTTTAATCTTGAATGGTAAGTACTTAACGACAGTGAACCCTAAAGGTAATGTCAAGCACCCGGGATAGGAGAAGGCCTATGCCTAACCACTCGACAACCATCCAAGTTTATTGGGAAAAGAGTTTGAAAATACACTTGGTATGTGACCAAGGTTTAAGGGGACAAAAATAAATGGAGAAAAGTTGTAAAATAGAAGGCGGTGAATTAGTTTAACAGTTTGTTGAGAAAATCCGCTTAATGTTGGATCAAGCGGTTGACTTATATTTACATGAAAAATTGCTGTGGAATGGAAGTGGGTTTGAAAATGGCTCGACGACGAGTCGAGGCTTTTGATTGAAGACGGAACTGACTTGATGATGAATCAAGGGTTAAGGTGTGAGAAACGATACTAGTCCCTAGGGGTGCTCCTAATATTAAAACCCCAATGAAATGTGATAGTGTGTGTGATAGGTTGATGGCGAATGCGGACGAGCACTCGACTTAAAAAGGGGTGTTTAAAAATGGATCGATGACGAATCGATAATTAGTTTGAAAATAGTTTAATCTACACTAGTCCCTAGGGGTGCTCCTAGAAGATAAACCATAATCAAAGAAATACAAAAGCGTACATCGAAAATGGGAGAGGGACACATGTAAATTAAATGGGATTGCACGAAATAAAAGTTCTCGTTGTTAGGTAGCCCAAGAGAAAGCTGTGTGTGCGCGAGGTGTCCTAAACTAAGCCTTGAGAAAAAGTTGAAGACAACTCCAAGCTAGGGTTTCTGACAACGTCCAATGATCCGTCACTCGGACACACAACCAACAGTCCACCAATTTAGGATTTTATGGTTTCGATAGTTATTAGGTGTTTTGAAAGAATGTGAATAAGAGAAGAAATGAATATGAATATATACAAGATATATGACAATATAAACAAGATAATATTCACAATAATATATCAGGATAAATATTAACAAGTATATGAACAAGATAATATAATCGAGATAATATTGACTGAAAGTAAAATAGTGGTATATTTGACTAAAAATAAAGCAGTTGTATATTGACTGAAAGTAAAGTTAGTCGTTAGTTGACTGGAAGTAAAGTTAGTCGTTAGTCTGTATTGACTTGAATCGGGACGAAATGTAACGCTAAACCATCGTAGCTCGACTTATGATGAAGGTCGGACGATAGGAGGTCACGTAAATTGATATATGTACTAAAAACAAGATAGAGAAATGATATTGAGGATCAATCTTCGATTAAATCGTGCCGTACAGACAAAAGAAGGGTGGGATCTCGTCTTAATCACAAACTTGTGTTAATTAATCGAGGGTAACCTCTCACGATCCCAAAGTAAAGAAAAATGATCCAAATGATCATTTTCTACAGATTTGAAATAATGACGGTTAACAACCTCGAAAACTAACGTTTGTGAATCAAAGATTTCATTGTTTCGAAAAATATAATAACATCCAGAATGAGAAAGAAAAATGAAAAGTGAAAAAGAAGGTGGTCTCGGATAAACCGCTATTTATCAATAATTTGGCCGATAACAATCTATGGAGGTCTCGTCATCGACCTATGAATACAAATTGAAATAGAATAAACAAATAAATAAATAAGATAAAAAGAAAGGAGAAGTTAATTAAGGAAACTTTAGGAAACTAAACAAAATCATATAAATTTTCTTAAGGACAAAATAAGATACTAAGAAAAGCTTAAAACATAAAATTTTAAAAAGATTAATAAGATTTAAAAACTTAAAACATAAAATAAAATAATAAAACAGAGGGGTGAGGTGGAATCCGGAGTGTGTGTGAAGAAATCTCGTGGGCTTAAAAGTCCACCACACAAAACATAATATGGTGCTTAAGTAAAATAGGGGTGGAAAACAAGACGGCCTAGCCCACCAGAATGAAACGCAGCAAACCCGGTCTCATTACTCTTTCAAAAGATACGCCATACACAAGAACATAACCTAAACAAACTAATAACCAAGGTGGAGAAACCAAAAACGCGAGCAAGAATAGAGAATGAATCAAAATCCAAGCCCTAACTCATCTCATCCTCTGGCTTCACACAATTTTCGCTTTTGAGTTATGGTTCCCTCAACATTTGCTCATATTTTTCGCTTCAATGGCTCCGTTTCAGGTTCAAAGTTTGCTTCGGTTTTGCTTTGTTCTCATTCGAGATATCACTCCATCTCCTCAAATACTATATTCTGTTTTTGGATCTACTTTTGTTGTGTTTCTGTTGGTTTGATTTGGCTATGAGTAATTGGGGATTTTGCGGTTTGGAGAACTTGGGGTGAATCGAAGGTGGGTGATTATTTAATGAAGGTTCTAGAGTTAGGAGATATTGTTGTTTGGGGATGTGCAGAGGGGAAAAGGTTTTTTTTTCAATTTCTTCATTTGTGATTGTTGTGGTCCCCTTATGAAGAAGAGGATTCAGGGTATTTGAAGGAATCATCCGGATATATTTGTTGTCTAGGTTTTGTCTTTTTGCGTCACGTGCGTCGTATGTGAGTGGCCTTAACGAAGTTGTGGTTTCCGAAGGTTTTTTGAAGAAAGAAAGTGGGAGAGCAAAACTGGTTAAGGAGAGTGGAGGATTTTTTTTTCAAACCGTTTCATTGTGTGGAATCTTTTACGGTTTTTCCAAATGGTTGTGATGTGTACGAATCTGGGATTTGCAGGGGACAACTTGTTAGTATTGACAGGTTTGCATACCCTTGTCGTTTTTCTGGTTGTGTGTTTGTGTTGTCTGTACGGTTTTGTATTGTCACACTCATGGCTTTCTTTTCTCAATTTTGTAAAGGTTGGTTCATGGCTTGGGTTTCAGGTAGATGAGGCGTGAAGTTCTAATGTTTGGCTTATGTTTAAAACAATTTGGGAACAGGCTAGGCACATTTGTTAAAAGGAATCTGCTGGTTTTTTTGTAAAGTTGAGTCTTTATGTAGGCTTGGATATTTACAATGTCCAATGGGTCGTATGGCTCTCTTTCTCTTTTGTACTTTTTTTGGTATAAATTCATATGGTGGGCTTTGGGAAAAAATTATGGACTACACAATTTTGCACAACTTTGTTGTAAGGTTTTTATATGAAATCTAGTAATGGGCTTTCCACTTTTTGCATACTTCATGATCCAATGTATTTTTGTAGAACTTTTGGTGATGAGCATGAACCTTAAAAGGTAATGGGCCTCAAAGCGATATTTGCACCATACTTCTCGAACAATCCACGAGAATTCCTTTATAATTTTGATTCTTGATATGACTATTTAAATTTCCAATTAGACTGATTCTTTATATGACTATTTAAATTTCCAATTAGACCCCAAAAGTTTCTACCAACCAACTTCACCCTTTTGAACTCTTCCCTTGAATTGAATGAAGCCTGAGTCGATACCCAAAACATAAAATCCATCATTGATTCAATGTTAAACATGAGTCAACCCTGAACTTTGACAGAGTCATAGCTTTGAACAACATCTCAATCTTGAATTCATCATGAGCTTGGAATTAACTAGATTAAAACTCTGAATCAATAAATCAATCTTAGGTTAATCCTGAACTGGGGATGGACTGGTGCCTTGAATCAAGCTGTGCACAAACTTGAATCTCAAGCCGAAGCAACATATTCATTTTTTTCTTAGATTTTATGAATGACAACTGGTGGATGGGTAAATATACATAATGAATATTATACACAAGTAGGGCAAATTTGTGGTATGACAACTGTATATATCATACCAAGCGTATGCATGATCACATAAAGGGATTTGAGATGACTTGATATAAATCAAGAATAAAGGTTCTTTATTTCTAAAAAGTTTTAATTTTACATACACGGGAGAGAGATTGCATCACAGGAGGGAAGGGAGACAATCATCAATACGAATATTCAATTAATAATCCGTAAAGTAACTTAATAGAAAAACGATAATTATAGGTACATGATTAAATTTTAATAAAAACAATTATAAAAAATCAATTCTAAACTTGTTTAATACTTAAAAGAGATATGGAATGGGATTAAGAATACCAATCTTTATTTTATTCTTTATAACCAACATTAGTAAAAGGAAATAATCAAATTAAATCATAATATTTAATGAAATCAACCTTTGATATTTATCTAAAAAATACTTCTTCTTACATATTAAAACAAATAATAGTAAAGAAAAAAAGAAAAAAAGAAGAAATTCAGGATAATAAGCCAAAAGGCCAAAAGAGAGGTGCCAAAAGCCAAATAAAACAAAGCCTAATACGAAAATGGTCCATGCAGGAGGAAGAGCACGATACGCAACATCCAGTCAGGAGTCATCCGTTCACTCCAATCCAGGGGTGCACCCGGAGGGTGCGCGGTAGCACGGGTGGACGTGCATGTACAAGATCAAATTGCAACATAAATGAGAGGAACAATTCAACACTTCATTTCCCTTTTCCTCTCCTTCTCCGCCACTCATCCTCTCTCACTATATGAAGAAACAACAAAATGTAAAAAAAAGACATCCCAGTGAATCAAATCGAACATGGACGCCTAGTCAACAATAATCAAGGCCAACAATAAGGATGTATGAAGAAATCGTTACCTGAAGAATGTAAAGCCGACGAAGGCACCAAATATGGTTCTTTATTTTCTCCTCTCCTTACTTCTCAATACCTTTAAACCTATTCTATACCACGAATCGGAAAGGGATAACGCTATCCAAGCTACACGACAAAGATGAAGACGATGACGCGAAAATCTCACGTACGATTCTTCAATTCACTATTCTTCGAATTTGTTGTGCTTTATGGAACTTGAAATTGCGCCCTCTTCTTCTTCAATCCTCAAGTGATTTTGTTATGGTGGATCTTCTCTGCTATGTTATACACGCATCCCTTTGAATCTGTGTGTGTGATGTCTTCGAAATGAAAACTGCGTATTTTCTATGGATGTCTCTGTTCTTTTCGGCTGCGAAGGTGTGTATATGTAAGCTTTTTGAAATTGAAATTTTCTATCCCGTTTGAAAGCCATTAATTATTGCAAATTATTGTTTTTGAACAATTCTAAAATGGTCTTGGCATGCTGAAACTGTCTTGAATACCTTTCCGCTTTCGTCTCGATTGGTTTGGATTGTGTCTCACCATTATTTTGGAAAGTAATTGAGTGTTGAAAACATATTTGGAAATTTATTAACACGTTCCCTCTTTTATACTTCTACTTATTTTTGGAAAGAAACTGAACCACGATTCTCGTTGTCCTTGCCTTATCGATAATATGCGGATATTCTCCTTTTGAGCCTTCCTTTTGTATTGTTGATGAGGTATCAGAATTATGTAAAGTGTTCTCCCATTTCTTTTTATAAATAATTTACTTGGCCTATTGTTAGTTAACCAAATGCCTTATGTATTCATCCTCTGTTTTAGACCAGTTGTTGATGTTGGCAATATTAGCTTGTTGCGATCACAGTGAGGCTAAATAGTGTCTACGGCGAGTTTCTTGATGACTTCGATATGTGATCCTATGTTTGAAATTAGATTAGGTTGGGGAATAAATGATTTGGTGTGGTTGGACAAAAGTAAGTTTCTGATTCCTTCGTTTTGGAACTATGATGCGTGTTTTAGCCCTGTAGGTTTATAAGAGACCAACGTGATGGGAAGCTCACAAATGGGTGATTCACTAACAAACACAATTTAGGTACGATATGCGCTTTGGCCTGAGGATTTGGATATTTTGTAACATAAGCTTTGTTTGTTAAATCTTAATTTGCCTTCTGTAGGGACAACATTATTTGAGATCTTCTTATTTTTTCTCTGGTTGGAAAATGAAGCACTAAGAACTTGCCTGCTACAAGCCCATGGATATTTTGAGTTCCTGATAAAGCTTAGGAGGTGGATAATTAAAAAAACACCAAAACCACCATATTTTACTTTGGCCCAGGCTGGCCATGAATGCTTGGTTTCTTTGGAGTATCAATTGGTTTTGACCCCTTTTAATTATAGTGTAATCAAAATCTTGAGAACTTGAATTAACCAATTGATTTCCTCTGTAGGTTAAATAGGCGGCTAACAACCTACTGGCGGCCATGGAAGTCGTCTTTGCTAATTCTTTCTCAAGTTAGCCAAAGTTCAGAAGAGATTGCAGAATTTACATCAAATCATATAAATTCTGTTGAATTTCAGGTAGAACAAACCCCAACTATGCCTTTCTTTAGTGATCAACAATTTGGTAATATTCTTGTAGCTTTCTAACCATGGTTTTTTTCATGTGACTGTTGCACCCCAAAATTTGCCCAACTTTTCTTTACCTAGCTTATGTTTCATTTCATGCACATTAGCATTATCATTTGCATTTCATTGACATGTATGCAGGAGATCAAGAGGTATGAGTACCAATCAAGGGCTATGCAAGACTATGAAGCTAGCCAAGGAGGTTATTCAAGTGTTCAAGGGTTGATATCATTGTCAAAGAAGTAAAAGATCCTCAGAGAGAGTGGTTGAAACCAATTATGTGGGGCTCCTAACTTGAGAGTTGTGGAAAGCCATCAGATGATTCTGAGGCCATGAAGTTGGACTTGAGGTCTTGAGAGATCTCATGAGAAGTGTTGAAGATCACTCTGAGTCCTAGACAGGTCATTGTGCAAGATTAAGAAGGCTCAGCCATGAGTGGTGCAGCTAGGGTTTGACTGGGTCAACCCTAAGTCAACTGAGGATTTGAAGAAGGTTGAGACCTAATCCAAGAGCCATGTGATCATGGAGTGATACATTGAGATGTTATAAGGATGATTCCAAGGTCAAATCATCAGGATTGAAGAGTTTGAGGAGTTTCAAGCTAGGGTTTCTAAGGCTTGACAGTGTAAAATCCCCTAGTTTGACCCCTATCTTCAAGGCAGTTTAGCTCAAGATGTGATTGTCATCTCATCTTACCCCCAATATGAATGTTGTAAAGCATAAGATTAGATTTAATTTGAGTGCTAGAAGTCCTTGATAGGATTTGTAGAACTCAAGTTATGACTTTGACCAGTTACAGGTCATCTGAGGTATGTGAATTTGGGGGCTTGAAAGTTGTCCAAATTGCATGAAACCTTTACCCTAGAAGGATGATTCCTATGAACGTTTGGTCAACATAAATGTTGTTCCTTATCCTTTTAGCTTTCTAGAAAGTACTAGAAGTCCTTGATAGGATTTGTAGAACTCAAGTTATGGCTTTGACAAGTCAAGGGCATTTTGGTCATTTGGAGATTATAGGTCATTTCAACCATAAGGCCATAACTCCTATTTCCAAGTTTCAAATGGGAA
Organism: Lathyrus sativus; assembly: GCA_963859935.3. Classification (NCBI taxonomy): domain Eukaryota; kingdom Viridiplantae; phylum Streptophyta; class Magnoliopsida; order Fabales; family Fabaceae; genus Lathyrus; species Lathyrus sativus. The sequence goes on along the minus strand of OZ012736.1, from coordinate 115,506,105 downwards.
AATGTTCAACATCAAACTTGTTCAAAATGATTTTTTAAGGCTAGTCAAGAGGTCATGAGATGTTGAAATTGCTTTTAGCTCAAAGTTGCAAAAATGACCTAAAATGAGGGTAAAAGTTAAATGAACCAAAGTTGGAAATTGATATTTTTGATCTACATATCCAAACCAAGGCATGTAATAGGTCATTTTGACTCTAAAACACATTTTAAGAACATTGGTTTAGCCACATTTTTGAATTGGAGTGTAATTTGTGGACTTGCTTTATAAAGTAGTTACTTACATCATAAGTAACATTTGCAAAACCCAAATTCAAGGCATGATCAAGGTCCCTTGCAAGCCAAACACTTCTAAAATGTCATGAGGGGAGAAATTGGAAGGAATTGAGAATGGTTTCAAGCTGTTAGCAGAAGTTGTGCATACCATGGCATATCCTGAGAATTCAAGTGACATGAGAAATTTAATTTCTCATGGGAAGGATCTAGAGCTTTCTAGATCATCCCTACACATTCTATATATCGAATAGAAGTGGTTCAGATCATTTTTTGGTGATGATTGAGAGAGAAAACTGAGCTTGCACTTTGAACTTTCTCATTGCAAATCAAAATCGGTTACAAGGTTAGAGGCCATTTCAGTCCAAGAAATTGATCTCAATAGCTTGCTCTGAGGTTGGTGATCAATTCCAATTCAAATTCAAGGCACTTTGGTGGAAGAATCGTGAAGTAGCCATTGGAGAGTGAAGCTTGCAACTCAGAATCGGATTTGATAATTCAAGAAGATTCAACTCTTTTCTTTGCATACAGAAGATTGATTGTGATTCAGTGAAGGATTCTGCAAGTTCTTGAAGGCTGATTTGAAGATTCAACCCTTCTGTTTGCTCAAGTTTACCAGGTATGCAACTCTTGTGCTATGGCTTAAATTAGGTAGAATTAAGATGAATTGTTATGGTAGATGCATAGTAGAATGGTGTAGGAAGATTTCTGGATCATCAATTAAGATGGAATTTTCGGTTGAGATTGTTATTCTTGGATTCTTGAACTGTTGGCATGATTAAATGGCATAGGAAGATTCCTTGTGAAAATTGGAGTGAGTTTCATGTAGAGACCTCTTGGAATGGAGGCCTGTGGAGAGAGTTAGGGTTGGGGACGACGACCGGAGCACCACCGGCGACGGCCATGGCTGCGCGCGTGTTTCAGGATTTCAAATGAAGAAGATGACTTGATAGCCATCAGATTGGGGTTTGAACTTTGACTGAGGGCATGATCCAATGGCCACGAATGTTTCTCATTTTGTGAAGGATTCTGAACTAATGTGAAACGCGGCGTTTCACTTAAGTTGTGTTTTGGGCTTAATGCATTAGCTGCTAACCACACCCCCTGTTGGGCCCAATCTCCAAATTGAATTGATTTTGTTTACTATCTGCACCGTGTGCTTGTTCATTTTATTCTGTTTTTCTTTAATTTTTTCATTTTATTCATGGTTCTTGATAAAATCATAAAAAAATAGAAAAATGATTCAATTGACCCCATTCTTTTTGCATTGAATTCATGATAAAATCTAGTATTTTTTAGATAAAAAATATTATTATTTCATGCATTTTCTGATTTTATGGGAATTTTTACATTTTAATTGATATTAAAATAGTCATGCTTGATGCTTGATGTTGTGGAATTTGGTTTGATCACATGATGATGATTTTGATCTTGATTTTTTGTGAGTAGTTAGCATAGATATGCATGATTCCCATAGATTTTTATCACATTTTTATGGTGAACATAAGTTGTAGTTTAGGTTGAAACCTTAGAAGCTCCATTTTTAGGGTTTATGGTTGATACCTTTGGATTTAGGACTTAATTTTAGGACTTAATAGATGATTTAGTCCCTGGTTTTTGTATGAGGCATTCGTAATTGAATTAGGATCCCTTAGGAATTTTTGTAGAAATTTATAATATAGTTTACTATTTTTGATTGATTTTAGTTTAGGTGCTAGTTTTAGATGATTCTGAGGCTCCATTTCAACTAGATTGACTTCTTTAGTTCCCTTATATTAGGGTTTTGTTTTGCTTGTTCTTGGATGATGATGAAGGCAAGTTGAGGATGCATTGGATTGCTTGAAGAGGCTTGGATTTGAAGGTCTTCCCTTCATTTGGTGTAGTTTTGATTAGGTACTAAGATTAGGGTTTTGTAGGCAGAGCTTCTAGATAGTTCTCTTTCTTCATAAACATGGAATATGTTGATCAATTCCATTCTTCCCTATGATGTAAGGTCCCTTGTAAAGGCCTCATCCCTCCTTTGGTAGGATGTGTGGCTCTTTGCAAATTGGTAGAACCTTTGAGGGTCCTTTTCTCTGATGATAGGATGCTTAGTGGTGACCTTTGGTCTTCACTCTGCTACCAATCATCCAAACCTTGCTCTTGATAGATGAATCTTTCTCCCTTGTTAGAGGATGGAGTTCCTAGCTTGAAGAAGATTGAAGGATGAAGTTGATACTTCTTTGTGTTTGAAGATTACTCTGAGGAACTAGTTGATACTGGTAAAGTAGAGAGAGCCGAGGCTTGAAGAGAACAAGTTGATATTTGTGAAGAGGATCCAATTGAGATTGGGTGAAGGGCTGAGGCTTGAGGAATAAAGGATAAGTTGACACTTATGTTGATACATTGGGAGCCTGAAGAAATCAAGTTGATACTTGTAGTTAGGAGTGAAGCCTGAAGGACGAATTGACTGAAGAGCTGAGGCTTGGAGAAGAGGGAATAAGTTGATACTTATGTTTGATGTGTTAGAAACTTGGAGAAGCAAGTTGATACTTGCTATTGAAGATGATAGTCTTGAAGGGTGGTTGAAGTCTGATGACTGGACTGCTGTCAAGTTGGCTTAGTTGTAGGGGTGGTTGATCTACTTTCTTTCCTGTTTGTTTTCTTTCTGTGCAACTGTATTGATGTGACTTATGTGATTTGCTTGATGCATTAGAATAAGTTCATATTTAGACTGATGTGAAGTAGGAGCATGATTGCACTAGAGGTTGAGTTGCTCCCTCTGCTTGTATTTTTACTGTATGGCTTTGCTTGCGGGTATTCGGTAGAGCCCAGCTCCCTTGCCTATGTGGTTTGTGTTGCTTGATAGCATTTCATTTCCTCTGTATGATTGCAGTTACTTCTATTTTGCTTGATAGCATGTCATTTCTTCTGTATGATTGCAGTTATTCATATCTGGCTTGAGGTTGAGATGAGCTTGTGGAGGCTGATGCCCCACACACATTTCCTCCCTCACTTGCATTGCATGCATTTTACAGTCGTTTACTGTTTACTGTTTAGCTGATGCTTTATCTGCTGTTTATCATTGACATGATCCCTTAGGAATATTACTTCCTTTGATAAGGAAGTGATGATTAGAACTTTAGGTTGAAACCTATGCATGATAACTTCTAGGAGTTCCCTGTTTCAAACTTCAACCATAGGATGAATCCTTGGTATGACAACATTAGGACTTGATAGTCTCCCTTTTAGTTGAACCTGTTCTCTTTTCTCATCTCAAAACAAAGCAAAATACAGTAATAAAGGTTAACTGACGTCGTACGTTACGAGCCTTAAGCTATCTGAGAAAGGATTGTTGGAGAGTTTCTTTTCAACAGTCTGGATGTTTAGTATGGCACCCTTTGGGTGACATGCGACGCATTCACTCTCAGGTCATAGTCTCTAGTGCGATATTAGTTGCAAACAACAATAAAAAACAGTTCTTCCGTAAAAGACAGAAAACAAACTTCAAACCTTTTTTTGCCCCGCGGGCCCATAATTCAAAGGAAGCTTTTCTGAAGAAAAGAGTGTCGTTAACTCCCAGTTCTACCGCAAACGGTAAAGCCTAAGTCTCCAAGGGTCGAGCTGCGTACATCCAACTGCTGGAACTGTGTGTTAACCCTACTCGATAAAATAGATGAATCTAAACCCGTAATCCGTATTATCCCGAACTACGTAAGCTCTGATCTCTCATACCTGTTGAGAGTACGTAGGCACAATACTGACGTATTGGCGAGCCACCTTCCCCATAACCCGTAGTTAGCCGAACTTCGTTGACTCTGATTTCCCATTCTCTGATGAGAATACGTAGGCATAAAGCGCGACGCTTTGTCGAGACATTTTTCTTTTCCTATTCAGACCAGCCTTGATAGGTAGATAGATAAAACCAACCCGTCAGATAAACACAACAAGCATGGATCCCATCGAGTACGATGGACGTGAGGGGTGCTAATACCTTCCCCTTGCGTAACCGACTCCCGAACCCAGACAATGGTTGCGATGACCTTGTCTTATACCCTTTCGTCAGGTTTTTCCGATCGTTTCCTTTCCCGTTCCGAGGGATAAATAACGAAAGGTGGCGACTCTTCTGTTTTCCCGGAACCTTATTTTCGCGGTAGCGACAGTGACCCCTCATGTTTCAATCTTCCAGGATGCTTGAATGAGTGGCTAAGAAAAGTATTTTTCTCTTCATGTGTTACATTCTGCCATAGTTTTTCTTAAGGAAAAAAACGAAGACAACATGACCTCATGTAGAATGCGTCAAGGACTTATTTTCAAGTGAAATACAAGTGATCTACTATCAATTATGATTCTATCAAAGATGATGCGTTGAATATCCACTTACTGTCCTCTTAAGACTGTAACAATGTTTCTTTAGAAACTTCCATCGTGATGCTTGTTATCGAAAGATTACGACATGCGACTTGTATGGTATAAGTGTCACATTGCTGTGAAGAGGGGCTGGCCAAGATAGAAGAGTCGCCACCGTTTGTTATTTATCCCAAAGAGAGGGAAAGGAAACGATAAGAGAAAACTTACGAAAAAGGGAAAAGACAGTTCATCGCAACTAAATCTTAGGTTCGGGAGTCGGTTACGCAAGGGGAAGGTATGAGCACCCCTCACGTCCATTGTACTCAACGAGATCCATGCTTGTTGTCTATCTAAAAGGGTGTTAATCTATCAAAAGGCTAGCTCACAAGTACAAAAGAAAAGAAAAGAGACTCGATAGAGCATCGCCGCTCTATGCCTACGTATTCCCTCGTGCAATGGGAAAGTCAGAGTCAACGTAGTTCGGAAAACTACGAGTGAAGGGGGGAAGGGTGCTCACCAAGACACCGCCGTCTTGTGCCTACGTATTCTCATCTGGTATGAGAAATCAGAGCAAACGTAGTTCAGGCTTACACGATCACATATTGGTTCAAGTGTTTTAACTGAGTAGGGTTAAACCTTCGTTCTAGCAGTTAGGTGTATTGCTGCTCGACCATTGGAGACTTAGGCGTTACCTGTTTGCGGTAGAACCAAGACATAACACATTCTTTCTGAAAATGATTTTCAAGCAATCCCGAAGGATAAAAAGGTTTGATGTTTTGTTTGTGTTTTTTATGAAGAAGTGAATTAAGTTAAGTTCGTAACTCATGTTGCACTAAAGACTATGACTTGAGAGCAAACGTGTCACATATCACCCAAAGGGCATACACTAAACACTCTAGACAAATTGAGAGGAGGCCCTCCAACTATAATTCCTCAAGTACTTAAGGCTCGTAATGTACAACATTTATTGTCCTTTATTAAGTGTCTTAAGATTATTAAGAGATGAGAAGAGAAAGACATAAACTCTAAGGGGAAACTAATCAACCATAATGTTATCATGCACAATGCTCCAAAAGTAGGAATTAAGAGGGGAAGAATCTATCCTAATGTTATCATGCAAAGGATTGAACACCTAATGTCTCTCCTACTCCCATCTTAAACAGAGGGACTAGGAATCCTAAGGGATCATGGCAAAAGACCAAGTAAACAACAGATAATTCAATCACAGATGAAATGAGAAAGGAGAAGAAGTTAACTTAAACAAGTCAAGACAATGCAAACATGGTATGCAAAGATGCAAAGATGAAAAGTAAGAATCAATGATGCAACAAAGACAAATGATCAAAACAAATTGACTTAAACAAGTCAAAAAGAGTGAGATGAAATGGGAGAAGTAACAAATACTACAACCATTCAAATATCAATCACTTAGGCAAAAGCTAAACACAAAGCAAATGCAAAAGGCCATGATCAAATAGAAGATGGGAGAAAGAAGCTTGGGCAGCAAGCACAATGTAAATTATCTCAACCAATCAATTCAACTTGATCAAGCAAAAGAAAAGAGCAAACAAGTGCTAAAAGAGATGCATCATTCAAGGCACAGTCAAAGAATAAACATGAACACCAAATCACCTTGAATGATGACCAAAGCACATGGGGAAGAAGTGAATCCACAAGAAGGAAACTCAAATTAAAGTTGGAAACAAAGCACAAACATCAATCAAGTCATGGCAAGTGGAGGAAACAAAGTTCCATCACCAATTCAACACTTAGAAACAAGTGGAAATGGCTAACTTCTAAGTAACTTGTGAAACAAGTTACACAGGTGTATGACATAAAAACAAAGAACCAGCACCTTAATCATGTCATAAATGATCATCAAGACTCATAGGGTGCATATGGGATCCATAGAAGTCATTTCCCAAAGGAACTAGGTCAAACTAGTTTGAATGAACATCTTTTGAGATGACTTGACTTGCAAGCTTCATCGAATATAAAAAGATTGTTCAATAAAATCCAAATAAAAAGCATAAAGTAGCTAAGTCAAATGGAAAATAGAAACTAGAGTTTCAAATTCAACCTCATCTCAAGGCATCACCAAACAATTCAATTGTTAAGGGTGCTCCACCTTATCGAGCATTATTTGAGGGACAATAAAAGTCAACTCAAAGACAAATGAACAATGATAATGGGTCACTCAAAATCATCCTCAAGAGTTCCTCAATCCCTTGCCTAGGTGAGGGAGAGGCCATGGTCATAGAAGATAAGGAATTGAGGTCCAAACAACCATGATCATACAAAGTAATCACCTTAAAACCCTTTTAATTGCAAATTTTAAATAAAATAGCAAAATAAAATAAAATAAGAAACAAAAATCTAGGAAAATTAAATAACACCTTCAAATGCAAGAAATTATTTTTGCTGAATTTTTAGACAATTGGAGCTATTTATAAAAGAATAAAATGAAAACAGAAATGAAAAATGAAATAAAATGAGACAAGGCAAGGAGGGGGTGTATCCAGCAATGGGAAAATGCACTGAACACAAGGCAATGCGCGCTTGGGCCTAAAATCAGGAGGGTGTGGAAAGCAATTGTTAAGCCTAATTAATAAAATAAACTCAGATATGTGAAACGCTTCGTTTCACTTATCCAACTGGATGCCCCGCGTAAAATTCAACCCACACATCAACAAAGTCAAACCAAACATAAGGTGACACACCACAAGGTCAAAAATTCAAACCGAGCCACATCAGCCTTGCCAGAAACATAACCAGACGCCGAAGCTAGGGATCTGGTCGTCTTCTCCGGCCAACCCGCCGGAGCTCAGTCATGAAACAACCATAAAAATGGCCAATTCTGGTACTAAATTGAAGGGCTTTCCACAAGGATCATGAATCCATCATCCATTTCTAAAAAAGGTTCTTAAATCAAGTGAAAACACAACCACGAGTTTTGAATTCACATACTGAAAATTAATAAACAAGCAAGCAATTAATTCAAGCATAGCCTACCAAGGGTAGGGCTTCAGATGCACCAAGAATGAACCCTAATCAGTGCCTAAAATGAAGGTTTGAAGTTTGAAAAAAAACCATTGAAGAGGTTTCGTTGACCCTTCAAACTACGTACAAACTTCTCTTTTGTGCTTCCAAACTCTTCCTTGAGCTTTGGTATAGATGATTTTAGTACCAGCTTGAAGAAATATCCAAGGAGATGACCAATTCGAAGAAGGAAAAGTTTGATGAATTTTTGATGTAAAACCTCTCCTCTGCGCAGCAAGCTCTCTTCTGAGCATTAGGGTTTCATTCAAAGCTTATATATGAGGGTTTAATGCACTCCATGCAGGCCCATGTTGGCTGTTTCAAGTGATTTCAAGTTTTGCCAAAAAAATGCAATCCATGGAGCATACACGGGTACAACATGAAGTTCACTCCTCTTGGGTTAGCAAATGGTCATTTGGGTGTGTAGAAATGAATTGTTATGGTTTTGGTCATTTAGAATGAGATTGTACCAAGCTTTGTGCCATGACTTTTTTAGGTGATTTTGAGAGAAAAGTGGCACATAATTACTTAAACATGTTGGTCCAAATATGGTAAACTTTATGATCATGTATTGGTGTGAAAAAGTTCAAAAATGAGATCAAAAGGTAACTTGCAAGGTAAAATATTCAATCCATGACCAAAAGTCAAATTTTCACCTTAAAATGATCCACATGATCACATAATGCATTAAACCCCATGAATTGAGTCCATTGTAAAGTTGAGACCCTTAGGCACAAGTTTCATGTTGGTCAAAATTGGATCTGAGGCATTAAAGTTCATGAAAATGACCATTGAAAAGAATGACCCATAATAAAGTTTCCAAAAATACCCTTGCTTTGTGAAGACCATAACTTGAGATGTACAGATGATAAAAAGAACTTCTAGGACTTTTTGTAAAGCTAAGATCATGAGAAACAACTTTCATGTTCACTTAAAGTTGAGGAGAAACTTGATTCTAGGCCAAAAATGCCTTGGAAGTGAGTTGACTTTAAGTTGACCAAAATTATCTTCACCTGAGGACCTTAACCTGTTGGTATCATTACTTGAGATGTACAAACTCAATGGATGAGTTCTTTTACTCAAGAAAGTAAAGAGCATGCCCTACAAGTCTCATGTTTTCATGAAAAAGAGATTGAGCTTGCATCATAGGGTAAATTATCCTTGAAGTTGAGCACTAAAGAAGGGGATTTTACACTGAAATCACCTGAAACCCTAATTTATTAACTTCTTGAACTCTTGACTCTTCTTAGTTTGATCTTGACATGACATCCTAAATGCTTTGAGATGACTCCCCATGACTCAAGTGACTTAGAATTAAATCTTGAACCTTCTCAAGTCCACAGTTGATCTTGAGTTAACCAGATGAAACCCTAGTTCCATATCTTTTGACTGTGCCTCTTTACAGATGAATTGAATGACCAAACAAACTCCACAATGACCCCTAGGGTAATCAATGAGCTTCTAAACCATGTCTCAACCAAAACAAGACCTCATGAACCCTTGTTGACCCTCTAGTGAGCCTTAGGATAGGAGGCAAAAACCACACACCAAACTCTCCTCTCAAGGAGTTCTATTAACTTAGAGGTGATGATGAACACATGATGATCTTGCAAAAATACCCTTGCTTGAGCTTGAAACCAAGAAGACTCTCCTCTTGAATGGCACGACAATTCTTAATCCCCTGATAAGAACAATGCTACGCAAATGCAAATGCTAAAATGAGATAAAACATAAGCCAAGTACAAGAAAAGGTTGGTTAAATTTTGGGGTACAACAGTTGCCCTTATTCAAACAACTTGGACTAGAAGGGATGGAAAACGAAAGACTTTCAAACATTCAAGGTAAAAGGTGGCCGAATACAACAGAACCCAGAAATTTTCCAACCGCAAAATAGCAGACTGTAGAACTAATCCACCAAAGTGGAAGTAGAATCCCTGGAGAAAATTGTATCTGATAACCTTAAGGACAATGAGCTAACTCGTTTCAAATTAGAAAGCATCGACACACAGTCGGGAAAACATCTGACTTCGCCATCAGGCATCTGTTAAACAAACCAAGCAATAAACCCGAAGGCCGGCTAAACGCGAAGTTGAGAACATCTGTTAATCCAAGCAGGAATCCACTAATTAAAGCGAGCATCGAACCCGAACGTCGGCTCAACACGAAGTTGAGAACAACATCTGACCTCACCGTCAGGAATCTGCTAAGTAAAGCAAGCGTTGAACCCAAAGGTCGTCTCAACACGAAGTTGAGAATAACATCTGACCTCGCCGTCAGGCATCTGTTAATAAAAAAAAGGGCATCGAACCCGAAGGTCGGTTCAATACGAAATTGAGAAGAACATCTAACCTCGTCGTCAGGCATCTGTTAAAAAACACAGGAATGGAACCCGAAGGCCGGCTCAACACGAAGTTGAGAAGAACATTTGACCTTGTTGTTAGGCATCTATTAAACAAACAGGCATCGAACCCGAAGGCCGGCTCAACACGAAGTTGGGAAGAACATCTGACCTCGCTGTCATGCATCTGTTAAACAAACAGGCATCGAACCCGAAGGTCGGCTCAACACGAAGTTGAGAAGAGAATCCGTCGATACACAATCTGGGAGAAAAAATCTGTTGGGGGAAAGATGAACTTGAATAAGTAAACTCTGTTGGGGAGAATGATAAGATGAACACATATGTAAAAGATCTTGTTGGGGTCTGGATACCACACAGGCTCAAGAATAACACCGATATTTGTCGGGGTCTGGATACCGCACAGGCTCAAGAAATTATGTTGGTAAGATGAACGCATCATTGACTTCTGGAGATACAACTTGAAATAAGAGGCAACAACCTTACTTATGTTTCAAATGCACATGTTTAAATATGGCGTAATGCTCCATACGAAATGGAAATGCTACGCATTTGGATGGATGCTAGGCACAATGCAAAATGCAAAGGAACCGCTCCAGCAAAATAAATGCTGAGAGAAGGAGCCAACTCCGCTGGGGACGACCGGGTGTACCAAGTATAATTGGACTTTTGCTGGGGATTAAAAGCCTTGGATGGCTTCTTGGAAAAGCAATTTTCTGGGTATAAATGCTCTGCTAAGAACGAAATCCACTCTGCTGGGGATCAAATCAACTCTGCTAAGGAAAGCGGCCCTGGATGGCCTACCAGAATACGACTCTTCTGGGGAACAAATGTCTCGGATGGGGAAAACAGATCCACTCTACTGAGAAAATCAACCCTGGATGGCCTTTCAGAATAAAACTCTACCGGAGAATAAAGCAAACTGTGGGGAATTACTCCACTCTATTGGGATTCCACTCTACTGGAGATTTGAACCCGCTCTGCTAGGGATAACGAATAAGATTTACTGGGAAGATATCCCAAACTCTTTATACTGAGGATGGAGAAAAATAATCTCTTGGTCAATCCCACTCTGCGGGGAAGAAAATCACTCCAGCGACTTCGCTGGGGATCTGCAGGGTATGAAAGTTAATTAGGGAAATATCCTGAAGGAAACTCACTCTGACGAATACCAATGACCAACTGGATTCTACTACGGACAACAACTCCGCTGGGGATCACCCAATGAGGGAATCAACATCTACCTCTGCTTGGGGAAATGAGCAATAAACTCAACAATATCTACTTCCGCTTGGGAATGAGCCAATGACCTAGGCTCTAAGGGGAAAGGAGTCAAAGATTTAGACTCTATGGGGCAACAACATTGCACTTGTCCCACTGTTGGGGGAATTATCCCAAATTTACCTGCTACGGGCTAAGATATATGCATCTGAACTGTTGAGAATAGGTGTACACGCTCCACCTGCTGGGGATAACTCTGCTCTGCCAGGGGATATCAATCTCGACCTGCTGAGGATAGCCTTAATCATATGTAATCCCAACCTGCTGAGGAGGCACTAGTCTCAGACTGTACATCTTCCTCTTGTTGGGACAAAGACAAGGTGACCTTATCGGGGATGCACCTCTGGAATAGTCTCAGAAATGAGAGCCCTGCAACAAATAAAAACAAAGTATCCTGTATACAACAAAAGCTATCTTGGTTATTTTCCATGACATCGTTCAAGCAAATCAAAGTTGTAATGATTATTAGTAAAGCTCACAAGTTTATGTATGCAAAGTTTTATCAAAAACATCGGGCATCTTTTGCAAACAAAACAGTAAAAGCTAAAACAAAGCACAAAAAATTTCTGAATAATATATACTTCATTGATAAATGGCCTGCAAATAGGCAAATTTACAACAGATGCAACTCCTGTAAAGAGAAAGTTGCGCAAAAATACAGAAATGCAAGAAACTATACAAAATGTCGGTAATATGGTACAGACAACCACCATGTGTCGACTCGTCTATGACTCGCATGACTTTAATGCTTCTCCTGATGATTCATCTTTCGAAGAGACTGAATGATTGATTGACCTCGGGTCCTCCTAGAATCCACTATACTCAAAAGATCAATACGCAGACCGCAGTCGTTTTCTTTTCAAATCCCTAACTTTTGCTTGAATCGCCCTTGCGGGTTTTCGATTCACCAGGATACCCATTTTTGCCAAAGTCGCCTTTTCTGGTTTTCAACTTTGCTGGTTTACCTTCTTTTTATCCCTAATTTTTGCCCGAACCCATTCTTTTTATGGTTCGCCGGGATGCCCCATTTTTACCTGGGTTTTCTTTTTTATTCCAGCGAGTCTCTTTAAGCAAAGTATTTTTTAACCGTGTCTGCATTCACAGGGGATGTGAATTCCTCTCCATCCATTGTTAAGAGTGGTAAGGCTCCTCTTGAGAAGACTTTCCTTACGACATATGGACCTTCGTAGTTGGGAGTCCATTTGCCCCTGTGATCTGTCTGTGGAGGGAGAATTTGCTTCAACACTAAGTCACCTGCCTGAAAGCTCCATGGGCGCACCTTCTGATCAAAATCTTTCTTCATCCTGCTCTAATACAGACGGCCACATGCAATGGATGCCAATATCTTCTCGTCCATCAAGCTGAGTTGATTTAATCTATTCCTCACCCATTCTGCCTCTTCCAGTTTAACGTCAACCAAAACACTCAAAGAAAGAATCTCGACTTCCAATGGTAGGACAACTTCCATACCATACACTAGCGAGAAAGGAATTTCCCCAGTTAAAGTACGTACCAAGGTACGGTATCCGTGTAATGCAAAGGGCAACATCTCGTGTCAATCTTTATAAGTCACAACCATCTTCTGCACTATCTTCTTGATGTTCTTGTTGGCCGCTTCGACAATGCCATTCATCTTCGGACGATAAGGAGAAGAACTGTGATGCTCAATTTTGAAACTCTGGCACAGTTCCTTCATCATCTTGTTATTCAAATTTGAACCATTATCAATAATGATTCATTCGGGCATTCCGTAATGACAGATGATGTCCTTCTTGATGAATCGAGCCACAACCTTTCTGGTGACGTTGGCAAAAGCAGCTGCTTCAACCCACTTAGTGAAATAATCAATTTCCACTAAGATGAAGCGGTGTTCGTTGGATGCGGTCGGCTCTATCTTACCGATCATATCAACACCCGACATGGAAAAGGGCCAGGGAGACGCTATGACATTCAGAGGACTTGGTGGTAAATGCATCTTATCAGCATAAATCTGGAACTTATGGCATTTCTTGGCGTATTTGAAACAATCAGACTCCATAGTCAACCAATATTAGCCTGCCCTCAACAGTTTCCGAGACATTGCATGTCCGCCTGCATGTGTACCAAAAGCACCCTCGTGGACTTCCTCCATAAGCAAACCTGCTTCTTTTTCATCCACGCATCTCAATAGAACCAGATCAAAGTTTCTTTGGTAGAGTACATCATCCTTGTTTAGATAGAAGTTTCCAGACAATCTTCTCAAGGTCTTCTTATCCCGGCTTGATACCCCAGGCGAATATTCCTGATTCTTAAGAAAATTACGAATATCATAATACCATGGCTTCCCATATGAAGCTTCCTCTATTGCAAATACGAATGTTGGCCTATCGAGGCGGGAGATGACAATTCTCAGAGCGTTATTACAATAATTCACCTTATACATCGAGGATAATGTAGCTAAGGTATCTGCCATCTGATTCTCCGCTCTTGGCACGTGATGAAACTCTACCCTGTCGAAGAAAGGTAACAACCTCCTTGCATAGTTCATGTAGGGAATCAAGTTAGGATGACGAGTCTCCCACTCTCCTTTGATTTTATTGACTACCAAAGATGAATCGCCTTAAATATCAAGGTTTTTGAGTCTTAAAAAAATCGCTTCTTCAATGCCCGTGATACATGCTTCATATTCAGCTTCGTTATTAGTGCAGGGAAATGTTAACCTGGAAGTAAATGGTATGTGTGAACCATGGGAAGTGGTAATGATTGCCCAAACTCCACTATCGTAGGAGTTAACAGCACCGTCAAAAATAATTTGCCACTGGGAGCCTATCTCAGGTCCTTCATCCAATAACGGCTCATTGCAATCTTTCATTTTCAAGAACAAGATATCCTCATCAGGAAATTCAAACTTCATCGGCTGATAATCATCGATTGGTTGCTCTGCGAGATATTTTGACAGAACACTCCCCTTAATAGCCTTTTGGGAGACGTATTGAATGTGGTATTCTGTCAAAACCATCTGCCATCTAGCAATCCTTCCCGAAAGCCCTTACTTTTTGAACACATACTTAATCGGATCCATCTTCGAAATCAACATGGTTGTGTGATTCAACATATATTACCTTAGGAGTTTGGCGGCGCAAGCAAGTGCACAACACGTCTTTTCTAACATTGAGTATCTGGGTTCACAATCTGTGAACATTTTACTCAAGTAATAGATGACATGTTCTTTTCTTCCTATCTCGTCATGTTGATCGAGAACACAACCCATGGAGTTCTCAAGAACCGTCAAGTAAATTATCAAGGGTCTTCCTGCCACTGGGGGCATTAGTATTGGAGGCTCCTGCAAATATTCCTTTATTTTTTTCAAATGCCCTTTGGCAATTTTCATTCCAGACCACCGCCTGATCTTTCTTTAACAGCTTGAACACTGGTTCACACGTGGCTGTGAGGTGAGATATGAGCCTTGCAATGTAGTTCAATCTACCCAAGAAACCACAAACCTCCTTTTCTGTTTTCGGCACTGGCATCTCTTGTATAGCTTCTATTTTTGCAGGATCGACCTCGATTCCTTTTTCACTGACTATGAACCCCAATAGCTTTCCTGACCGTTCACCAAAAGTGTACTTGTTTGGATTCAACCTTAGTCTGAATTTCCTTAACCTCTCAAACAGCTTCAACAGATTCACCAGATGCTCTTCCTCCATTTGTGACTTTGCGATCATGTCATCAATATAGACCTCAATCTCATGATGAATCATATCATGAAACAAAGTGACCATCGCCCGCAGATAGGTTGCCCCTGCATTCTTCAATCCAAAGGGCATTACCTTATAGCAAAAAGTTCCCCACGACGTGATAAAGGTCATTTTTGAAGGTGAGATAATACTTAGAGGGGGGGGGGGGCTGAATAAGTATGAAGATTAAAACTTAGAAATAAAAACTCAAGTATTTTTATCCTGGTTCGTTGAACTCAACTACTCCAGTCCACCCTTCCTAGAGTGATTTGCCTTTCTCAATCAAGGACTTAATCCACTATTTAATCAACTTATTACAATAGTAAGCACTTAGAACAACTGTTCAAAGTCTTCTCAAGAACTACTGATCCTAACTGGATCTTCTTAAGGTTTACAATCAAATGTAATACAAATACAAGTGTTTAAGATTGCTTCTATAAAGCTTTATCACAACTGTGATTTTTCACTTAACTATTAAGAAAAAAGAAATTAATTCTTTGAAAGAATATGAATAGTATGAGAGCTTGAATGTTGATTTTTTTTGGATAAACGTCAACTGAAGAAATTGGTGAAGTCTTGCTTTTATAGGCAGCTGATCCAAGGTGAGCTTCATGTTGAGAAGAGTGTCCAAAAGGTCTGAGCCTTTTTGTCTTCACATCAAGTGACCTTTCTTAGAAGAAGAAAGCACAGAAAAATCCTTTTTGTCTGTGTTCTTGTGTCTAGCATAAATAAGGAAAGAGACGTTTGGATCATTCCAACGGATATAAACTTTGAATAATTCTTCTTCAGTTTTCAGCAAATGCATCAGAGTCTAATTATATCAGAGCCTTCTGAAGATGATCAGAGTTTTGCTGAATCAGAGTCTTCTGCAGCAGGTGTGCTTTTAGCGTGTTTAAGATCAGAGCATATTTGAGACAGATCTTCAGTACTGGCAGCTTTAGTACTTTCAGAATCTTCTGTAGAAACTATGCTTTGAAAAACTCTTCATACAAAATTAGTCTTTGGTTCAGATGCTTCTGACTTGCTTCAGATTCTTCTGGAGCTTCTGCTTCAGATCCTTCTAGAGGCTACGCTCAGGATCTTCTGTTGGCAGCAATCAGAATCTTCTAATGGATGCATCTGGCGTTTCAGAGTCTAGCGAATTTCTTATGTTCAATTCTGATTTGCTTCTGGAGTGTTAATTCCTTTACTATCTGCAGTAAAACCTCTTAAGCAAATTTTAGAGTATATAATTCTTAATTACAAAATTTCATAATAGTTATCATCAAAACGTAGAGATATTATTAAGAACCAGTCTGTGTTCTAACAATCTCCCCCTTTTTGATGATGACAAAAACATCAGAAATTTTGTTTAATTGAAAATATAATAATTATAACTCCCCATGAGATGATGAATCTCCCCCTGAATTAAATACAAATAAGGAATAGAAACTTCCCTTTTGTCTTGAGTAATTTTCAGAGTTAGATCTTGATTGTTCTTTTAACATTTGAGAGTCAAAGTGTCTTGCAAATTTCAGAGTCAGAGTTTGATAATTGTCAAATGATATGAGAGTCTCAGAGTTTCTTTTACAGAGTGTACTTATCAAATGTTCTGAAATACTCAGATTTAATGTTAGATAGAATAGATATGTCTGAAGTTTCATTCTGGTGAAGTTTAATTAAACAGTTCAGATCTATATTTTCTCCCCCTTTTTTGTCATAAGCAAAAAGTAAAAACTTTAAAAAGACAAATAAAAGGAAAACAGTAAATGAGATAAATCATGTGGAGAAAACTTTGAAACATTCATTCAATTCAGTTCATAGCAAGAGTACATGCATCAGAAGATATTCAAAAATACATAAGCAAACATCAGATGCAAAAACATCAGAATGAAAAAAATGAAAAACTAAGAGTATTTTGACAAAAGCATCTTCGACAGATCCGTGATCTTAGAGGAGGACTGTTCTTGCTTTGACATCTACTTAGCCATTGTTTCATTCTTCTGATCCTGTTTTGACATCCACTCAGTCATGTCTTCATACTTTTTATCCTGTTTGGCCATCCAAGACTTGATCTCTGATTGACCAGCTTCCAGAGCAGCAATTTTATCCTCAAAATCTGGATGTTCTTTCTTAATCTCAGATGAAGAAGGTTGAACATTTTCTGGAGCTTGAACATAGTCAATTTCCATAGGGTCTGTAGAGCTTGGAGCATTAGAGCCAGAAGGAAGTTCTACCAGAGTCATGGCCAAAGGGTTGTCTTTAGATGCAGATTCAGTAGTTTCTTCTGATGATGGAGGAGCATCTGTAAGAAGTAATGGTCCAGATCTCTTGACAGTCCAGAACAAACTTCGTGCAACTTCAGCAAATCTGAGCTTCGCATCATCAGAACATATGTTCTTCAGATTTGATGCTACAGTGTTGAATCTGTTGATGAATCCATTCCAGATGACATCAGATTCTTGTGCATCCATTGTTGCTGAACACTTCTTCTGTACAGTACCTAAATACATCTGTATTTCTTGCAAAAAGCATGTAAATAAATGATCAATGTTCAGTCTAAGTTTGGGGTGTAACAGAGTCTCCAATGTTATTGGTTTTGGTTGAGGAGTATGTGGAAATAAGGATTTCTGAATGGAAATTAGAGGAGGAGGGTAGTATGGTATGAAAGGAATTTCAGTGGATTTGTCAGGTTTGGATCTGTTTAAAGCATTTAACAGATTTGGTTTTGCTCTGGTGTGATAGGAAACCACATCAAAAGGTTTATTTTAGTAAGGTTGGAAGGTAGATTTTGCAGGTTCATCAGAAGCAGCAGGTTTATCAGATGAAACAGGTATAGCTGAAGTAACAGCTTTTGCAGATTTAGCAGAATATGATATTGTTGCTAATGAACCTACATCTGACATTGATTGAATATAGGTGAGAAGCACAGATGGTAGGGTGATTGCAAGTTTGGGTTTCAAGGGAGTGATAGGGTCAGAGGGTTCAACTCTGTCATAGAAATCTTTGAGTTTGAAACCATAGGCAAGATTGTGAAAAAGAGATGAGAATTGTGCACATGAAATAGATGTTCTTGGGTTAGATGTTGGGTTAGGATTTGGAATCAGGATTTCAGATGCTGGATTAGGTGTGGGAGTAGGATCTGAAATAGGAACTTTGGAAGATACAGGGGGTTCTGGTTGGTTTACCTCAGAATCTCTGTGAGAAGGGGAGATTAGAAAATCTGGGTGAATGTCAGATTCTGAGGAATTTGATGAATTGGTTGGTGTGCAAGAAGTAGAAGACACTTGAAAAACAGTTTTCAGAGGTGTAACATCAAGAACTTCTGTCTCAGGGATGTTGGTTTCAGAAGGATTGGTTGATTCTGAAGGATTTTCAGAGGGTTTTGATGGGGGTTCTGAGGTGGGTGGATCAGATGAAATTTTTATGGGTTCAGAGGAAACTGGAACAGATGCAGTGGGTTCAAATGATTTTTGTGGTTGATGTTTAGAGTCTTTTTCTGGTAGAGGTTCAGATGATTTTTCAGATTGTTTTTCTTGAGGTTGGTGTTGTTGTTTAGATGGCTTTTGTTGTTGATGGTTTAGGTACAGAGGATTGTTTTACAGGTGAGATTGAAATTGGATTAGAAGATTTTTGAGGAGATGGAATAGAAACATGAGGTGGAGAAGTAACAGATTTATTTTGTGTAGAGGGTGGTTTTGGAATAGACTTAACATTTGAATCATTTATAACAATAAGATTTGCAGAAGATACAAAAGTTTTAGTACCTTTGATTTTGATGCGTTTAGCAGGAACAGAAGGAGTGTCTTCAGATTCTTTCCTCTTTAGCAGCTTCTGTGGCTTCTCAGCAATCTTGGGCTTTTTCTGAACAGGTGCAGCTTCTGCTTCTGGTTGAGTCCTCTTTCTTGGTGTTTCTTCTTCTTCTACAACAGGCAATGGTTGTCTTGCTCTCTTTATAATATCTGCAGGAATAGGCTTTCCTTCTGCCTTGCACTCATCAATATATCTTACAACAATTTCCCTTGGTTCTTCAGCATAGAACAGAGGGTAATCATCTACAAGAGTTCTTTTCTGACTCAGTTCAGAAATGTTCAGCTTCTTGGGAGCTGTTGTGAGTTCTTCCACTATTTTTAGTCTCTTATGACTTTTGGCATTCAGAGGCTTTCCCAAAATAAATTCCAATTCCTCTGTGACTCCAGCAGCGTACATAGCAGTTACAAGTCCATTCTCTGTTAGAAAATTGTCGCTTCTGCGAAAATAAGGTGCCGGCAAAACAGAATAGTCGCCACCTTTCGTTATTTATCCCTCGGAGCGGGAAAGGAAACGATCGGAAAAACCTGACGAAAAAAGGGTAAGACAAGGTTATCGCAACCGTTGTCTGGGTTTGGGAGTCGGTTACGCAAGGGGAAGGTATTAGCACCCCTCACGTCCGTCGTACTCGACGGGATCCACGCTTGCTGTGTTTACTGGACGAGTTGGTTTATCTATCTACCTATCAAGGCTGGCTTAAACAGAAAAGAAAATGACTCAGCAAAGCGTCGCACTTTATGCCTACGTATTCTCATCAGAGAATGAGAAATCAGAGTCAACGTAGTTCGGCCTACGACGGGTTACGGGGAAGGTGGCTCGCCAATACATCAGTATTGTGCCTACGTACTCTCAACAGGTATGAGAGATCAGAGCTTACGTAGTTCGGGATACTACGTATTACGGGGATTCAGATTCATCTGTTTTATCGAGTAGGGTTAAACAACAGTTCCAGCAGTTAGGGACAAAGCCTGTTTGCGGTGGCGCTGAAGTTTAACGACACTCTTTTCTTCAGAAAAGCTTTCCTTTGAATTATGGGCCCACGGGGCAAAAAGGTTTGAAGTTTGTTTTCTATCTTTTACGAAATAAGTGTTTTTTATTGTGTTTGCAATTTCAATCGCACTAAAGACTATGACCTGAGAGTGAATGCGTCGCATGTCACCCAAAGGGTGCCATACTAAACATCCAGAATGTGGGAAAGAAACTCTCCCACAATCCTTTCTCAGATAGCTTAAGGCTCGTAACGTACGAAA
Source organism: Lathyrus sativus (assembly GCA_963859935.3). NCBI lineage: Eukaryota > Viridiplantae > Streptophyta > Magnoliopsida > Fabales > Fabaceae > Lathyrus > Lathyrus sativus. The sequence continues at coordinate 115,486,076 of OZ012736.1, read as the reverse complement.
GAAATCATTCATGATTATTGTATCTTAAACTGTTTTGAGATGAGAAGAGAACAGGCTCAACTACGGGGAGACTATCAAGTCCTACTGTTGTCATGCCAAGGATTCATCCTATGGTTGAGGTTTGAAACAGGGAACTCCTAGAAGTTATCATGCATAGGTTTCAACCTAAAGTTCTATCATCATTTCCTTATCAAAGGAAATGAGAGTCCTAAGGGATCATGTCAATGATACATAGAAACAGATAAAGCATCAGCTTAAACAGTAAACAATAAACGACTTTAAAATGCATGCAATGCAAGTGAGGGAGGAAATGTGTGTGGGGCAGTAGCCTCCACAAGCTCATCTCAACCTCAAGCCAGAATGAATAACAGTAATCATACTGAAAGATAAAACATGCTATCAAGCAAAATACAGTAAACTGCAATCATACAGAAGAAATAAAATCAGGCTATCAAGCAAACAAACCACATGGGCAAGGGAGCAGGGCTCTACCGAATACCCGCAAGCAAAGCCATACAGTAACAGTACAAGCAGAGGGAGCAACTCAACCTCTAGTGCAATCATGCTCCTAGATTAAAGCTAGTCTAGATATGGACTTATTATAATGCATCAAGCAAGTCAAACAAGGCACATCAGCAATACAGAGAAGAAACAGACAAGAAAGCAGATCAACTCCTCTCTCAATTCCAAGCTTCAGCTCTTCTAATAGCAACTCAGTCTTCAAACCTCAATCACTCTTGACAAATATCAATTTGCTTCTCCAGGCTTCAACCCTTCAACATAAGTTTCAACTTATTCCCTTTCTCCAAGCTTCAGCTCCTTAGTCAATTCCACCTTCAGGCTTCACTCTTAACTACAAGTACCAACTTGATTCCTTCAGGCTCTCCAAGCATCAATGTAAGTATTAACTTATCCTCTACTCTTCAAGCTTCAGCTCTTTAGTCAATCTCAATTGGATCCTCTTCATAAGTATCAACTTAGTCTTCAAGCTCTCTTTGCTTTACCAGTCTCAACTTGGTCTTCTCTTCTTACAAGCTTCAGCTTCTCAGAGTAATCCTCAATCATCTGGAAATGTCAACTTCATCCTTCAGTCTTTACTGGATCTTCATTGGGTCTTCAAGTATCAACTTGTTTCTTCTTGCTCTTCAAGCTTCAGCTACAATGGCAATGCTCAGGGAATCATCCTCTTCCATACTCTTCAATGAAGTCTTCATCTTCACACTCAAGCCCAACATCTTCAAGATACTCAAACCAGAAGAAGTCACTTAACTGGATAAGCAAAAGTTATATTTCCTAGGTACAATCACTTATCCCTCCTAAGGAGGGGGGTGAATACCATGGAAGGACCTTGAATCATGGGGAAGAATGGAGGTGAAAGATACCATCCATGTTTAAGAAAGAAATTAACTAGGTCTAAGCTCTACTTAATTCCTAACCCTAAAACAACAACAAAACAAACAAGGCTTCAAGCTCTCAAGCTCCTTATTCAATCTTCAAGTCTTCTACTATGCTCCTCCATGCTCCTCAAAGCAAGACCAAGCCCACCAAGCCAAGCAAAAACCCACAAAGCAAGGCAAAACAAAATACAAGCCCACAAGGGCAACACAAACAACAATCAACTACAAAAATCAATTAAAAATAGTATACTATTATATTAAAATCTAATATAATTTCTAGGGGATCCTATATACCTACCCTTAATATCCTATATGTCCCAATGTCTAACTTGACCTAGAAACCCAAAATTCTAGTGTTATTGTGGACCTATGTTAAGGATTGACCTAATTCTATACAACCTAAAGTCATCTAATCAAAACTAATCAAAACTTAATTACAAAATTATGGCATAAATCCAGAGGGGAGCTAATGTCCTAATCTAACTATCCTAAAAAGAATGGTTCAAAAATTCAAAGGGAACTAGCTAAACAAAATTCTACAAATCTATGCATCAACATAAAATGAATTAAAAGCTATTAAAAGAGAAAATACACAAAAAATATTAAAAATGCATGAAATGCAAATATTTTGATTTTATAATTTTCTAGACATCAATGTGAAATAGGAGAAAAAATTCCCATGCAAAAATAATTAATTTTCTATTTAATATGATTTTTCAAAGATTAAAAAAAATGGAGAAAAAGAAAACAAAATGGTAAATGATTGGTGCAGATAGCAACCCAGTGCAGTTCAATATGAGGATGGGCCCTAAATGGGGGTGTCATCAGCAAACACGCTAGGCCCAATTATTTAATCAGAAAACACTCAAAAATATAAGGAAAAAGGAAAAATATGCGGTGCATTTAGTAAAGAAATTCAGTTCAAATCATCAATGGGCCACAGATGGGGGTGTGGCTATCAATCAGTCCACTAAAGCCCAAGACCACCACTTTAATGAAGCGCCTCGTTTCATTGTCTTCAGACTTCCCTCTTCAATTGCGAAATTGAATCTCAGCCTTTAGATCAAAGTCCAGTCAATGAGTCCACTCTCCATCCAACGGCCAGCACATCATCTTCTTCCTTCAGCCAGGGTTTGAATGAAGAAGCCATGGAAAAAGAGCTTCATAGCTCAAGCTTCTCCTAACTCGTATCACCTCAATTCTCAACCAAAATCCATGGTTCAAAACCCTAATCTGTTCTAAATTCCATGCTGATTATGATCATCACCTTAGAATTCAAGGAATCATCCTCAATCTCTAAACCCGATAATGAATCAAAACTATGCTCAAACTTCAACTATAACCATTCTTGAAATTAAAGTGATCAATCTCTTCCTCATGCTACACTGGTCAATTCTTGCTATCATACCACGATTATCTCTCAAGATTCAGCAAGTTATGGTGGTAAACAGAAATGGTGTCACTATCTTGAACTTCACCAAATGCTCTCAAACTTTCCAGAATCCATCTCCTACTTGTCTCTAACCATTCTAACCTAACAAATCTAACTAATTATGCTTAAATTAAGGTGTAGAAGAAAAGTTGCAAACCTGTCAAATCTTGAATATCAGATAGGTCAAAGCTTCACTTCAACCTCTCAAACTCTTCAGAATCACTCCTTGATTGATGTTAATGCTTCTGTTTGCAAAAGATTTGATCAAGGAAGCTTGAATCTCCAAATCCGATTGTGACTTGCAGCCTCCAAAATCCAAATGCTATCTCCTCAATTTTTCATGATCTTGCCCTCAATTTGGTATGCACACATTCAATATGATCAATGGAAGGTGTTAGGATTGAAAGAATCAATGGAAATGGTGTGGAATGTAGAAATTGATTTCAACTTGCAATGGAAGAAATTGAAATGGCTATCTCACTCTCCTCTCTAATCTCTCACCAAACTTGCATCTGAGCAAGTTCTAATCACTATATAGGATGATTCTAAACCATCCAGAACTTTCTGGAATCATCCAATGAGAATTTGAGATTCTCATGTCATGAGTTTTTGATTTCAACTCATCTCACATGCCATCTTGTGTTATACCTCTTGCAGCACTTGTATCTGACTTGAAAATCTCCTTAGATGAGATACATGACATGTTAGGATACTTAACTAGCTTGTGTATTGAGTTTCCTTGTGTTTTGCATATGTACCTTAATATGCAAGTAACCATTTTCCAAAGCAAGTCCATGATCTAGGCCCCAACTCAAAAATGTGGCTGAACCATTGTTTCTAAAATGTCTTTTAGAGTCAAAATGACCTATTACATGCCATGGTTTGGATGTGTAGCTTGGAAGTTTCAATTTCCAACTTTGACTTATTTAACTTATGCCTCCATTTTAGGTCATTTTTACCATTTTGAGATACAAGCCTTTTCAACATCTCATGACCTCCTTTCTAGCCTTAAAACATCATTTTAAGCAAGTTTTATGTTGAAGATTTTTCAATTTGAAGCTTGGAAATAGGAGTTATGGCCTTATGCTTGAAATGACCTGTAATCTCCAAATGACCAAAATGCCCTTGACTTGTCAAAGCCATAACTTGAGTTCTACAAATCCTATCAAGGACTTCTTGTACTCTCTAGAAATCTAAGAAGATAAGGAACAACATTCATGTTAACCAAAAGTTCATAGGAATCATCCTTCTATGGAAAAAGTTGGATGCAAGTTGGGTGACTTTCAATGCCCCAGATTCACATACCTCAGATGACCTATAACTTGTCAAAGTCATAACTTGAGTTCTACAAATCCTATCAAGGACTTCTAGTACTAAAATTAAATCTAAGAACAAGCTCTACAACTTCCATGTTGGGGGAAAGATGAGATGACAAACACATCTTGGGCTAAACTGCCTTGAAGATAGGGGTCAAACTAGGGGATTTTACACTGTCAAGCCTTAGAAACGTTAGCTTGAAACTTCTCAAACTCCTCAATCATGATGAGTTGACCTTGGAATCATCCTTATAGCATCTCAATGCATCAATCCATAATCACATGGCTCTTGGATTAGGTATCAACCCTCTCCAAATCATTAGTTGACCTAGGGTTGACCCAGTCAAACCCTAATTATACCACTCATGGCTGAGGCTTCTTATTCTTGCACAATAACCTGTCTAGGCTTCATGATGGCTTTCAAGACATCTCATAAGCTCTCTCAAAGCTTCAAGTCCATCCTCATAGCTTCAGAATCACTTGAGGAGCTCCCACAACTCTCAAGTGAGGAGACACACAACCTTGGTTTCAACCAATCTCTCTGAGGATCTCTTAACTTCTCTGACAAAGATATCAACCCTTGAACACTTGAATAAACTTCTTGGCTAGCTTCAAGGTCTTTATTGGTACTCATACCTCTTGATCTCCTGCATACATGTCAATGAAATGCAAGTGATAATGCTAATGTGAATGAAATGAACCACAAGCTAGGTAAAGAAATCTTGGTCAAATTTTGGGGTGCAACAACTGCCCCTATTCAAACGGCTTGGACCTGACTGGGTGAGGAGCGAACGGATCTCAGCCAATCAAGGTAAAAGACGGTTGAATACCAACAAACCCGGAAATTTTCCAACTGCACAAGTACACGGTACTCTGATGGGAACAAATCTTCGAAAACTGAAATATTAGTTGCACGACAACTAGCTGGATAATTGGTCACACGGTAACCGGTAATACATGGTCGATCATGCCGTCAGGCATCAAGATTCCTCGGGACTCATCAGGTCAACAGTCAGGTTAGTCATGCCGTCGGGCATTCAAAGAAAACTTTCGGGCATCAGCCAGACTCCACCAGTAAGTCGGGAATAGGATTCTCGGTCAATCATGAACCAATTGGGGTTATCCAAACTTCTGCCATCAGGCACTCTGCATCAGCTGAGAGAACTGCTTTGTTAACACGGTCGGACTTCAATCATCAAGTCTTCAGGGGAAATTTCAACTTCGCTGTTCAGAAACCTGCTGGGGATGACGCACCTCCGCTGGGGATTCAAGTAACTCTGCTTCGGGGATCTAGGAATCATTCTGGATGAATCAACTCTGCTGAGGACTTCAAGAATCATCTTGGACACATAAATCCGCCGGGGACTTCAAGAATCATCCTGAACCGATAACTATGCTGGAGATTTCAAGAATCATCCTGAGCAACCACTCTGCCGGGGACTCTAAGCATCAACTTGAGCAACCAACTCTGGCGACTGCACTGGGGAATTCAAGAATCATCTTGAGCAAACGGCCTTGCCGGGGAATTCAAGAATCATCTTGAGCAAGTGACTCCGTTGGGGAGAATTCAAGAATCATCTTGAGCAATCAACTCTGCGGCGGAACACCTGCAAAACAAGAACGGTAACAACCTAGATCATGCTTATCATGCATATGCTTTGGCAATGGCGCAATGCTCCACACGGTGGAAATGCTATGCGTTTATGATAAATGCTATGCAGTCATGCAAAATGATGCGATCCCGTCAGCAAAATAAATGCTGAAGGGAGAATCCTCCTGTCAAGGAGAAAGAACTACTCAGATAGGGGGAAGGAATCATCCTGCTGAGGAGAACAAGGTCACACCAATCTCAATCGGGTGCTGCGGGGAAGTGAAGTTCAGTTGACTGCTGTAGGGGAACGAAGCTCTACGAGAACCTGGACCTGCTGAGGGAAAGCGATGTCAATCGCGGGAATAAACTGCACGGCCTTCACGGCTACTTCCCCGGAGATAACGACTCTGGTGGGGCAATATGGCATCAGCTATTCAACACTCCACTGGGGAAAACCAATCATGGCCTGAGCGGCTTCCAAGAACTCGGCTCTCTTGGGGGTCTGCGAACCCGGCTGAGGAAGAAGAAATCATTCTGCTTGCTGGGGAGAGTACGACTCTGTGGGGAATCTCGATTCCGCTGGAGACTTCAGTCTTGAACCATCAGTTGCTGCACACTTCGGTGAATGACTCAGCTGAGGAGATGACGTTCCTTCAGGATGCATCTGATTGGGGAGAGAATCTTCTATGCTTGGGGAGACATATCAATGCTCACGATCTCGTGTTCAGACTCTGCGGGGAGAGGCTGCTGAACTTTGCTGGAGAGGGAGGAATCATCCTGCTTGGGGATGCACGCGGCGCACTGTCTGGAATATGCTACACCTGCAACAACACAAACAACCAGACAAGATACCCTTCTCAAAGGGACCTATCAAGGCTATCATCTTGTGACAATGTTCAAGTAATTCATTGTTTCAACAATCAGTGGCCTAGGCCAGTAAGTTTATGTATGCGCATTTTATCAAAAACATTGGCGTTCTTTTTCGCAAACAAAACAGATAAATGCTAAACAGGCAAACAAAATTGCCGAATAGTATACATTTTATTGATAACGAACCCCTGAATGGGTAAAAATGTTTTACAACAGATGCAAGCCCCTGGAATGAGGAAGCCGCGCAACAAATAAAACATAAATATACATCAGTATATACAAATGTCGGCAACGAGGCGTAGACGAACACCATGAGTTGATCCCTCTATGACCCACTCGACTTCGATACCTCTCCGACGCTTCAGCTTCAGAAGAGATTGATTCAGATAAACGGCCCTCAGGTCTTCCAAACCACTAAACAAAGAAAGTCCACACGCGGAACGCAGTCATTTGCTTTTTCAAATCCCTAACTTTTGCGTGAACCGCCCTTTGCGGGTTTTCAGTTCACCGGGATACCCTTTTTTGCCAAAGCCGCCCATCCGGGTTTTCGACTTTGCGGGTGTACATTTTTTCAATTTATATCCCTAATTTTTGCCCGAACCTTTTTCCTTTTTTATGGTTCGCCGGGATGCCCCATTTTTGCCTGGACTCTCTTTTTACTGTCCAGCGGGTCGCTTTCAAGCAAAGTATTTTTTAACTGCGTCCGCGTTCACCGGGGATGCAAAATCTTCACCATCCATCGTGGATAACAACAAAGCTACTCCCGAGAAGACCTTGCTGATGACATACGGACCTTCGTAATACGGAGTCCACTTGCCCCGGTGATCGGAGTGTGGAGGAAGAATCTTCTTCAAGACGAGATCACCCGTCTGAAAGCTTCTAGGACGCACCTTCTTATCATAAGCTTTCTTCATTCGGATTTGGTACAAACGACCATGCGCAATCGATGCCAACCTCTTCTCATCCCTCAGGCTGAGTTGGTTCAGTCGAATCTTAATCCATTCTGCCTCGTCGAGTTTCACATCAACCAAAACTCGCAAAGAAGGGATCTCCACTTCTAACGGTAGGACTGCTTCCATACCGTACACCAAGGAGAAAGGAGTTGCCCCGGTCGACGTACGTACCGTCGTACGATAACCGTGCAGGGCAAATGGCAGCATCTCGTGCCAATCTTTGTAGGTCACAACCATCTTCTGAACAATCTTCTTTATGTTCTTATTGGTCGCTTCAACGGCGCCATTCATCTTCGGCCGGTAAGGAGATGAGTTGTGGTGTTCAATCTTGAAACTCTGGCACAACTCCTTCATCATCTTGTTATTCAGATTCGAACCATTATCAGTAATAATCCGCTCGGGAATCCCGTAACGGCAGATGATGTCCCTCTTTATGAATTTAGCCACCACTTGCTTGGTCACATTAGCGTATGAGGCTGCCTCCACCCACTTGGTGAAGTAGTCGATAGCTACTAGAATGAAGCGATGACCGTTAGATGCAGTGGGCTCGATCTTGCCTATCATGTCGATGCCCCACATGGAGAACGACCACGGGGAGGACATGACATTTAACGGGCACGGCGGCACATGAACTTTATCAGCATAAATCTGGCATTTATGACATCTCTTTGCGAATTTGAAGCAATCTGATTCCATCGTCAGCCAGTAGTACCCTGCTCTCAGGATCTTTCTTGTCATAGCATGCCCGCCGGCGTGCGTACCAAATGTGCCTTCATGGACTTCTTCCATGAGCATACTCGCCTCTTTCTCATCTACACATCTGAGTAGCACGAGATCATGGTTTCTTTTATACAAAACTCCATCAGGATTGAGATAAAAATTTCCAGACAGCCTCCTCAGAGTCTTCTTATCCTGGGTTGACGCTCCCGCAGGATACTCCTTAGTCATAAGGAAGGTTTGGATGTCGTGGAACCATGGCTTGCCGTCGGCGTCTTCCTCGATCGCAAAGACGAATGCAGGTCTATCAAGACGGGAAAGGACAATTCTTGGAGCTTCATTCCAAAAATTGACTTTATACATCGAAGCCAAAGTGGCTAAGGCATCAGCCATCTGGTTTTCTGCTCTGGGCACATGATGGAGTTCCACTCGATCAAAGAACGGGAGTAACCTTCTGGCATAGTTCATGTACGGCACCAAATTCGATTGACGAGTCTCCCACTCCCCTTTAATCTGGTTGATCACAAGCGCCGAGTCACCATATACGTCTAGGTTCTTGATTCTCAAATCAATTGCTTCTTCTAGACCCATGATGCATACTTCGTAATCCGCCTCGTTATTGGTGACTGGAAATGTCAGTCTCGCAGTGAACGGGACGTGGGATCCGTGGGGAGTCGTGATGATCACCCCGATACCACTTCCATAAGAATTAACCGCCCCGTCAAATATCAATTTCCACTGGGATTTCCTATCTGGCCCCTCGTCGGGCAACGGTTCATCGCAATCCTTCGCTTTGAGAAACATGATATCCTCATCAGGGAATTCAAATTTCATCGGCTAGTAATCCTCGATCGGCTGTTCGGCAAGGTAATCAGACAATACGCTTCCCTTGATGGCCTTCTGGGAAACGTACTGAATGTCATATTCCGTCAACACCATTTGCCATCTGGCAATCCTGCCCGAAAGAGCCTGCTTCTCGAAGACGTACTTGATCGGATCCATCTTCGAAATTAGCATGGTGGTGTGATTGAGCATGTACTGTCGTAAACGTTTGGCAGCCCAGGCTAGTGCGCAACACGTTTTCTCCAGCATCGAGTAGCGAGATTCACAATCTGTGAACTTTTTACTCAAATAGTAAATGGCATGCTCCTTTCTGCCCGTCTCGTCGTGCTGACCGAGAACACACCCCATACTATTCTCAAGAACTGTCAAGTACATGATTAGTGGCCGTCCAGCCACTGGGGGTATCATGATTGGAGGTTCCTGAAGATACTGCTTTATCTTGTCGAATGCCTTCTGGCAATCCTCGTTCCAGGTAATCGCCTGATCTTTCTTTAAAAGCTTGAACATCGGTTCACACGTGGCCGTGAGCTGAGAGATAAACCTTGCAATGTAGTTTATTCGGCCTAGGAAACCAAGAACTTCTTTTTCTGTTTTTGGCACTGGGATTTCTTGTATGGCTTTTATTTTCGCAGGATCAACCTCGATGCCTCTTTCGCTCACGATAAACCCCAGTAACTTTCCGGACCGTACTCCGAAAGTACACTTGTTAGGATTCAGCCTCAACCTGAACTTCCTAAGCCTCTCAAAAAGCTTCAGCAAATTGACCAGATGTCCCTCCTCCGTTTGGGACTTCGCAATCATGTCATCAACATAGACTTCAATCTCATGATGAATCATGTCATGAAACAAAGTAACCATAGCTCGTTGGTAAGTGGCCCCTACGTTCTTTAGATCGAAAGACATTACCTTATAGCAAAATGTTCCCTAGTGTAATACCCCAAATTTTGCCCTAAGATTTGTCGTCGCATTTCATTGCATTTTTATTGCATTTAATCAATTACTAACAAATTTGTGTAGTCGTTTGACTTTTTGCAGGTAAATATCATATGGCATGCATTTTTTTTCTAAAAAGTAAAAATGGCACAATTGGCAGGAGGACATGTGTAAGGAGTTATGAGTGTGAGAGGTTGAGAGTTCGAATCTCACCTTTGTCACTTTTTTGTTTTTTATTATTTTTACTCTAAATTTTTCTATCTTTCATTAAAAAAATAACAAAAATAGTTTTTTATTATTATTTAATTATTATTTTCGTATTTTAATTAAATCATTTTTTAAAGTATTATTTTTTTCACTTTTTTCTAAATTATTCATAAAAATATCCAAAAAATCATAAAATAAAAAATATTGAAAAAAATTTTGTTCTTTTTATAATATTTTTGATTTTAGGAATCAATAGGATTATTAGTTTTTATTTTAAGTTTATTTTAATTATTTTAAATTATTTAAATTTTATTTTTTCTTAACTAATTATTTAGTTTGGGCTTTAAAATGGGCTTTAGGGACATTATTGACAATTTGGTGTTAACCCTAATTTGTTCCCTATATATACATGTGTTGCCTTGTTGGAAAAAAGGGGGGAGAATGAAAAAAACCTAAGAGGAGTGAGTGTCGTTTGCCGTTATTTAGTTTTCTTCTTCATCCATTACTATTGTTTCTTTTTCTTCATCGTTTACCGTTATTTCTTTTCCTTCATCTATTACTGTTGTTTCTTTTTCTTAATCTTTTACCGTTATTTCTTTTTCTTCATCTTTTACCGTTATTTCTTTTTCTTCATCTATTACCGTTATTTCTTTTTCTTTATCTATTACTGTTACGTTTATATATATATAATTTTTAAATTGTTAGAGTTTATATATATAAGATTAATTTTTGATCGAATTATGTCGATACGATGTTTGCACATTTGTGTGCATGACGCGTGACATTTGTGTTAGTTCGATCTGGTTGCGATGATCGCATTTTTGTGTGAGCAATAATACTATTTTTTGCTTAATTTCTTTTTCTTTGCGATAAATTTTGTTTCGTCCGATTTAGATCTGGTTGCGATGAGCGCATTTCTGCGTTAGCAACATTGTTGGGTTATTTGGCACATTTAAAATTCATTATTGCTTTATTATTATTATTATTATTATTATTATTATTAGTATTATTATTATTATCATTATTTATTATTATTATCATTATTATCATTATTATTACCATTATTATTATTATTGTTATCATTAATTTATTAAAACTTGTTATAATATAAAAATCTGTTTTTTAAAATAAATAACATAAACATCTTTTCCAAATTAATATGAAAACCTATTATTTTTAAGAAAAACTTTTTTTTAGATAAATATAAAATAATAACTAAAATCTTTTTTTTTTTTAAATAATAACTAGAACCGTTATTTATTTTATTTTATTATTGTTCAATTCAAATTTCATTATCATATTGTATCTGCTCCTCTCATGTAACCTCGCGAACTTAACAATCGCTCTTTAAATTCTGCCTTTAAATTTCTGCTTGCATGGTTTAAATTATGACATTATCTCTCTGTTTGCATGATTCAATTATCTCACGCGTTTACCATTATTTCTGTCACATTGCACACATCCGAAGGTTAGGTCTAACTGTTTGGCCGCCGCGCCAATAGTCCGTAAAACTTCACACATTCAATTTCAAATCCTCAAAACTACAAACTACAAACCCTAATTTTCACAAATGCCTCGCCGCATGCAAGATTACAATTTTACCCCTAGCATTAGGTCAAAGAGCCGCCGCGCTCATTTTAGGGTTTCCCGCCGCGGAATCCCTAACCTAACCCTAATTCACTTAACAAATTCAACATAGAAATAGGAGTTTCAAAGACTCCACGTAAGCGTGTCCTTAAGATGCGTTTATTCCCCTTGAGACCTTGACCACAGTCAAGAAGTTTCTAACCTCCCTATTGAGGGGAACTACGATTACTCTGATTCCACTCCCGTAAGGATACGTAGGCACAAGATGCGATGTCTTGCCGAGTAAACTTAGAATTAACCCCTTAGGTCTCTTTTCTCACTTTTAATCCTTTGTACATATACCTTAAGCAAATAAATAAAGCAAATAGTAAACATTTGAATAAAAGGTTCCTGTAGAGTACTACAGAAGTTTAGGGTGCTAATACCTTCCCTAAATTTAACCAACCCCCGAACCCTAGATCTTTCCCCGCATTGTGTTTACGATGCAAAAATAGGTTTTCCCTCTTTTGACCTTTTCCTTCGGATAAATCAAAGAGCGGTTGTGAATTGAATTGCGATTCAAACTCATTAATAGTTTGTGATCCTATTTCCACCGCAACAGAAAATGGCGACTTCACTGGGGACTTTCTAAACTTTTGAGGGTTACCCCTAATTTGTTCATGTTTATTACTATTTGCTTTACTATTCATTTACATGTATATATTGTACTTTGATTTTTGGATGGTTCCTTGTGCTGTGAGATAAGTCCTACGCCCGGACTAGTGACATTATTGTAGGATGGGGATATATTCGATGAGGCTTATAGGGAGTGAATCCCGACCAAGCTGATTCGAGAATCACCGCTCAGTTGAGACCTTTTCGAAAATGGTACGGTTGAACGAGTAATCGCGAAAACTTTTTCCATGGTCGATTGGAGTCTGTGATATTGGGGACCGTAGTACCTTTACACCACCTCGTCCTTATTTAGGACGTAGTGCGGGAGCTATGTGGGAGTAATCTTACAACGGCTGCTACGCGATACTACACTCAAAAGAGGTTCTCTTGAGAATATTATTCACCCCCGAGTCAGTCGGAAGGTTGATAATATCCGAAAGATGGGCTGATGACTTTGGGCACTTTGTAGAACCTTGTTCGGCAGGTACAACTAACCTATAGTACACTCCTTTTGGGATGGGTAGACCTTGACTCCGCTCACGTTCCTTTAACCTAGGACTTTGTGTGCTTTCATGCATTGCATCCATAAAGCATCTCATTGCATTGTATTTCATGGAGTTCAAATATCATTTATGGATATCGCGGGATACCATAAATAAAAAAAAATAAAATGAAAAAACAAGAAGAAGATTTCCTTGGTACCCTACGACATTCGTAAATGTTTGAATTCCATGAAATCTTCATTTGCATCATAGCATCACTTACTTTCTTGCATTGCATGTGTCTTCCGTTTTCTCATGTTCGGTTCTCTCGCCTTCTAGTTTCGTCACCCTGAGTTCTCGGCACCAGTACAACACCAGAGCTCAAACTCGGAAAAGAATGGAGGATCAGGCAAAAGAGATTGATCGCCTTAGCAATGAACTTGAAGACCATCGAGGGGGTATGGGGCGTATGATGGAATTGTTACATGTCATGAATGCTAAGATGGATACCCAGCCCACTGTTGTTTCCGAGGTTACCGGCGTTACTGTAGACCCTCCACCAAGTGTGACCGTAGCAAGGGACCCACCTTATGGTCTTGCTCCGGGTTTTGTGCCTCCTCAAGCCGCTGTTCCGATTAATCAGCCTGTTCAGCAAGCCGTGCCTTTATTTTCTGAAGTTCCTAGGGGGGCTCCCATCTTTGCACCACCTGTTGTACACACCCGTGCGCAACCGTACTTCAATGAGACCGTTTTTGATGATCTTGATGAGAATGTTGAAGGGTATGAGAAACGTGATAAGCTTCGTGAGGAAGTAAACACCATCGTCCAGAGATTGAAAAAAGTAGAGGGTGATCAAGTTTTTGGGACTGCTGCAAGGGATGTTTGTTTGGTCTCGGGTTTGGTTATTCCCCCGAAGTTCAAAACTCCGAACTTCGATCGTTATGAAGGTGCCACCTGTCCTAAGAGTCATCTGATCATGTATTATCGCAAAATGGCTGCCCATGTTGAGAATGATAAACTGATGATTCATTGCTTCCAAGATAGTTTGAAGGGTGCTTCTCCCAAGTGGTATTTAACTTTGGACCAGTCTCGCGTTAAGAGTTTCCAGGATTTATCTGACGCTTTCATCAAACACTACAAGTACAATATCGATCTGGCTCCTGACAGAAGATAGTTGTTGAGTATGTCACAAAAGAATTCTGAGTCATTCAAAGAGTATGCTCAAAGGTGGAGAGAGATTGCTTCGCAGGTAGAACCTCCTTTGACCGAGAAAGAGTTAGCTGATTGGTTTGTCGATACGGTTCGTCCAGAATTTTACGAAAGAATGGTGGGTAGTGTGACTTCAAATTTCTCTGACATCGTTGCTGTGGGTGTCAAGATTGAATTGGGTATGAAAAGTGGTAAAATGACAAATAATCATGGTGTTTCTAAGGATCAGCCGAAGAAACCTCCGTATAGCTCCCAGAAGAAGAAAGAGGGCGAGACTAATGCTATATCCTCTGGTAGACTAAAAAACCAATTTTATCAATATCCGCAAGGTTATGCTCAACCTCAAGGGTACCCAATCCAATATGCTCAACAACCCTATGTGGCCGCTGTTACACCTTCTTTCAATCAACAGGTTCCTATGTATCAACCTATGCAACAACCTCCTGTTTATCCGCCTCCTATCAACTACCTACAGGCGCCCAACGCTCCTGTTCCTCAACGGCCAAAGAGTCCGGCTCCTCGCCAGAATGTTCCGAACAGAAGAACGTATAAGCCTTGTCCGCCGATTCCGATGACTTTCACTGAGTTGTATCCCTCTTTGGTCAAGCAAGGCCTAATCACTACTCGGGCTTTGGGTCCGCCTCCTAATCCTCTACCCGCCAATTACAACGCCGCCGCTCATTGTTTATTTCATGAGGGTGCGCCTGGTCATGATCTGGAGAATTGTTATGCTCTCAAAAATCTTGTCAGGGATTTATTGGAAAAGAAGATTTTGTCATTTGAAGATCCTCAACCGAATGTTAAGAAGAACCCTTTTCCTAACCATGAGAGTGTCAATGCCATTAGTGCCGATTCGGAGGAAGGTTATGTCCTTGACGTTGTACAGATTAAGACTCCTCTCAAGATGTTCCATTCGAAACTGTTTGAAGCTGGTCTGGTAGATACTTCCCACGTTGCATGCGTAAGTTGTAAAGCCAGTATCAAGGGTTGTGTGTTGGTTTAGAATGATGTTCAGAGGTTGATTAATGAGGGTGTTTTACAAGTGACAAGCCAACCCAGGAAGGATGAGGTCGCTGTGGTTGAGCCAGTTTTCCATCAGCCTGGATCAAAGGGAAAGGTACCCGTGTTTAATCTATCAGGGGCAGGTTCTGCCAATCTCGTGTTCGATATACCAAAGTCGTCTATCCCTGAGGTGAATCAGCATAGGCCGATAGTTATTCGAAAACCAAGTCCGTTTCCTTTCAGTGATCCTAAAGCTGTGCCTTGGAAATACGACGTGACGATGATTGACAAGGAGTCTGGGAAGGTTATTCCAAATGAAGGGGTTAAGGACACTGTGACCAATATCGCAGAGGCAAGCAGGATGACTCGCAGTGGTCGCGTGTATACGCCCCGTTCCAATGAGGTTCCACATAAGGAAACCACTAATATTCCAGTGGCCGTCAAAGACAAAGGTAAGGGAGCTGTTACGAATGATGAAGATGCTGAGTTTTTGAGGATCATCAAGAAAAGTGACTATAAAGTTATCGATCAACTTCATCAGACTCCTTCCAAGATTTCGATTTTATCTCTGTTGATGAGTTCACCCGCTCATAGGATGGCCTTGCAGAAAGTTTTGACTCAAGCACATGTGGATCAAGATATCAGCACCAGTCGGTTTGATAGTGTGATTGCCAATTTGACCGCATGTAACACCCTTAGTTTCAGCAATGAAGAGTTACCAAAGGAGGGTCCGAATCATAATCGTGCTTTACATATATCGGTGAAATGTCAGGAGGACAATTTAGCGAGAGTACTAGTAGACACCGGCTCTTCTCTGAATGTTCTACCCAAGAGGGTTCTTGATAAGTTGGTTTTCAAAGAGACTGTGTTGAAACCTACTCCTTTGGTAGTCAAGGCTTTCGATGGTTCTCGCCGGTCGGTAATGGGAGAGGTTGAGCTTCCCATCCTGATTGGTCCGCAAGTTTTTAATATCACGTTTCAAGTCATGGACATTAATCCCAATTACAGTTGTTTACTTGGAAGGCCGTGGATTCATGCCGCTGGGGCAGTAACCTCGACGTTACATCAAAAGATGAAGTTCGTGATCGATGGAAAGTTGGTTATTATACACGGTGAGGAGGATCTGATGGTCAGTAACCTGTCTTCTTTCCGTTACGTCGAGGCCGATGAGAATGCTTTGGAAATCTCCTTTCAAGCACTTGAGATCGCCAATGCTGTTCTGCTAGAAGTCGAAGAGACAGTGGGTCAGGGTAATCCATCTTTTGCATCTCTGAAGAGTACCAAATCAACAATTGACAGGGGCATTCCTGAAGGTTGGGGAGAGGTAATTGATGTCAAGACCAAGACTGATCGTTCTAGGTTGGGTTACAAACCAACTCAGAATGGAATTGCCACAACTGTCGAAGGGCGTCCGAAGGTTATCCAAGAGGTATTTGTTAGCGGAGGTTTCCAAGTCAATGCCATCAGTGACTGTGAGGAAAATGAAGAGCTGAGCAACCTGGTGTTTAAGGGTGATGCAGTTTTGAACAACTGGGAGGCCGTAGAGATCCCTTTTATTTTTCCCTTGTCAAAGTAATTTTTTTTTAAAAAGGGTTTCATTTACATTTTCAAATAAAAATCCGTAGCTCTGTGTCGCTACTGCGAAAATCGGCGCCGGCTGAACAGAAGAGTCGCCACCGTGCGTTATTTATCCCACGGGAGGGAAAGGAAACGCTCAGAGTAAACCTCGCACAACACGGGAAAGGTATGGTCGTCGCAACCAAAACCTGGATTCGGGAGTCGGTTACGCAAGGGGAAGGTATTAGCACCCCTCACGTCCGTCGTACTCGACGGGATCCACGCTTGTCTTCGGATATGGATTGTTATTCTATCTACGCTAAAGGTTTGAGGTTAAAAGAAAAGAAAATGAAAATAAAAAATGACTCGGCAAAGTATCGCACTTCATGCCTACGTATTCCCGCCTGGCACGAGAAATCAGAGTCAACGTAGTTCGCCTACCTACGGGAAAGGAGGGGAAGGTTGCTCGCTAGGATATCGCATCCTATGCCTACGTACTTCCACACAGCATGGAAGATCAGAGCAAACGTAGTTCGAGCCACGTACGACACAAGTCTGCCTTGATTGATTTTATTCCTTCTGAAAAAGGGTTTCTTGATTAGCAGTCCCGGCGGACAAAAATGACGTCTTGATGAGTTCACATTCTTTTACGGAAGAAGTGTCTTTTATTGTGTTTGAAATCTTTATTGTGTTTTTCTGTTTGTTTTGAGAAAGAAGAGACAAAACTCTAACCTACGGTTGAAAAGGGAATCAAACTAACCTAATGTTATCATGCATGGGTTAAGACCTAATGTCTATCATGCTCCTCTCTTGCACAGAGAGAAACAGAGATCCTACGGGATAGGCAGAAACAGAAACAATATCAGATATATAGTAAAGCAGTAAAATGCATGGATGCAACAGTACAAGCGAGGCAAGGGAGTCCCACTCAACCTCGAACCTAGAAAACAATAGGCAAAAGTGAACAGACTTCACTTTCAACCCAACAGGGTAGACAGCAAACAATACAGTCCAGAAATCCAAACAATACATCAGCAATGAAATACAACAGCAAAAGAAACAACATTAGCAGCTCTGACTCAACATCTAGCTTCAAGTAATCTCCAATCAGCTACAGGCTTCAGCAAGCATCGATCTCCATCCTCATGGCCTTCAGGTAAGGGCTTTGATCATCAGTCTTCTATCTGCAATGGCTTTTCTTCAAGTTCAAACCTCCAGGATGAGGAATCAGTCACAAGAGTGAAGTGAATGAATGTTAGACAGTTAATTACCTACCAAAGGTGGTTCATCAACTGTTAACATTAAACAGAAAGTTTCCTCTCAAAAGTTCTATCTTTCAAATATATTCACTGATCCTTCCAAAGGAAGGAGGTGGATATTTGAAAGAGACTTTGAATCATAGAGAAAGGATGGATGCAGACAAGGCATTCCATGTTTGAGAAACAAGCTTTCTAATCTAGAGCTCTGCCTAGCTCCTAAACCCTAGTCTCCTCAGCAGCTGCTAGCAAGAACCTCCTCTTCAACTCTGGAAGTTGATCTTCAATCTCTGGATCTTCAATGGCTTTCATCTCCTCAAGTCTTCAGCTCTCCCAAGTCCCCAGACAATCCCAATACCCACACTGACAAGCAATAATCCCCAGAGGGCACACCACACCAGTCAATCAGATATATACAGCACATTAATAGCAGTAGGGGAATCCTGACTTTTTCTAAGGGGATCTAATAACTACCCATAACCCCTATAGTCCCATAACTAATCTAGTTAAACCCTAAGTCCTAAGGGAAATGAATTGATTCTCCTAAGTCATCACCTAAAAACCCTAATTTGTTCATGTTTGTTCAAACCTACACTAAGCACCTAAAATTAATTTCTAAAAATGGGAACTAAATTGAATCTACAAGTTTAATGTCTAACCTAAACAACCTAAAAAGAATGGATGAAAAATATTAAAGCACCTAATAGAACAAAAATTAATAAAATCATGCATGAAATGACACTATTTAAAATGCTATTTATTTGGAAAATATGGGAAAAATATCAAATAAAAAATAAAATGCAATTTTTACTTTTTATAATTTTCTAGACATTTTAATGAAAATGTGAAAAAAAGAATGAGTTAAAAATAATATTTTTTCATTTAGTTATGATTTTTAGAAGATTAATGAAATATGAAGAAAATTAAAAAATAAAAAATACAAGAGAAGGAGGGAGGGGGTGAGAATAGAAATGGATTCACGTGCAATTCACAATGGGCTCAGTACTGGGGGGTGGGGATATCATTAAAACACCTAGGCCCGCCCGTTTCATTAAATGAAACGGTGCGTTTAGGGCACCTCTCTCAACTCCCTCCAAAACTCAGAATTGAACTCCAGCCACACGATTGGCTCTTTGGTCCATGGTCCAACAAGCAATGGACGATCATGATTACATCTTCTACCTTGGCTCGTGAGAACTTAGGGTTTCCGCCATGAAAACACATGCACGTACCAACCTTCCATCAATCTGCTCTCTCTCCATAGTGCACGAAACATCACGATCCAAACATGAAAATCACTCCAAATCTTTCCCTCTACAAGCCTATGATCATAGTTTGCACTGAAACTCAGTAAATCACTCAACCCGAGCGCATGACATTCTTGGTTCCATTAAAATACTCTGCAACTCATCCTCAAGATTCTTAATCAAACCTATACTAATCTAAACTACACTTCACGTAGATCATTCTGCACTAACAACCTAAGATTATTATGGCCTATCCTAAGAGTTCTAAGTCAAACCAGTTCTAACAACCTGCTATGAATTATCACTAAACTACTCCTAATTAACCAGAAATGCTCTACTAACATCCTACATCATTATTATACTAACAAACTAATGTAAATCTATCTATATCAAGCAAGTGGAAGTAATTTGCACCTGGAGCAAAATCTTGTGGATGATGATGAAATTCGTGGATCTGAGAGCCTTGATGCTTGGATCTGGATCTACTCTTGCTATATTTGATTCTGTATGCAGCACCTTGATGAATTTGGCCTTGGATCTTGAGTTCCAATGGAAATTGCAATTTGAATGTTGTTGATGAAAGTGCACGAAATTGAGTAATAACTACCAAGAACTTGATTGATTCCTACTCCATGATGATGATTGAGTATGATGAAAACAAAAATTGGTGATAATTGATGAAGAATTCGTGGAATTGAAAGGAATTTGCAAATTGGAGGATGAGAGAAAAATGAGAAAATTTGGTGGAGTTTTTGCACAAATGAGGATTCAACCCTTGCTCAATTCTGATTTCATGAATATATAGTGCTCAAATGAATCTTCTAGAACCATCTTGCAACTTCCCTTGCATTCCAAATTGAATCCATTTTGGTTATGTTTCTTCAAATGCAAGTAACCATAAATAACTTTTCTTTTTCCTTCTAAACTCAAAAAAGTGCTTGAACCATTGTCTTTGAAATGTCTTTTCCATTCAAAATGACCTATAATTTTGCATCATTTGACCAAGATATGAAAAATCTCATTTTTTAAGCCATTTTTCTTCATTAAATTCACCAATTTTGAAACCTTGTGCTATGAACTTTTCCAATCTCTCATGGTCACTTTTCTAGACTCAAAATGTCATTTGGAGCAAGTTTGATGTTGTAAGTTTTTCCATTTGAGGCCTCCTTGTATGAGTTTTGGACATAGGTTAAAATGACCTGTAATTCACAAATGACCAAAATACCCTTTGCTTGCCAAGACCATAAGTTGAGCTCCACACATCATATGAGGGCATGCTATACCATTCTAGAAAGCTAAGACAATGAGGAACAATTCTTATGTTGACCAGAAATTCACTTGAAATCTCCTTGAGGGGAAAAATTGCTTGGAAGTCAAGCCACTTTCACAAACAAAATTTCAGATACCTCAGATGACCTGTAACTTGCAAGGACCATAACTTGAGTTCTATAAATCTCCTTGATGTCTTCCACCACTCAAATTAAAGGTCTTGAGATCCTCTACAAGTTTCATGTTGGCCAAGAAGCCATTTGAATCTTGCATTTTGACTTGCCTTGCTTGGAAATTTGACCTAAACTAGGGGATTTTACACAGAAACCCTAATTTAGAAACCCCTCTTCTCCTTGATTTCTCTTGAATCCTTCTTAGCATAACAACATATCCTTGTTTTCCATGTCAAATGATGAACCCCACATCTCTCCAATAGCCCTGAATGCCTTTAAATCAATCAATTGACCTAGGGTTGACCTAGGGTTGACCCAGATGAAACCCTAGTTGACTGTCTTCAACTGCAATACTTGTGATCACATCAACAACTTGTTTTCTTCTCCAAATGACTTTCCAAGTCCTCCAATATGTCTAGATACTCCCCATGCTCTCAATTCACAACTCATAATTCCCTTGTTGATCCTCAGACACCCTCAGTTAGGAGATATACTCAGTGCTTAATCCACTGAGCTCCCTGCTTTCAAATTCTTTCTTGATGACTTGAATGAGATTGAATTAGGATAATAACCTCTGGATAGGCCTCTAGAGATGAGAATAATGATTGGTCCCCTGTTGAATGACTTGCTATGCTTATGCTATGCAGATGATTAGTCTATGTACATGACTCTATATGCAAATGCTAATGATATTGAAACATAAACCAAGTGAATAAGGTTGAGCAAATTTTAGGGTGCAACAGCTGCCCCTATTCAAGCGACTGGGACCCGATTGGGTGAAGAGCGAACGGCCTTCGAACATTCGAGGTACGAGACGGTTGAATACTAAGAACCCGGAAATTTGCCAACCGCGGAAATGAACTACACCACTGCTTGGGGAACGACATTCATCCACTGAATCTGACTGTTACAGTAACCCACTGATCTCGTGCGACCGTGCTGGGGATTGTCTTCACCGTTCTGAAAAGGATTCTGTCATAACAGATTGCTTGCTCGTCCACGTTAGGACTCTGTCTGTCATCGATGCGAAGAAATCTCAACTAAGACCTGTCCACGTTAGGATTCCACTTGTCGTTAACCCAGAAAAATCTCGGCAACTCCGCTAGGGATAATTCGTCTGCATTTCCATAAACTGAATCGTCCACGTTAGGAATAAAACTCTTCCACGTTAGGAGTAACACCTGTCCACGTTAGGAATCATTTCTTCTGTATCTGCCCACGTCAGGACTAACCCTTTCATCTTTCCACGTCAGGAAGCAATCTTCTTTCCACATAAGGAGAACTATATCAATCTGTCCACGTAAGGACTCCAATACCACTTGACATGTCCGCGTCAGGACTCCATTCTTTCCACGTAAGGAATTCAACTTTGGTTCTGAACCTGTCCACGTCAGGACTCAACTTTCCACGTAAGGAGTACATCATTCTTCCACGTCAGGAATCAACTTTTCTTGAATCTGTCCACGTAAGGACCCCAATTTTTCCACGTAAGGAATAAATCTTCTTTTGAGTCTGTCCACATCAGAACTAAACCCCTTCCATGTCAGGAATACACTCTTTCTTTCCACGTCAGGAATACAAGCCTCTTTCCACGTAAGGAATGCTATCCGTTTTCCATGCAAGGAAACATAACTTTTCCACATAAGGCAACCAATTCCTTCCGATTTGTCCGCGTCAGGACTACATTTTTCCACATAAGGAATGCCATCTTAATCTGTCCACGTAAGGACTCCACTCTTTCCACGTTAGGAATCACCTCTTTCCACGTAAGGAATCCTCTTCTGATATGTCCGCGTAAGGACTACATCGTCCACGTTAGGACCCACTTCTCCACGTTAGGAATAATAATTTCTTTGATTTGTCCACGTCAGGACACTGATCTCGTCTTGATTTGTCCATGTAAGGACTACATCTTTTCTGCTGAGAGAATAGATCTTGTCCATGTTAGGACTTAGTTCTCCATTGATCCCAACCCACAAACTTCTTAGCACTGACGTGACAGCGACTTTGAGATGGACTCTACTGGGGATATTTGGAAACCAAACTACCGGACGCCTGTTCTGATAACCGGCGGTGGCCTCTGAAATTCTGATTCATGGAACCCCTGATGACAACTAATTCTGCCTGGGAATAAAGAGAAACTTATCCTGGTAACTCTGTGGGGAATACTGCCGAAACTGACATTATCATTGGATGTCTCATGCCGAGATCTTGAACATTTGGTTGTTCATTTAAGCAAGAGTTCTCTCCACCTGAACTGCTAGAGTACAGAAATTGCTTCAGCAAAATAAACGCTGAAGATAATGCCGACTCCGCCGGGGATAGCCAGATGCTACAGAATTATTCCAGCAAAATAAATGCTGGGAGGATGAAGTCAACCATACTGGGAAGTTGGGAACTCAAACCAAACACCCTGTTGAGGTAACATCCTGCTGGGGAATATAACTTTGCTGGGGAGTAGCGGATGTGCCTGGTATGATTGAACTTTCTGCTGGAACGTGAACTGATATTACACAGTATCCTTGACAAAATAAATGACAGGACCCACCGCCAACTCTACTGGGGAGAGTCTTGATCTCCGGGTTCCACTGAGAGGAAAGAACGTTTGCTGAAAGGAGAGGACTCCGCTGGAGGTGGGACTATTCTCTCGGGGAAAATCCACTGACTCCGCTGGGGGAGAGTGCATGACCCTGCGGGGATCAAGTCTTTCGTTATCGCAATCTTTTGATTGTATTCCTCATAGGGCTATGAAACCTGCAACAACACAAACAAGGCAAGACAAGCCTATGCAACCAAATCTATTCAGGTTAGTGACATCCTTTTCGGTTAATTCAAAGCTTTAGCAATTGTCGGCAAGGGCCCGTGATGTTATACACGTGCTAGTTTCAGTAAACTTAGGCGATTTATCATGCACAAAACAGTAAAGAATCAGTATCAAGTACTGAATAACATATTTTCATTGATTGGGCCCCTGAATGGGCGGAGTTTTTGTACACGGGATGTAACTCCTGAAAAGAGGAAGCTACGCAAAGCAAGTATGCAAGTATGCACAAGAAGCATGAATATTGACAACTTAAATTTGTACACATGTCGGCAACGGGATGCAGATGAACACTACGAACTGATCCTCCCATGACTCGCCCGACTCTAATGCTTTCCCGGTATCCCCACTTCTGAAGAGATTGTATCCGATAACTGGCTCCTCAAATATATTCTCCCGCATTGATGCTCATTGAATTCGGACCGCAGTCATTTGCTTTTCAAATCCCTAACTTTTGCGTGAACCGCCCTTTACGGGTTTTCAGTTCACCGGGATACCCTTTTTTGCCGAAGCCGCCCAGTGTAGGTCTTCAACTTCGCGGGTGTACATTTTTTTCAATTTTATCCCTAACTTTTGCCCGAACCTTTCATTCTGTTTTTGGTTCGCCAGGATGCCCCATTTTTGCCTGGACTCTCTTTTTCTGTCCAGCGGGTCTATTTTAAGCAAAGTATTTTTTAACTGCGTCCGAATTCACAGGTGACGTGAAGTCTTCTCCGTCCATGGTGGACAACAACAACGCTCCTCCTGAAAAGACCTTACTGACAACGTATGGCCCTTCGTAGTTGGGGGTCCACTTGCCCCTGTGATCTGCTTGCGGCGGGAGAATCCTTTTCAGCACAAGGTCGCCCGTCTGAAAGCTTCGCGGATGTATCTTCTTGTCGTACGCTTTCTTCATTCGGCTCTGGTACAAACGACCGTATGCTAGGGAAGCTAGCCTCTTCTCGTCCATTAAGCTCAGTTGGTTCAATCTATTCGTTACCCATTCTGCCTCGTCCAGCTGAACGTCTCGCAATACCCTCAGAGAAGGGATCTCAACTTCCAATGGTAATACCGCTTCCATTCCGTATACCAACGAGAACGGAGTTGCCCCGGTTGATGTGCGTACCGTCGTACGATAACCGTGCAAAGCAAAAGGTAGCATTTCATGCCAATCCTTATAGGTCACCACCATTTTCTGAACAATTTTCTTGATATTCTTATTGGCCGCCTCAACAGCGCCATTCATCTTGGGTCGGTAAGGAGAGGAGTTGTGATGTTCGATCTTGAAATTCTGACAGAGCTCCTTCATCATTTTGTTGTTCAGATTTGAACCATTATCCGTGATTATCCGCTCGGGGATCCATATCGGCAAATGATATCTCTTTTGATGAATCTGGCCACCACTTGCTTCGTCACATTCGCGTAAGACGCCGCTTCCACCCACTTGGTGAAATAATCGATTGCTACTAGGATGAACCGATGCCCGTTAGAAGCCGTCGGCTCGATCTTTCCAATCATATCGATTCCCCACATCGAGAATGGCCATGGAGATGACATCACATTTAGAGGACTCGGAGGCACGTGGATCTTATCGGCATATATTTGGCACTTGTGACACTTCCTCGCAAACTTGAAACAATCAGTTTCCATAGTCAGCCAAAAATAACCTGCCCGCAGCAGTTTTCTCGTCATAGCATGTCCACCAGCATGCGTACCAAAGGTACCTTCGTGAATTTCCTCCATGAGAAGCTTTGCCTCTTTCTCGTTTACACAACGCAACAACACCAAATCGTGATTTCTTCTGTATAAGACGCCATCCGGATTCAAGTAGAAATTACCCGCTAATCTCCTGAGAGTCTTCTGATCTTGACTGGATGCCCCAGCCGGATACTCTTTATTCTTCAGGAAATTAAGGATATCAAAATACCACGGTTTGTCGTCAGATGCTTCATCAATAGCAAATACATAAGCTGGCCTGTCTAGCCGAGAGATAATGATTCGGGGAGCTTCGTTCCAGAAGTTGACCTTGTACATGGAAGACAAAGTGGCAAGGGCGTCAGCCATTTGATTTTCTGCCCGCGGTACGTGATGCAATTCAACTTTGTCGAAGAAAGGCAACAATCTCCTTGCATAATTCATGTAATGTATCAAATTAGGCTGCCGTGTCTCCCATTCCCCTTTTATCTGATTCACTACCAGAGCTGAGTCTCCGTATACATCTAGATGCTTGATTCGCAAATCAATGGCTTCTTCAAGCCCCATTATACAAGCTTCGTATTCGGCCTCATTGTTGGTGACAGCAAAGGTCAATCGGGCAGTAAACGGGATGTGCGACCCGTGTGGCGTGGTGATGATTGCCCCTATTCCGCTACCGTAAGCATTCACGGCTCCGTCAAATATCATCTTCCATTTGGACCCCAACTCTGGTCCCTCGTCTGGCAACGGTTCTTCACAATCTTTCATCTTTAGGTACATGATATCCTCGTTAGGAAAATCAAACCTCATCGGTTGGTACTCTTCAATAGGCTGCTCCGCCAGATACTCAAACAACACACTCCCTTTTATAGCCTTTTGCGAGACGTATTGAATATCATATTCAATCAAGACCATCTGCCAACGGGCAATTCTTCCCGACAACGCCTGCTTTTCAAACACATATTTGATAGGATCCATCTTCGAGATGAGCATGGTTGTGTGATTCAGCATGTACTGCCTCAAACGCTTGGCGGCCCAGGCTAGCGTGCAACAAGTTTTCTCCAGCATTGAATACCGAGATTCGCAGTCTGTAAGTTTCTTACTCAGGTAATAGATTGCATGCTCTTTTCTCCCTGTCTCGTCGTGTTGACCGAGGACACAACCCATGCTTCCCTCAAGAACCGTCAAATACATGATCAAGGGTCTACCTGCCACTGGGGGTATCAAAATAGGAGGTTCTTGCAAATACTGCTTTATTTTATCGAACGCCTTTTGACACTTTTCGTTCCACGTTACAGCTTGATCTTTCTTCAACAGCTTGAATAACGGTTCACACGTGGCCGTTAGGTGAGATATGAACCGGGCAATGTAGTTCAACCTCCCTAGAAACCCGCGCACCTCTTTCTCTGTTTTAGGCGTCGGCATTTCTTGAATTGCTTTTATTTTAGCAGGATCGACCTCTATTCGTCTTTCGCTTACGATAAACCCCAGCAGCTTACCCGATCTCACCCCGAAGGTGCATTTATTAGGGTTCAGCCTTAGCCTGAACTTCCTAAGCCTTTTAAATAACTTCAGCAAATTCACCAGATGCTCTTCCTCCGTCTGGGCTTTGGCAATCATATCGTCAACATAAACTTCGATCTCTTTATGCATCATGTCGTGGAAAAGAGTCGTCATCGCACGCTGATATGTTGCCCCAGCATTCTTCAAACCAAAGGGCATCACTTTGTAGCAAAATGTTCCCCAAGGTGTTATAAAAGTAGTCTTCTCCATATCCTCTGG
The DNA here is from genome assembly GCA_963859935.3 of Lathyrus sativus. Taxonomy (NCBI): domain Eukaryota; kingdom Viridiplantae; phylum Streptophyta; class Magnoliopsida; order Fabales; family Fabaceae; genus Lathyrus; species Lathyrus sativus. The sequence goes on along the minus strand of OZ012736.1, from coordinate 115,459,104 downwards.
CGCCATTTTAATTTGATTATAGCCTGAAAAGCCATCCATGAAGGAGAATACGGAGTATTGAGCAGTATTATCAGCTAACACGTCAATGTGAGGAAGTGGAAAATCGTCTTTTGGGCTTGCTTTATTCAAATCTCTATAATCCACGCACATTCGAACCTTGCCATCTTTCTTTGGCACTGGTACGATGTTGGCAACCCATGAAGGATACTTCGTCACAGCCAGGAAACCAGCGTCCCACTGTTTCTGCACCTCCTCTTTGATCTTCATTGCCATATCTGGTCGCGTTCTGCGAAGCTTTTGTTTGACCGGCGGGCAATCTTCTTTCAGTGGCAGGCGATGCACGACCATATCTGTATCGAGCCCTGGCATATCCTCATACGACCAAGCGAATACATCACTATACTCTTGGAGCATTTCAACCAGCCTTCGCTTGATATCATCCTGCAGCGCGGCTCCGATACGAATGTTTTTCTCAACCCCTTCCGACCCCAAATTGATAATTTCGATGACCTCGTCGTGAGGCAGAATGGCTCTATCCTCTTGCTTTACTAACCAAGACAGTTCTTCAGGAACGTCGCTATCTTCGACAACCTCTTCTTCGGCCTGAAACACCGGGTGCTCAAAGTCGGGACGAGTCATAGGTGGTTCAAGGATGTCATCTGAAAATGTTATCCTGCAAAAGGAATGGTTAAGTGCTTCAAAATGCGTATAAAGCGAATAACCCTGTTGCCATTTTATTGAAAAAATATAAAACAAGAAAGACAGGGATTACGGTATTTGCACATGAAAAAACGCCATTTATTTAATGATTAACACGCAATGTTTATAACAACACAGCCCTAAGCAAATCCTGATGCCCCGGGCAAGACATCAGATCATTCAACAATTAATAAAGCAAAGCATTACTGTTTAAAAGTCACAGGAACAAGCTCCTGAATAGACCAGTTGCACAGTCCTTGTCCTGGCGTGCTTGGCTGAATCCAGGCATCCATATCACAGTCGCTGTCTCCTTCATCAGACTCCGAAGCAGCATTGACAGTTTCATGACATACTCCACTGGCAGAGATGGTAATTGGCTTTCTGAAACGGGGGGCCCCCACGAAAGGAGTTGATGACGACGGTTGGTACCCCAGTCCGAACCGGTCCATCTTCACAGGAATGTCCAGCACTTTGCCCCAGCCCTTGGCTTCTCCTGCTTTCACTAGAGCTTGAGCTTCCTTATACGATGAGACAGCTATCTCTGGCACTTTGCTCGGCCCGGGACCTTTGTCCTTGATGTGCAAACCTTCGAATGCCTGGCATGGTGTCTCGTGGATCTCCCCGTCGACTTCCACATATTTAAACGACGATAGATGGCTGACCAGGAAGTCTTCTTCTCCGCACACGGTGACTACGCTGTCTCCGACCATATATTTTAACTTCTGATGCAGGGTGGACGTGACTGCCCCTGCTCCATGAATCCAGGGTCTTCCAAGCAAGCAGCTGTACGCAGGCTGTATATCCATGATATAGAACTCAGTTGCAAACACTTCCGGCCCCACTTGCAGAGGCAAAGTGATTGATCCAAAGACTGTTCTCCGCGTGCCGTCAAATGCTCTGACTACCAAATCACTGGGTGTACACAAAATTCCTCGAACATCCAGCTTCATCATCGCCTTCTTGGGCAACACATTCAAAGATGATCCGGTGTCAACCAATACGTGCGATATTACTGATCCTCTACACTCAACAGATACGTGAAATGCCATATTATGATCTCTCCCTTTCGGAGTCAAGTCAAAATCGGTAAAGCCCAAGCTGTGGCCTGCATTCACATGTGCCAATACTCCTTCTAGCTGATTTACGGAGACGTCTTGGGGTACAAAAGAGGTGTCCAGGACTTTCAGCAAAGCATTTCTGTGAGCTTCCGAACACAACAGCAATGATAGGATAGATATTTTGGACGGTGTCTGCTGCAGATGCTCCACAATCTTATAATCACTTTTTCGAATTAAGCGCATGAACTCTTCTACATCCTTCGATGCTGCTTCTTTTTCACTTGCTTGTACCGGAACATTTTCAACCACTTTCCCTTTTCCTTTCGCTAGTCTTTCAGCCTCCACTTCAGGAGATATAAAGATCCTGCCACTCCTCGTCATGCCTCCTGAACCAACAACATTATCCACAAGCTCCGCTGGCCGCTTGTTAACATCAATTTTTATCCCGTCACAATATACTTCCAACCCATATGACCATGGGACTGCTTTCGTGTTCTCGTACGGGATTGGCCCGGCCTTAGTTATGGTGATCGGTGGTCGCTGAGCTGGTGCTGCAATAGTGATCGTCTTCCGAGGAATCGTTACTGTGGCCACATCACTCCGATTATCCACTACTGCCCCTGCAGGCTCTTCAGTTGCCGCTCGATCAAACTGCAATATGCCCTCATCAATTAAAGCCTGAATGCCTTTCTTCAAATCCTCACACCCCCCAGCTAGGGTCCAACAGTCTAAGCAATACTCGTTACATCCTGGGTAGACACCTCCTTGTAACAGTCGGCTCTTTATCTCGCTCAGCGGCGTCTTTAAATCTTCAACATTCATAATAAGATTCAGACCTTCCTCAGTCAGAACGGCGTTTGCCCCATGATTAGGCATGGGTTTCTGGACTATATTCGGACCTGCCGTTCCGAAATTGATAGTCTTGTTGTCTAAGAGATCCTGCACAACATGCTTAAAAGCATGGCAACCTTCTATATCGTGACCCGGGGCTCCAGAATGAAACTCGCAGTGTCTGTTTGCATCGTAGCCGAACGGGGGAGCTCCCGTTATTGGTGCCAGAGTTCTTTTCTCTATCAGATTCAATCCCAACAATGTCTGCAACAAATCGGCATATGTTGAGGGAGGCTTCTCAAACACTCTTCTCGGTTTACTACCCTGGAATCTTCGTTGAGCCTGCTGTGCCCCCTGCTGAGGCTGTTGCTGCTGTGGCATTGGCTGTTGCTGAACCGGTTGTTGTTGCTGGAGTGGTTGTTGCTGATAGGGAATAGTAACACTCGCCACCTGCTGCGGCTGACGATATTGACCTCGTCCCCTGCCTCGGCCCCGGCCTCGGCCTCCAAATACTGCGCTTGCCTCGCCCTGACGGCGCCCACCATAAGCTTTCCTATTACTGCCAGATGCAGTTAATTCCTCGACTTGGAACTTTCCTTGCTTAATGTTACGTTCAATCTTTTCTCCCATTAGAATCAGGTCTGAAAAACTGGCCAGAGACGTATGAAACAGCATATCATGAAACAGCCCTGTGAATGTGCCGACAAACATGTCATTCATTTCCTTATCTTCCACCGGAGGACGGACCCTGGCAGCCATATCACGCCACCTTTGCGCGTACTCTTTAAAACTCTCCCCCTTCTTTTGCGAAAGCCCGGCCAACTGGACCCGATTGGGCGCCAAGTCGCTGTTATACTTGTAGTGAGCTACGAACGCCTCCGCCAATTGCTTCCATGTCTTGATATCAGTTGGCTCCAACCCCATGTACCACTCTAGGGAAGGGCCCGATAGACTATCCTGAAAGAAATGCATTAGCATTCTTTCATCAGTGGAGTATGCAGACATCTTTCTGTAATAAGCTCGCACATGCACTTTCGGACATGTGTCTCCTTTATACTTATCGAACGCAGGAGCTTTGAATTTAATTGGCACCCTCAAACCAGGTACCAGACCCATGGTTGCCATGTCCAATCCCACAGCACTTTGATTTAAGACTCCCTTCATCTGCTCTTCCAGCATTCTAATCTTTTGGGAATCATCCATCGGCCCTTCAAAACCTCCTCCGGAGAAGGCGTCCTCCTGCTGATCTTCTTGCCACATACCGTTTCCAGCTCCGTACCCATCATATCCATTATTACGTCCAGCTCTGATCTGATTCATCCCCGGACCTCGGCCTCTGTTGCCGTACCCTTGAACACCTCCAGCAGGACCAAAAGCCATAAATCCAGTACCGTTTCCGTTTCCAAAGCCTCCGTAACCCTGATTGACCATACCATAACCATCTTGCCCAAAGCCTTGAGCATTAAAGCCATACTTCCCAGTGTTATCGAATCCCTGATCGTTGAATCCGAATCCAGTATTGGCAAAGCCATTGCCTCCTAGATTATCTCCCAAATTGACATCACCCAGCCCAGCATTATGGACAGCAGTCTCATTCCCAACTCCGACGTTACCATTTGCAGCAGTGGTAGCGTTGTTGACATTAGCAGCAGGTGTATTGATTACAGGCGGAGCCACTGGCGTGGGAGTACCGTCTCCATGAGCAGTATCGACCCGTACAGACTGATGATCTTCATTACCATGACCAGCGCTTCGGGCCAACAGAGGCTGGACCATGGCCTGCAAATTCTCCTGCCCTTTCGCTATAGCTTCCATGGTCTGCATGAAGAGGGCGAGCTTCTCGCGCACATCTTGCATCTCGTTCTGCATTTGGTCCATGATTTTTCGACAATTGGAGCGGGTAGAATATCGGTGCGGATGTTGATCTGCAATCCTGTTAAGTACCTGTTAAAAGCAGGAAATAAGACACTATTCAAAGATTACCTGTAATGCAATGTGAATGCAATGCAATGTGTCTGTGCATTAGGGAAGTTCATTCCCCCAGTTCTAGTGTGAAAGTGTCGGTGCAGTGATAGTGTTGACAATAGGAATATCGGAGCTGAATCATAGAAAGCCTCATATATTGCAGGGAGAATCAATAAGCCCAGGGTACAATATCACTGAGAGTACAAAGAAGGCATGACCTCAACCAACAATCCTGGTGATGGTCAGCACTATGCAAATAAAGCATACAAGTTACTACATGAAATGATCAAATCCTCCCAAAAGTCTGGTACTCCTCTATCAACTTCTTGGTCTCCAGATGGCTTGGTCGATCAAGCAGCCCTTCAACAAGCTGGTTTCTCCTCTTAAGGACACGGCGTACGTCTTCAACAGTTTCTTCCCATGTTGCTTCTCCGAAGCAATCTTCTAACTTTCGCTTCTGAGACACTGCTTCATCTCTGGATTTGATTGCCTTGTTCAGTGCATGCTGGACACTATACCGGGTCATCACTTCCTCCTCGCACTTCTCGATGCTAGACTTCAACTTCTCTTCGAGGTCGGAAATTTGCTGCTTCAGCTTATCTTCCCTCTTCTTATTGTTGGTGAGTGTGGCGTTCCAAGTCTTATTGCAAGAGGAGATTTCTCGGTGTGCTGCGTCGAGCGCCTTCTTTTTGGCTTCCAGCATGTCATGGGAGCTTCTGAACTCTTGCCCCAGACGTTCACGCTTTTTCTTTTCCTCAGTCAACTCAGCCCCTAACCTGTTTAGCAGCTCGATCTGTTGTTGGAAAGCATATACGGCCTTGTTTTTCTCGCTGCGTGCCTGGGCTAACTCTTGCTCTAACCCTTCGTTGATCTTCATCAAGGCTTCTTTTTCCTTCACAACTTGTTCATAGACTTCTCTAGAAACAGTAGTTGGCTCTGCTACCGGAACGGGAACAAGAATTGGTGCATCTGGAAACGGCATCCTCAACTGACTAGCCCTCTCCTGAATCCAAATTCTATAAGGTGCATAGGCCTGACAGTCATTCTTTCCTAACAAAGGCTTCCCTCTGCGGTTAATACGCGTCCAGGCATGTTGCAGCTTGGCTAGTAACTCCCCTTTCACGTCTCCGGTGAAGTACAGAGATTCCTGTACTTCCTCCTCCTTTGGCGGGTTCTTCAGGGCGTATCCGAACTGACGGACGAACAGAGATGGGTTGTAGTTAATACACCCTTTTCTTCCTATCAGCGGCACATTAGGGTACCCAGAACAACTAAAGATGAGCTCAGACCCCAACAGTTCTCGATCAAACCACACAACGTCTTCGGAGTATAGCCTCATCAGGCGCTCTGACCAACTGGCTGAGGTTACACTGTCTGCAAAGGGTCCCTTCATGGGGAGATGACTTTTGAACCACATATTTAATAGAGGAGCACAACAGTAAACAACTTTTCCCCTTCGGTTTTCGTTCTTGTAGTGCAATGAGTGGTAGAAGTCTCCGATCAGCGTTGGCACTGGGTTGCCTGCAGCAAACAGATAGAAAGCGTCCAGGTCTACGAAGTTGGGCAAGTTTGGAAACAGCACAATTCCATAAATGCACAAAGCCAAAATAGCATTGAAAACCACCCAACAACCGTTCTTGGCGTACTCTTGAGCTTTGCCAACCAGAAAATCTAGAGAGAAACCGGGAACCCCAAGCCAAGAAGTCACTAATAACTCAGCAGCATTCATATGCAAGGCTTTGGCTAAGTCCTCCAACTTAGGCTCAGCAGCAGAGTGAATAAAGGGAACCTTGTTCTGCACGGGAAGCTCAGTAAACTCCACATACTCCTCAATAGTAGGTCCTAGAATGAAGTCAGTAAAAGTAAAGCATCTCAATGCGGGGTCATAGAACTGCATCAAGGTGTATAGCCCGTTCATCTCATCAGCAGTGGGCTTACAGACTAATCTCAGTAATCTCCCATGACTCATTCTAAAGCTTCTTCTAACCTCCTCATCAGCGAGAGATATCAGACCAAGCAAAGAAGTAATATCAGGTGAAGGCAGCTTGTACGCAACTGTTTTCCTCAAACTAGCCATAGTCAATACTCAGAAATCTGGGCACTAGAACCGGGGAAATGCAAATGCACCTGCAGCACAGACACACGTTAGTGAAATGCAAGTGGTAATGGATATGCAGACAATGCAATGCAAGTAACATGCAACAGGGACCAAAGCTGTAGCTGCATAGCCTGAACCCAATCAAGAAAGGTCTCAGATAGACCATCCAGAAGTCCTCAAACCCTGGTCTCAGATAGACCTAAAACGAAGCTTCAACAATGGTCTCTGACAGACCTCAAACCATAACTCCAACTGGTCTCTGGTAGACCTCGAATCATATCTCCAATTGGTCTTTGACAGACCTCAGGACTCTCCAACTGGTCTCTGACAGACCTCAGAACACAAATCCAAATGGTCTCTGACAGACCTCCTAACTCTCCATAAATACCCAGGATCTCTGATCAAGAAATAACCGGTATCTGAAGGTCTAGTTACCTGCATAACCCCAAACCCTCTCACAGGTGGATGTCCTAGTAACTGACAAAGGTACGGCATCCTATGCGGTCGTCGGCGTCACAGACTTTCAGGGTTGATGATACGATTCCCAGAAGGAGTGGCATCATCAAATCCTGAAGAGGCCTCACTTAGCCAACTTCCAAATGATCGGTTCCCGGAGTCGACAATTCAGCTGACCAACAACCCCTTCGACCCAGAGGGTAGAAAAAGAAGCCAACCAGAAGAACCTCGTCCGAGTGTAGATTTCATGAGACACTAATGCAAGCAAAGCCGGCACGCGCCCACTACTTTCTACTCTAATTCTAGGTGCACTCAAGCCCAGGTCCGGCTTCTCACTCAATATCAGAACACCCGTCACACCCCAAATACAACAATAATAATCAATATACAAAGCTGAAAATACAAGGTTAGAAATATACGATAACTCCATACAAAATCCTCGACGGGAAAACAAGCGCTAGGATTGACTCGCTCAAAGGGACGTTGGATCCCAAATGCATAAGAACCATCGCAGTTCTTAGCAGCCAGGGGACGTTGGATCCCCAGCAGAGTCGCCAGCTGTCGCTACTGCGAAAATCGGCGCCGGCTGAACAGAAGAGTCGCCACCGTGCGTTATTTATCCCACGGGAGGGAAAGGAAACGCTCAGAGTAAACCTCGCACAACACGGGAAAGGTATGGTCGTCGCAACCAAAACCTGGATTCGGGAGTCGGTTACGCAAGGGGATGGTATTAGCACCCCTCACGTCCGTCGTACTCGACGGGATCCACGTTTGTCTTCGGATATGGATTGTTATTCTATCTACGCTAAAGGTTTGAGGTTAAAAGAAAAGAAAATGAAAATAAAAAATGACTCGGCAAAGTATCGCACTTCATGCCTACGTATTCCCGCCTGGCACGAGAAATCAGAGTCAACGTAGTTCGCCTACCTACGGGAAAGGAGGGGAAGGTTGCTCGCTAGGATATCGCATCCTATGCCTACGTACTTCCACACAGCATGGAAGATCAGAGCAAACGTAGTTCGGGCCACGTACGACACAAGTCTGCCTTGATTGATTTTATTCCTTCTGAAAAAGGGTTTCTTGATTAGCAGTCCCGGCGGACAAAAATGACGTCTTGATGAGTTCACATTCTTTTACGGAAGAAGTGTCTTTTATTGTGTTTGAAATCTTTATTGTGTTTTTCTGTTTGTTTTGAGAAAGAAGAGACAAAACTCTAACCTACGGTTGAAAAGGGAATCAAACTAACCTAATGTTATCATGCATGGGTTAAGACCTAATGTCTATCATGCTCCTCTCTTGCACAGAGAGAAACAGAGATCCTACGGGATAGGCAGAAACAGAAACAATATCAGATATATAGTAAAGCAGTAAAATGCATGGATGCAACAGTACAAGCGAGGCAAGGGAGTCCCACTCAACCTCGAACCTAGAAAACAATAGGCAAAAGTGAACAGACTTCACTTTCAACCCAGCAGGGTAGACAGCAAACAATACAGTCCAGAAATCCAAACAATACATCAGCAATGAAATACAACAGCAAAAGAAACAGCATTAGCAGCTCTGACTCAACATCTAGCTTCAAGTAATCTCCAATCAGCTACAGGCTTCAGCAAGCATCGATCTCCATCCTCATGGCCTTCAGGTAAGGGCTTTGATCATCAGTCTTCTATCTGCAATGGCTTTTCTTCAAGTTCAAACCTCCAGGATGAGGAATCAGTCACAAGAGTGAAGTGAATGAATGTTAGACAGTTAATTACCTACCAAAGGTGGTTCATCAACTGTTAACATTAAACAGAAAGTTTCCTCTCAAAAGTTCTATCTTTCAAATATATTCACTGATCCTTCCAAAGGAAGGAGGTGGATATTTGAAAGAGACTTTGAATCATAGAGAAAGGATGGATGCAGACAAGGCATTCCATGTTTGAGAAACAAGCTTTCTAATCTAGAGCTCTGCCTAGCTCCTAAACCCTAGTCTCCTCAGCAGCTGCTAGCAAGAACCTCCTCTTCAACTCTGGAAGTTGATCTTCAATCTCTGGATCTTCAATGGCTTTCATCTCCTCAAGTCTTCAGCTCTCCCAAGTCCCCAGACAATCCCAATACCCACACTGACAAGCAATAATCCCCAGAGGGCACACCACACCAGTCAATCAGATATATACAGCACATTAATAGCAGTAGGGGAATCCTGACTTTTTCTAAGGGGATCTAATAACTACCCATAACCCCTATAGTCCCATAACTAATCTAGTTAAACCCTAAGTCCTAAGGGAAATGAATTGATTCTCCTAAGTCATCACCTAAAAACCCTAATTTGTTCATGTTTGTTCAAACCTACACTAAGCACCTAAAATTAATTTCTAAAAATGGGAACTAAATTGAATCTACAAGTTTAATGTCTAACCTAAACAACCTAAAAAGAATGGATGAAAAATATTAAAGCACCTAATAGAACAAAAATTAATAAAATCATGCATGAAATGACACTATTTAAAATGCTATTTATTTGGAAAATATGGGAAAAATATCAAATAAAAAATAAAATGCAATTTTTACTTTTTATAATTTTCTAGACATTTTAATGAAAATGTGAAAAAAAGAATGAGTTAAAAATAATATTTTTTCATTTAGTTATGATTTTTAGAAGATTAATGAAATATGAAGAAAATTAAAAAATAAAAAATACAAGAGAAGGAGGGAGGGGGTGAGAATAGAAATGGATTCACGTGCAATTCACAATGGGCTCAGTACTGGGGGGTGGGGATATCATTAAAACACCTAGGCCCGCCCGTTTCATTAAATGAAACGGTGCGTTTAGGGCACCTCTCTCAACTCCCTCCAAAACTCAGAATTGAACTCCAGCCACACGATTGGCTCTTTGGTCCATGGTCCAACAAGCAATGGACGATCATGATTACATCTTCTACCTTGGCTCGTGAGAACTTAGGGTTTCCGCCATGAAAACACATGCACGTACCAACCTTCCATCAATCTGCTCTCTCTCCATAGTGCACGAAACATCACGATCCAAACATGAAAATCACTCCAAATCTTTCCCTCTACAAGCCTATGATCATAGTTTGCACTGAAACTCAGTAAATCACTCAACCCGAGCGCATGACATTCTTGGTTCCATTAAAATACTCTGCAACTCATCCTCAAGATTCTTAATCAAACCTATACTAATCTAAACTACACTTCACGTAGATCATTCTGCACTAACAACCTAAGATTATTATGGCCTATCCTAAGAGTTCTAAGTCAAACCAGTTCTAACAACCTGCTATGAATTATCACTAAACTACTCCTAATTAACCAGAAATGCTCTACTAACATCCTACATCATTATTATACTAACAAACTAATGTAAATCTATCTATATCAAGCAAGTGGAAGTAATTTGCACCTGGAGCAAAATCTTGTGGATGATGATGAAATTCGTGGATCTGAGAGCCTTGATGCTTGGATCTGGATCTACTCTTGCTATATTTGATTCTGTATGCAGCACCTTGATGAATTTGGCCTTGGATCTTGAGTTCCAATGGAAATTGCAATTTGAATGTTGTTGATGAAAGTGCACGAAATTGAGTAATAACTACCAAGAACTTGATTGATTCCTACTCCATGATGATGATTGAGTATGATGAAAACAAAAATTGGTGATAATTGATGAAGAATTCGTGGAATTGAAAGGAATTTGCAAATTGGAGGATGAGAGAAAAATGAGAAAATTTGGTGGAGTTTTTGCACAAATGAGGATTAAACCCTTGCTCAATTCTGATTTCATGAATATATAGTGCTCAAATGAATCTTCTAGAACCATCTTGCAACTTCCCTTGCATTCCAAATTGAATCCATTTTGGTTATGTTTCTTCAAATGCAAGTAACCATAAATAACTTTTCTTTTTCCTTCTAAACTCAAAAAAGTGCTTGAACCATTGTCTTTGAAATGTCTTTTCCATTCAAAATGACCTATAATTTTGCATCATTTGACCAAGATATGAAAAATCTCATTTTTTAAGCCATTTTTCTTCATTAAATTCACCAATTTTGAAACCTTGTGCTATGAACTTTTCCAATCTCTCATGGTCACTTTTCTAGACTCAAAATGTCATTTGGAGCAAGTTTGATGTTGTAAGTTTTTCCATTTGAGGCCTCCTTGTATGAGTTTTGGACATAGGTTAAAATGACCTGTAATTCACAAATGACCAAAATACCCTTTGCTTGCCAAGACCATAAGTTGAGCTCCACACATCATATGAGGGCATGCTATACCATTCTAGAAAGCTAAGACAATGAGGAACAATTCTTATGTTGACCAGAAATTCACTTGAAATCTCCTTGAGGGGTAAAAATTGCTTGGAAGTCAAGCCACTTTCACAGACAAAATTTCAGATACCTCAGATGACCTGTAACTTGCAAGGACCATAACTTGAGTTCTATAAATCTCCTTGATGTCTTCCACCACTCAAATTAAAGGTCTTGAGATCCTCTACAAGTTTCATGTTGGCCAAGAAGCCATTTGTGTCGCTACTGCGAAAATCGGCGCCGGCTTGACAGGTGAGTCGCCACCGTGCGTTATTTATCCCTCAGAGCGGGAAAGGAAACGCTCGAAGTAAACCTCGCAAAAAAAGGGGAAAAGGTATGGTCATCGCAACCATAGCCTGGGTTCGGGAGTCGGTTACGCAAGGGGAAGGTATTAGCACCCCTCACGTCCATCGTACTCGATGGGATCCACGCTTGGTGTTTATAGGTAAAAGGGTGTGTTATCTATCTACGCTAATGGCTGGTCTGAAAAGAAAATAAAAGGACAGGACTCGACAGAACATACGGTGTTCTGGGCCTACGTATTCCCTCGTGCAATGGGAAAGTCAGAGTCAACGTAGTTCGACCTCCTACGACTAAACAGGGGAAAGGTTGCTCGCCAGGACATCGCGTCCTGTGCCTACGTACTTCCATCTGGTATGAAAGATCAGAGCAAGCGTAGTTCGGCTAACTACGGGTAAACAGGGGCTCTCACATAGCAGTGAGAAAACAAACTGGTCCTAAAGGCTCGGGAACCTACAAATGCGATCTGGTCTCAAATGCACTCGGGCAGGAGAAAAGGATAACAATTAGTCGTTAGCGGGAAAGCCTCGATCGCACAGCCGCGAGAGAACTAAAGTTAGTCGTTAGTGTGCTCGCTAGGATATCGCATCCTATGCCTACATATCTTCGTCTGGAACGAAGAATCAGAGCAGCTGTAGTTCAGCTAACTACGGGTCAAGCTACTCCAAAAGCTCCTACAGAAAGGAAAGGGAGACCCTAGAACTATAGCTGAGAAACAGGGGAATCTACCTACTGCTATCACACCTGGTTGACCATCCTAATGTCTATCATAACAACTCCGCAGCGGAGAAGTCAGAGCTCCTAAGGGATCATGGCAACAGGCCTAAACTGCAAACAAGAAACTGCAAAGTAAAGGAATACTGAAAATATGCATGAATGCAACAACTAGACAAACAAGGCGCAAAGGCCGCAAACCACAGAGGCAAGGGAGCTCAGCTCTACCAAATACCAACAAGCAAAGTCACTCAATAACAAACAAGCAGAAGGAGGACCACCTCAACTTCTCATGCACACAAAGTCTACTTCTAAGATGCACCTATTCAGAACTATCTAGATGAACACCTAAGTCTAATGCAACATAACATCATACAAGTCAAACAATACAAAAAGACTAACCCTGAGCAGGGCCTCTATCTACAAAACAAGAAGCTACTCCTGGGCAAGGCCCCTAACAAACCTGAGACAAACTCTTAATCTATCTCTAAACAAAGCTCTATACAGCACCCTAAGCAAAGATCTCAGCAATACCTCTAATCAAAACCCTAAGCAAGAGGAATCAATCCCAGTCTCCAAGCTTCAGAATAAGCTTACCAGAGAAAAGGGAGCTAAGCAGACAAGCCCATAGTGCTTTCCTCAGGAAAGTACCAGGAGGTTACTACTCAGGAGTCATATCCTATGCGGCTCGACAACTGTGATCAGTTTACATTCCTCCTCAGGAGAAACTAAACTCACATGAAGGCTCCGGCATCACTGGATACTTGAGAAATACCTATATGCACTATGGGAACTAAGTGAACAGACTCATAGGACCTTCCTCAGGAAAGTACTAGGAGGCTAACACTTAGGAGTCGTATCCTTCGTGGCTCAACAACTGTGATCAGTTTACATTCCTCCTCAGGAGAAATTAAACTCACAAGTTGGCTCCAACATCACTGGATACTTGAGAAATCCTAGATAAACTAATGGAACTAAGTGAATAGACCCATAGGACCTTCCTCAGGAAAGTACTAGGAGGCTTCCACTTAGGAATCGTATCCCATGTGGCTCAACAACATGTGATCAGTTTACATCCCTCCTCAGGAGGAATTAAACTCACAAGTCGGCTCCGACATCATTGGATACTTACGAAAGAGGTGAGAAGAAAGAATGAAAGTCATTCATAGTGCCTTCCTCAGGAAAGTACCATAAACTCCCTTCAAACTTCAGGATCTCGAACCTCACAAACAGACAACAAGCTCCTAGACTAAGCCTCAATCCACTGCATCCTTGCAAGCTCCAACAGGACTTCAATCAGCTCCCACCTTGAGAAGAACCCACAGGCCAACAAACCACAAGAGACTATCTCTGAAGTTCAACCACAGTTGAACTTCAAAGTCAGAAGTCATCAAGACTCTTCCTAACTTCAGGCTCAGACAAATCATATCAGAACATCCTACAAAAATCTAATAAAAATCTAGGGGAAACCTACATGGCTCTAGGATAACATACTAAAGAATCAGAACAGAATTCAATACCAGATGAAAGAGCTAAAATCAGCAACACAGACATATCCACAGACCAATTATTCAACATCAATAACAGTGGAAAAATGCAATTAAAATGAAAATGCCTGATTAAGCTAATGTTTCTGTACTATAAAATTCTACACTGAATCACGAGTCTACAGAAAAAAGAACGGAATTATTTGACCCAATCTACTATTTTTCATGAATTTTCTAATGACATGCATGCATTAAAAAATAAAAGAAATCAATTAAATGGAAAATATACCAAAATATAACAAACAAAAATAAAATGTCATTTTTATTTTTTATTTAATTTTCTAGGAATTATGATGAAATGGTAGAAAAAAGAATTATTAAAAAACAATTATTTACATTTTATTATGAATTATTTAATATGCAAGGAAAATAAAAGAAATCGAAAGAAATAAAATTGAAATAAACTGGAGGGGGGTTTAAACAGCAAAGAATTCAGTTTATTCTACATTGGGCCCTGAAGGTGGGGGTGCTAAAAGCAATTAGAGCGCAGGGCCCAAGTTATCAAAAACAACTAACAAACACTGAAATGAAAAAAACGCCTGGGGGGGTGCCGTTAGCAGCTTTTCTCAGTTATTTTTCATTGGGCCTACGCCCAGGGGGGTGCAGATAGCCATTAGGGCCTAAGGCCCAGCTCAATTCACTCTGATCTCACACGCCAGGGGGGTGGGGAAGTAAAACATAGGGTGTGCATCAGAAAAACACCTTTGGGCCTAAGCCCAATACGCTAACCCTAATCCAATTAGCTGCTGAACAAAACCTAATTCTTCTCCCAAACCCTAACACTGTTCACTCACCTCTCTAGCCGTCTCCTTCGTTCGTCTCCCTCAATTCACTCTCTCTGCAACTCACCTTTTCACTCACACACCATTCTGAGAAAAAGAACCTCAACAGGACTTCACACATCTCACCACACTAAAATGAATCAGCACAATAGTCTCACCGCTCTCTCATAGCCAACACGAATCAAACTCGAACCCTAATCAAATAGTTACCCTAATCGAAGCTACATTCATCAATTGCAACGAAGATACAACAGAGAGAAGACAAACCTGGTTTACGCGAGGGGAACGAGGGATCTTTGAAGATCTATGTATGTTTGCTGAAGCTTGATGGCGCGAAGAACACTTCGTAGTGATGAACAACGACGAGATCTTGCTGAAGATTTCACAAGTCTTGGAACTGATGGATCTTGTATAGATCTAGGGATGGTTTAGAGGCACGTTGTTGAAAGTTGTTGACGGATTCAAGAGATTCTGGATGATGATGAACGTAAACGGTATGATGAATCTTGGAGCGTTCTGGAAATTCTGGGATGAGGATGATGGCGTTCTGGAAAAGTGGATGAAGAACGATGAAGGTTTGAGTGGATTCTGGAAAAAGTTGTATGAAGGTATGAAGATTCCGGCGACGATGATGTTTCCGGCGAAGGGATTATGAAGCTGACGGAAGAGATCGGAGGAAGAAGATGAGTTTCTGGGGATTTTTGGATGTTGGCAGATTCCGGTGAGTGAGACGGTGGCCGGAGGTAGTTGACGGTGACCGGCGGTGTGCGGTTAGGGCTGATGCATGGCCGCCGGTGGTTTACTGGTGAAACTCAGGCGATGGGCGTGGGGGCGCCAAGTGTCTCAGGGAGTTGTTGCATGGGATACGCGTGTCAGCAGAGAGAGAGAGGGTGAGCTTCAGTGGGACGCGTGGCGTGGATTGGGGGAGTCAGAGTTGCTGTGGTGGGTCCTCTCTTCAAGCAACACGTGGCGTCACTATTTATGCCACTGAAAATGCTAGAACTTTCTAGAAGCTCCTGGACGAATTGGCTGGACTTGCTGGACGAATTTGGACTAACTGGGCTGCATCTGGACTTGCTGAATTGCCAACTGATGAGAATTGGGCCTCAACAAAAAACACCCCCTGGGCCCATACGAAAAATGAATGAAAAAACTGTAACAAAAACTGAATTTTAATAAAAAACAATTAATCCTAACTATCTCTAATTAATATCAATTAGCACCTAATTAGCTAATTACCCTAACCAACTATCTTAATCCTAATTAACTCTAAAAAAACAATTAACCTAATTAAACTTTAAAAAGTGATTAAAAGTCTAATTAATTCTACATTATCCTAATTAAATCTAAAAAAAACAATTAACCTAATTAAACTTTAAAAATCTAAACTATTATTATCTATTAGTAATAAAAGAAAAACTATATTATTTTCTATATTATCTAAAAACAATTTTAAAATCTTATTTATTCTAAAAATCTATTTAAAAATTCTATAAAATCCTAAAAAGAGAATTAAACTATTAAAAAATATACAAAGACTCTATTTAAATTCCAGAAAAATCTGTAAAGCCTATTAAAAATTCACAAAAGTCTATAAAACCCTAAAAATGCAGATGAATGCAAACGACCCCCATAAAAGAGCGCACGAGACCAGATTGAATCGAATAGAGATCCCCGGGCATCAGAATATCCTCAACATCACTGTGCAAGCTAAAAAATCACCGAGGAGCACACAATTTCCCGAAAATAAAACCCTGGTGATCTGGACTGGATCTGCCGTATCTGATAGACAAAAATCAAGCTGTAACCCTGATATCCCCTGTCTGTGCACAAAAATCATCCGTCTGATGAATTTAAACCACGAGTCAGATAGGAGAATCGGTTGGTCAAATTTTAGGGTGCAACAGCTGCCCCTATTCAAGCGACTTGGACCTGAAGGGTTTGAAGAGCGCTCAGCCTTCAAACATTCAGAGGTACGAGACGGTTGAATACAAATAAAACCCGAAAATTTGCCAACCGTGAGCATATACTGTAAACTGCTTGGGGAATAAAGTCCAGAAAACCGAGTCCAGTTATTGCGGCACAAAGCTGATTAATCATCTGATAAAGAACTCCTGATTTGAATACCCGTTGCTTGTGATACCCCACATAACAAACCCGAGAGCTGCAACAAAATACCTGATTCTTTCACATTGCCTACTGATAGGCAGGAAGAGAAATATACTCACATCGCCCAAAGATGGACGGGAAGACACCCTGATTGAATACTCACCTCGTCTAAAGATAGACGGAAAGGCAACATTAATCTCCCAACTCACATCGTCTAAGGATAGACGGGATGAAGTAATCTTCATACTCACATCGTCCAAGGATAGACGGAAAGACACCATAATCTCCATATTCACATCGTCTAAGGATAGACAGCATCATCCTGATCGATGAACCAATCAATATTCACATCGTCTAAGGGTAGACGGGATCATCCTGATTGATGAACAAATCAATATTCTCATCGTCTAAGGGTAGACGGAATCATCCTGATTGATGAACAAATCAATATTCACATCGTCTAAGGGTAGACGGGATCGTCCTGATTAATGACAAATCAATTCACATCGTCTAAGGATAGACGGAAAGCAATAATCTCTGAATTCACATCGTCTAAGGGTAGACGGGATCATCCTGATTGATGAACAAATCAATTCTCATCGTCTAAGGGTAGACGGCATCATCCTGATTGATGAACAAATCAATATTCTGATCGTCTAAGGGTAGACGGGATCATCCTGATTGATGAACAAATCAATTCTCATCGTCTAAGGGTAGACGGGATCGTCCTGATTAATGACAAATCAATTCACATCGTCTAAGGATAGACGGAAAGCAATAATCTCTGAATTCACATCGTCTAAGGGTAGACGGGATCATCCTGATTGATGAACAAATCAATTCTCATCGTCTAAGGGTAGACGGCATCATCCTGATTGATGAACAAATCAATATTCTCATCGTCTAAGGGTAGACGGGATCATCCTGATTGATGAACAAATCAATTCTCATCGTCTAAGGGTAGACGGGATCGTCCTGATTAATGACAAATCAATTCACATCGTCTAAGGATAGACGGAAAGCAATAATCTCTGAATTCACATCGTCTAAGGGTAGACGGGATCATCCTGATTGATGAACAAATCAATTCTCATCGTCTAAGGGTAGACGGCATCATCCTGATTGATGAACAAATCAATATTCTCATCGTCTAAGGGTAGACGGGATCATCCTGATTGATGAACAAATCAATTCTCATTGTCTAAGGGTAGACGGCATCATCCTGATTGATGAACAAATCAATATTCACATCGTCTAAGGGTAGACGGAAAGACACCATTAATCTCCATATGCACATCGTCTAAAGATAGACGGAAAGACACCATAACGCAATTCAACACCCTCCTTTGAATTTCAGAATTCTTCTGTCTACGGGAATTGATGGAAAGATCAACATCCTTGAAGGGGCCACATCGTCAGTATGGACTGGCGGGAAGAAAACCACCTTTTAAGGAACCATGTCGTCAATAAGAATCGACAATCACGAAAACTGAACATTTTTCGAAGAGCCTCGACGTCAATAAGGATTGACAGTCAGAAAAGTATCTCTTGAAACGTCATCTTATCCAATAAACAGAAAGGAAATCATTATCCGAAATATTGTTTTGAAACCCTTCAACAACCAAGGATAGCCGGAGAAGACTCGCTGGGGAAACACCTCATCATACGTATGATCTGGCAATAAAAAACCCGTTGGATGGTAACCCGAAACTTCACATCGTCTGCTGACAGACGGAAAGAAAAGCCACTTGCTGGAGAAGCTCTATCTTGGACTCCATTGAAGATTGCCCGAAACTTCACATCGTCTACTGATAGACGGGAAGGAAAGCATATCCTGGGGGAAACCCCTTCTTGAAACCTTACTGCGACCACCCGCAACTTCACATCATCTATGGATAGACGGAAAGAAAACCACATTCGTACTCAAGACGTCTAATGATAGACGGAGAAGTCCATTCATTGGAGGAACACATCGCCAATATGAATTGACGGGAAGAAAAGCTTGTCGATATCGGATGACCGTTTGATTAAAGCACAACCTATCGTAAGATCTGATACAAATAATCCGCTGAATCGTCTGAATACTGCTGCTGGATAAATGCCCCTGAACTGATCACAGAGTAATTCACGCGCCATATGAGGCTGATAGAAAATCTGACTTATGCTTCGTATGCATATGCATATGCTTTAATCTTTCTACAGCGTAATGCTCCATTCTAGATGAAAATGCTACGCATTTTGACGATGATATGCAAGTATGATGCAAATATGATGATGCATGCAATATGCTAATGCAGGCTTGAGCTGCTGGAGAAGGCCGGGTACAAAACCACTTCATCGAAATAAATGCTGAAGGCGAGGCCAACTCTGCTGGGGATAACCCGGATATCACTGAATCGTCCTAGCAAAATAAATGCTGGGAGAGTGAAATCAACTCTGCTGGGGATATTGGGAACTCAACCGAACACCTCAACGAAGTAATACCCTGCTGGGGAATATAACTCCGTTGTGAAATAGCAGACGTGCTGAATATGATTAGACTCCTCTGGGAATAACTTACCCATACCAATGACAAATTGGTCTTTGCTGGCAAAATGGAGGGAGTCCTCCTGCGCTCTGATGAAGCTCGGATCTGGAAATTGATGCGCCAACACGGATGGGCTTCACAGTAATCGCAAACATGGGTTTGAGCTCTTAAGCTATCTTGCTGGGTCAGGTACAACTGACGCTGGAAAATATTCTCTCTGAATACACAGCCTTTTAGTGAAGAGTCAAGGGATAGTGACACGACTTCCCGCATTCGCCTCGCTCTCGAAAACCGACTGCATCTGCTCGAATAACTCTGAATGACCCTGTAGGTACGGAGAACAACAATCCTTTTGCTTCTGATATACCCCAGCTTACAGGACATCTGTGGGGATAGTCCCTGAAAGGAAACCTGCAAATCTGTTCCTTGATGGTCTGATATAACATGCCTCAGTGTTCTGAACTTCTGAGAGATACTTCACCTTACCTGCTTCTCGCACAACCTTTGCGCGCTTAAGATGGTCTGCCCCTGGCTGCAATGACCTAGCCCCGATTATCTGATTCAGAGTAATACCTCCTGACTACGACGTGTTCACCGAACCTCAACCTGATTGCCCCAGAATAACTGACTTCGAAAAGCTGACCTGACTGGGGATCACAATAAAGCTTGCCCCTGCTCTCGGAACATTCGGGCGTTCTGCATTCTATCTTGACCATACTTTCCTTTGTAGGAAGCTTTTCTGCTGTCAAGCGCTTACTCGCAAGTAAAACAAGTTGTTATGCATAAAAGATGTATTAATGCAACACATATGACAGCTTTGGCATCCAATCTGTTCACTGGGAAAAGGAAAAACAGTTTATGGCATATGATGCATAAAACATTTATCAACATCCGTACCAACATGGTAAGAGGAACCCTTTTAAGAGTCAGAATCGACGCGACCTTTACCGGAGTATGCTTTCGAAACAACCTGCTTCAATTAGGACTTTTGAAGGTTGTAACGTGGTCAGGTTCACGGTTTTGAAGGAAAGGATAAAGGCTCAAAATTTATTTTTAACCCACCCATTCTCCTTGATGTTCTCCCATCCTACGTTCAGCTAATTTGACCTTAGCGCTCACCTCTCAGAGTTTGAAAGATAGGAATGATAGTTCGAGAAATCAGGATCGTTGGGGGTGACGGCCACTCACCTTTCGTCTTTGACACTTGAGGTCACACGACTCGTATTTCCATCGAGGATTTTTCTTTTGATCCTTTTCATCTTTTTCTTTTCATATCCCTAACTTTTGCCTGGACTGCCTCCTTTTGAGTTTCTTTTGATTTTTTTAAGTCCAGCGGGATGCCCTCATTTTTGCCTAAGTCATTTGTTTTGAAGTTTTCTTGACTTAGCGGGCTTTTGATTTCTTTTTCATTTTTTCCTTTCGAACAAGTCGTGTGACACTGGTTGCCTGGCTCTTTGGGAATTGATGTGGCTGTCCCACTCTTGATTGAACCATTGTGGTCTTTTAGGCACGACCTCTAGGGGTGTGATCGATCCTCGAATGGACACTCCTTTTGCAATTTGGACGCTTGGTCAAATTAGCTAACACCTACCCTGCCCCAAGGTTAGGATTGAGGGTTTTTTCATTCACAGAAAGAAACTCCTACTACAAGGCTCGAAGGGGTTGACAAGGGATTATCTTCCTTATATCTCCGGTGTTTAGGGATTTGAAACAATGCCTGTACATCCTCAGCAGGTTTATTTCAAAAGCATACAATCGGAATTTGCATGTCGGTCATTTTCGTCATCCTCCCCAAATTCTTCTTAACCAAGTGTTGGACATTTGCAAAACAGTTAGTGAACATGAATGGATTTAATCAAAACACGCATATTTATTTCATTATCATCAATTTGAATGAAAACAACAAGTTTTACAAACAAGCTTACAAATTCAAACCGGAAAGCAACTACAAATGTAAAGAAATGACAAACTAAAACAAAGAAAATATGCTAGCTTCTGAGAACCGGGCTTTTGCATCTGCCCTGCTGCTGAACCAGCTATCTTTATTAGAGGCAACTCGATGCTGTCCTGATCTGCTTTCAACGACCCAGCCAAATTATAGAGCCCTTCCTCCTTCATTCAGATGATTCTAGGACCTCTTGGCCCGAAGCTGATTGCTGCACTATCAAGCAAATCCTGCACTTGGTGCTTAAAAGCATGGCAACCTTCTATATCGTGACCCGGGGCTCCAGAATGAAACTCACAGTGCTTGCTTGCATCATAACCAAACGGGGGAGTTCCCGTTATTGGTGCCAGAGTTCTTTTCTCTACCAGATTCAATCCCAACAATGTCTGCAACAACTCGGCATATGTTGAGGGAGGCTTCTCGAACGCTCTTCTCGGTTTACTACCCTGGAATCTTCGTTGAGCCTGCTGCGCCCCCTGCTGAGGCTGCTGCTGCTGGTACCGGGTTGACCCTTGAACACCCTTCGTAGCAAATGCAACATCGGTTTCTTGACCTTCAATGTACTGATTAACGCTCTCCTTATGCTTAACCATTTTCTTTCTTAGATCTGCCCCAGGAATAGGCAACAGTTGTGGGCCTGGAGATTCTGACACCATGGAGTCCAGGATACGCTTCTGACCCACTGCAGCTTTAGAACCATCTGTCATTTTAGCATCGACCGAGACAGGAGCAATATGCACAGCTACGCCGCCCGGCGTGAATTCAATATCGTGCGAGTCAATCAGGTCTTGAACATTGTGCTTAAAAGCATGACAACCCTCGATGTCATGTCCGAATGCCCCGGAATGAAACTCACATTGCTTACTGGCATCGTATCCTTGAGGAAACACTCTCGTTGGTGGCGCCAACGTCCTCTTCTCAACCAGATTAAACCTCAATAAGGTCTGCAAGAGCTCAGCATAGGTCATAGGCGGTGCCTCAAACATTCTCTTTGGTTTCCCTTCCTGGATCCTGTGTTGAGTCGAATGTACCTTCTGTTGCTGCTGCTCAGGTCCCATATGCACAGGTGGCGCGAGCTTCTTCATTGCGGCTTCAAATAGCTGATCGTCTTCTTTCCTAAGCACATTCTTGACTACCTCCATGATCAAGCTCATTTGGGTCGTCAGCTGACTGTTCTCCTCTTTGAGAATCTTCTGCTCCAGACGCATCTCTTGCATGTCTCTCATCATCTGCCCCAGCTGGCTTTGGACTTCGATCAATTCAAACTGATTCTGTTCCATATCTCTGAAGGAGTTCCTGCAATAAACTGGATGATGAGGAAATAAGGCCCACGGTTCTGATATACCTGTTAAATGATAATGCAGCGCAGAAAGCAAACACATATTCACAACGAGACAAAGAGAAACTCAAGCTATAAGCACACAGACAAACATCTCCCACACATGTACAACCAACAAAATCAGCAGGTAAGCACAAATGAGTATGAATATAACGACCCCAGCCAACAATCCTGGTGGTGGTCGACAAATACTGATGCACAAAAGCTAAACGGGTTAGGCAGAGAAACAGATGCGACACCCGGCATAGAAACCTCTAGAAACTTCCCCCATATTCAACTGAACTCTCTGATTGACAATCTTCAGAGCACACACTTCCTGTGGAGTCTTCCATGACATTAACTGACGAACCCACGCAACTGGAGGATGGAAAATCATTAATCTGAACAAAACCCTGAGGCGTGATGCAAATACGGCTGGAGTCTAACAGATCTTGAATCTGGCTTCTAAGCACCTTACAATCATTTGTTGAATGCCCCTGTGCCCCAACATGGTACTCACAGCGGGCGCTGGCATCAAAACCTGGAGGATACGGTGGAATCACCGGCTTAGTCTCCTTCGGCACTATCAATCCACTTCTGACCAGATCTGGCAACAACTGACTGTACGACACCGGTAGCTGAGTAAACTGCCTTCCAGGCTTCCTCGGTCTTCGTGGAGCATGCTGACGCGATCGGCGATAGGACGATCGTTGACTTGAAGTATCTGAAGACTGATCCTGAGATGCTAGAGATTCTGAGGTGGCGTCATCTCCTTCCCACTCTTCTTGAGAACTGACAACCGACTCAATCTTATTAACTGGGACGTAAGGAACACCTCGAAACTTTCCACTCCTGAGTCCTCTCTCAACAATCTCTCCCAGCCTCATCAGGCCCACAAAGCTTGTGCAACTGAACAATTTGTCAAAATAATGGCCTTTCAGGGTACCCAAGAAGATGTCAACCAGTTCTCTTTCCGGAAGCGGTGGTCGAACACTAGCAGCCAATTCCTTCCATCTTCGCAAATACGCTCTGAATGATTCATTCTCCGCTTGAGACAATTCTTGCAGGTCTACGAGACTAGGAGTCAAATCCAGGTTGTAATCATACTGCTTTATGAAAGCTCTGGCTAAATCCACCCATGATCGAATCTGATTACTCTCTAATTGCACATACCATCTCAACGATGCCCCAGTCAGGCTATACTGTAAGCAATGGATCATCAATTTGTCATTTCGCACAAACGAAGTCATCCTTCGACAGAACATCATCAAATGCAACTTCGGACAGCTATCTCCTGTGTATTTTTCGAATTCCGGCACTTTGAACTTGTACGGCAACACCAGGTCAGGAACCAAACACATGGCTACAGCATCCAGGTTAACGGCATCCTTTGCTTCTAAAGCTTTCATTTGCTCTTCCAACACTCGGACTCTTCTACCATCGTCAAGAGCTCTTGGATCTACTAACCCGGTCACTGGAATATCTCTCCGGTAATTCATCACAGGGAAAGCAACACATTGATTGTTAACAGGAGGATAGCGTTCATTTCGGGCAAGAAACTGCTCATGCCGGTCTCTGTTCTCAACAGCAGGCTGCACAACTTGGGCTGCAGTAAGATTGTTTGCTTGCGGGAAGCCTTCCATAGAATCATACTGATGGTTGGACGCCATAGTAAACCTTGCCAAGGTGTTAGGAGCCTGGAAATTGCCTTCAGACATAGCTACCGAATACCTGTAACGGACTATGCTGCTTGATTCTGCTCAACTCTGCTTCAGCCCCTTGGTCGTCTCCACTCTTGCCTCAAACAATTCCCCGAGAATCACTTTCTGGTGAAAACAAAGGCTGGATAAGTGCTCTGACCTGCTAGAGAAATGCTATGCAGTATGATTTATGCAAACAGAAATACAAAAATGCTAACGTGCATGTGTGCATTGGAGATATTTTCCCTCCAATTCCAGTGTCAGTGGTAGCAAGACGAGATAAACCATAGAGACAATATTTGGAAAAAACCCTCATATATTGATTAGCATAACAGTCTTGTCAAGAAGTTACATAACTACGCTCCATACAGCTGATATGACAAAGAGGATCCCAGCCAACATGCCTGGTGGTGATCTCAACCTACAGAATACAAGAGAGAAATCAAGTACGGGTACGGTTACGGAAGTCCTCGACCATCTTCTTTGTCTCTGCATGATCTGGTTGATAAATCAAACCTTCTATCAGTCGATCCCTCTTCCTGACCGTCCCCTGGATGTCTCTGACAAAGTCTTCCCAAGCCTTATCATTGGCACCGCCCCCGGGTTTGGGTCTCTTGGCATCTGCTCTATGCTGGAAATCTTCCAAATTCTTCATGGCATCTGTCAACTTGCGCTCGGCCTCGTATCGGCGACAGGCTTCTTCTTCAAGCTCTTCGTTCTTCACTTTGACCTGTTCTTCTAACTGAGCAATCTGTGTCTTCAGCTCTTCTTCTCGCTCCTTGCGCTTGGTCATAGTGAGATCCCAGTGTTCTCTGAACTTGGCTAGCTTTGTGTAGGCCCTTTCCAGTTCTTGCTTCTTGGTGGCCAACACACTACTGACAGAGTCTACATCTAACTCTAGACGCTTCTTGGTTTCAGTCAATTCCAATAGCGTAGTCTTCAGATGTTTCAGAGTCTCAGCCTGTTGCTTAGAAAAGTATCCTGTTTCAATCTTTTCATGCCGAAGCTGGGCATTTTCCTGCTCTAAAGCCTCTTTAGCCCTGGCTAGCTCTTCTTTCTCCGCCATCAGCTGCTTGTAGACCTGCATGTCCACAGTGGTAGGCTCCTCTACCGGAGGAGGATGCAATGGCTGAACTGCTGGATACGGCATAAGGAACTTCACAGCTCGCTCACGAATCCATTCTATATATGGGCTAGGACCTCGAGTATCCCCTCTGCTACCTGAAAGCTTCCCTCTCTTGTGCAAGTTTTTCCAGGCTTTCTCAAGTTTGGTCAGCATCTCTTTCCCAATTGCCCCGGTGAGATACAGAGATTCCTGTATCTCCTCGGGCTTTGGCGCTCCTTGAGGTATGTACCCAAATTGCTTGATCAATAAGGAAGGGTTATAGTTGACACAACCTTTCCTGCCTATTAACGGAACATTCGGGAATCCTTCGCCTTTGAGTATGACTTCAGCTCCAAATACCTCTTTATTGACCCATGCCACGTTCTCAGCAGTCAATCCCATTAAGCGCTCAGGCCATCCTAGAGAATTGATAGATGTGACAAACGGGCCTGACTTAGGCATATGACTGGTGAACCACCTGCATAGGAGAGGTACACAGCAAGACACATTCCTTCCTCGTCGCTTTTCATTCTGATAATGAGTTGAATGGTGGATATCTCCCAGCAAAGTAGGAACTGGGTTCTTCGCGGCCAAAATATAGAAGGCATCTGAATCAACAAAATCAGGAATGTTCGGGAACAACACGATGCCATACACACATACAGCAAGGATGACGTCAAAAACATCCCAGCTACCCTTCTGGGCATATTCTCGAGCCTTCTCCACTAAGACATCCAATGGAAATCCCCATACGTCTCCTCTTCTGATCATCTTCCCAGACAGCTCAGACTCTTTCAAGCATAGGATGGTAGAAAGCTCAGCCAGCTTAGGCTCAGCGTCCGTACGATAAAAAGGCATTTGCTCACGGATCGGTATATCCAGAAGTGCAGAGTACTCCTCCAGGGTAGGAGCCAAAACGAAGTCGGGAAATACAAAACACCTGAGCTCCGCGTCGTAAAACTGTAACAGAGTATAGATGCCGCTGGTCTCGTAGGCAGATGGCTGATAAACGTAGGTCAGAATCCTCCCATATCTTTTTCTGAAGTCACCCATTCCTCTCTTCTTAGCAATAGAAATCAACTCTAACAATAGACTGATATTCGGCGACGGAAACTTATAGGGCAATACTCTCTTCAGGTTTTCCATGTCTTGCTAGGAACGAACACCAGAACTGGAAGGGAAAATATGTACCTGCAATACACACACGTTAGTTGAATGCAGATGGTAATGCAATGATGCAATATGATAAATAATGCAATCTGCGAACATAGGGGCTATGCTGTAGCCTGAAGAGGAATATCTCTGTGATCGAGAACAGAAAACCAACACGGTCACCAGAATCTCATGCCAATAACTATCATCTGATACTCAAAATATCAATCCCCTGGTAAGAAATCCATCTGAACCTCTGTATCTGACGAGAATACCATCTGATAATAGCCTCAACCTCAGATAAGAAACCCATCTGACCCAGACAACACACCTGGAGATGAATCAAGAACACCATCTGACAAAGGTACTGAATCATGGTTTCTGAAGGCCAGTTTTCCTGTAATAACCCAGTCCCTCTCACAGGTAGGATAGACCTAATCCACGGACAAAGGTACGGCATCCTATGCGGTCATCAGCGTCACAGACTTTCATGAGTGACGATACGATTCCCAGAAGGAGTGGCATCATCAAGTCATGAAGAGGCCTCACTTAGCTAACTTCCAAATGATCGGTCCCCAGAGTCGACAACCCTCGCGTCTGGACTCCCCTCAGATCCTCAGGACCGGAAAGGAGCACCTCTGCAAGAATCTCGTCTGAGCGCAGATTTTCGTAGGGAACTGTGCCTGCTCAGCAGACAGGTTCGTCTACTACTTCTCCGCAACTATATCTAGGTGTGTACTCAAGCCCAGGTCCGGCTTTCCACTCACAGTAACCTCCCTTTGCCCACAGCAGTAATTATAATAATATAATGCTGGAAAATAAATGCGGAAAGGTAAAGGTACAGAAAAGTAAAGTGCAGAAAAGTAAAACACAATATGCACAACACCCAACAAATAAACATCCAAGCGCTAGGATTGACTCGCGTAGGGGATGGGAAACGGTCACAGCATAAGGGATGGGAAAAGTCCCTAGATGCTATAGTCCCCAGCAGAGTCGCCAGCTGTCGCTACTGCGAAAATCGGCGCCGGCTTGACAGGAGAGTCGCCACCGTGCGTTATTTATCCCTCAGAGCGGGAAAGGAAACGCTCGAAGTAAACCTCGCAAAAAACGGGGAAAAGGTATGGTCATCGCAACCATAGCTTGGGTTCGGGAGTCGGTTACGCAAGGGGAAGGTATTAGCACCCCTCACGTCCATCGTACTCGATGGGATCCACGCTTGGTGTTTATAGGTAAAAGGGTGTGTTATCTATCTACGCTAATGGCTGGTCTGAAAAGAAAATAAAAGGACAGGACTCGACAGAACATACGGTGTTCTGGGCCTACGTATTCCCTCGTGCAATGGGAAAGTCAGAGTCAACGTAGTTCGACCTCCTACGACTAAACAGGGGAAAGGTTGCTCGCCAGGACATCGCGTCCTGTTCCTAGGTACTTCCATCTGGTATGAAAGATCAGAGCAAGCGTAGTTCGGCTAACTACGGGTAAACAGGGGCTCTCACATAGCAGTGAGAAAACAAACTGGTCCTAAAGGCTCGGGAACCTACAAATGCGATCTGGTCTCAAATGCACTCGGGCAGGAGAAAAGGATAACAATTAGTCGTTAGCGGGAAAGCCTCGATCGCACAGCCGCGAGAGAACTAAAGTTAGTCGTTAGTGTGCTCGCTAGGATATCGCATCCTATGCCTACATATCTTCGTCTGGAACGAAGAATCAGAGCAGCTGTAGTTCAGCTAACTACGGGTCAAGCTACTCCAAAAGCTCCTACAGAAAGGAAAGGGAGACCCTAGAACTATAGCTGAGAAACAGGGGAATCTACCTACTGCTATCACACCTGGTTGACCATCCTAATGTCTATCATAACAACTCCGCAGCGGAGAAGTCAGAGCTCCTAAGGGATCATGGCAACAGGCCTAAACTGCAAACAAGAAACTGCAAAGTAAAGGAATACTGAAAATATGCATGAATGCAACAACTAGACAAACAAGGCGCAAAGGCCGCAAACCACAGAGGCAAGGGAGCTCAGCTCTACCAAATACCAACAAGCAAAGCCACTCAATAACAAACAAGCAGAAGGAGGACCACCTCAACTTCTCATGCACACAAAGTCTACTTCTAAGATGCACCTATTCAGAACTATCTAGATGAACACCTAAGTCTAATGCAACATAACATCATACAAGTCAAACAATACAAAAAGACTAACCCTGAGCAGGGCCTCTATCTACAAAACAAGAAGCTACTCCTGGGCAAGGCCCCTAACAAACCTGAGACAAACTCTTAATCTATCTCTAAACAAAGCTCTATACAGCACCCTAAGCAAAGATCTCAGCAATACCTCTAATCAAAACCCTAAGCAAGAGGAATCAATCCCAGTCTCCAAGCTTCAGAATAAGCTTACCAGAGAAAAGGGAGCTAAGCAGACAAGCCCATAGTGCTTTCCTCAGGAAAGTACCAGGAGGTTACTACTCAGGAGTCATATCCTATGCGGCTCGACAACTGTGATCAGTTTACATTCCTCCTCAGGAGAAACTAAACTCACATGAAGGCTCCGGCATCACTGGATACTTGAGAAATACCTATATGCACTATGGGAACTAAGTGAACAGACTCATAGGACCTTCCTCAGGAAAGTACTAGGAGGCTAACACTTAGGAGTCGTATCCTTCGTGGCTCAACAACTGTGATCAGTTTACATTCCTCCTCAGGAGAAATTAAACTCACAAGTTGGCTCCAACATCACTGGATACTTGAGAAATCCTAGATAAACTAATGGAACTAAGTGAATAAACCCATAGGACCTTCCTCAGGAAAGTACTAGGAGGCTTCCACTTAGGAATCGTATCCCATGTGGCTCAACAACATGTGATCAGTTTACATCCCTCCTCAGGAGGAATTAAACTCACAAGTCGGCTCCGACATCATTGGATACTTACGAAAGAGGTGAGAAGAAAGAATGAAAGTCATTCATAGTGCCTTCCTCAGGAAAGTACCATAAACTCCCTTCAAACTTCAGGATCTCGAACCTCACAAACAGACAACAAGCTCCTAGACTAAGCCTCAATCCACTGCATCCTTGCAAGCTCCAACAGGACTTCAATCAGCTCCCACCTTGAGAAGAACCCACAGGCCAACAAACCACAAGAGACTATCTCTGAAGTTCAACCACAGTTGAACTTCAAAGTCAGAAGTCATCAAGACTCTTCCTAACTTCAGGCTCAGACAAATCATATCAGAACATCCTACAAAAATCTAATAAAAATCTAGGGGAAACCTACATGGCTCTAGGATAACATACTAAAGAATCAGAACAGAATTCAATACCAGATGAAAGAGCTAAAATCAGCAACACAGACATATCCACAGACCAATTATTCAACATCAATAACAGTGGAAAAATGCAATTAAAATGAAAATGCCTGATTAAGCTAATGTTTCTGTACTATAAAATTCTACACTGAATCACGAGTCTACAGAAAAAAGAACGGAATTATTTGACCCAATCTACTATTTTTCATGAATTTTCTAATGATATGCATGCATTAAAAAATAAAAGAAATCAATTAAATGGAAAATATACCAAAATATAACAAACAAAAATAAAATGTCATTTTTATTTTTTATTTAATTTTCTAGGAATTATGATGAAATGGTAGAAAAAAGAATTATTAAAAAACAATTATTTACATTTTATTATGAATTATTTAATATGCAAGGAAAATAAAAGAAATTGAAAGAAATAAAATTGAAATAAACTGGAGGGGGGTTTAAACAGCAAAGAATTCAGTTTATTCTACATTGGGCCCTGAAGGTGGGGGTGCTAAAAGCAATTAGAGCGCAGGGCCCAAGTTATCAAAAACAACTAACAAACACTGAAATGAAAAAAACGCCTGGGGGGGTGCCGTTAGCAGCTTTTCTCAGTTATTTTTCATTGGGCCTACGCCCAGGGGGGTGCAGATAGCCATTAGGGCCTAAGGCCCAGCTCAATTCACTCTGATCTCACACGCCAGGGGGGTGGGGAAGTAAAACATAGGGTGTGCATCAGAAAAACACCTTTGGGCCTAAGCCCAATACGCTAACCCTAATCCAATTAGCTGCTGAACAAAACCTAATTCTTCTCCCAAACCCTAACACTGTTCACTCACCTCTCTAGCCGTCTCCTTCGTTCGTCTCCCTCAATTCACTCTCTCTGCAACTCACCTTTTCACTCACACACCATTCTGAGAAAAAGAACCTCAACAGGACTTCACACATCTCACCACACTAAAATGAATCAGCACAATAGTCTCACCGCTCTCTCATAGCCAACACGAATCAAACTCGAACCCTAATCAAATAGTTACCCTAATCGAAGCTACATTCATCAATTGCAACGAAGATACAACAGAGAGAAGACAAACCTGGTTTACGCGAGGGGAACGAGGGATCTTTGAAGATCTATGTATGTTTGCTGAAGCTTGATGGCGCGAAGAACACTTCGTAGTGATGAACAACGACGAGATCTTGCTGAAGATTTCACAAGTCTTGGAACTGATGGATCTTGTATAGATCTAGGGATGGTTTAGAGGCACGTTGTTGAAAGTTGTTGACGGATTCAAGAGATTCTGGATGATGATGAACGTAAACGGTATGATGAATCTTGGAGCGTTCTGGAAATTCTGGGATGAGGATGATGGCGTTCTGGAAAAGTGGATGAAGAACGATGAAGGTTTGAGTGGATTCTGGAAAAAGTTGTATGAAGGTATGAAGATTCCGGCGACGATGATGTTTCCGGCGAAGGGATTATGAAGCTGACGGAAGAGATCGGAGGAAGAAGATGAGTTTCTGGGGATTTTTGGATGTTGGCAGATTCCGGTGAGTGAGACGGTGGCCGGAGGTAGTTGACGGTGACCGGCGGTGTGCGGTTAGGGCTGATGCATGGCCGCCGGTGGTTTACTGGTGAAACTCAGGCGATGGGCGTGGGGGCGCCAAGTGTCTCAGGGAGTTGTTGCATGGGATACGCGTGTCAGCAGAGAGAGAGAGGGTGAGCTTCAGTGGGACGCGTGGCGTGGATTGGGGGAGTCAGAGTTGCTGTGGTGGGTCCTCTCTTCAAGCAACACGTGGCGTCACTATTTATGCCACTGAAAATGCTAGAACTTTCTAGAAGCTCCTGGACGAATTGGCTGGACTTGCTGGACGAATTTGGACTAACTGGGCTGCATCTGGACTTGCTGAATTGCCAACTGATGAGAATTGGGCCTCAACAAAAAACACCCCCTGGGCCCATACGAAAAATGAATGAAAAAACTGTAACAAAAACTGAATTTTAATAAAAAACAATTAATCCTAACTATCTCTAATTAATATCAATTAGCACCTAATTAGCTAATTACCCTAACCAACTATCTTAATCCTAATTAACTCTAAAAAAACAATTAACCTAATTAAACTTTAAAAAGTGATTAAAAGTCTAATTAATTCTACATTATCCTAATTAAATCTAAAAAAAACAATTAACCTAATTAAACTTTAAAAATCTAAACTATTATTATCTATTAGTAATAAAAGAAAAACTATATTATTTTCTATATTATCTAAAAACAATTTTAAAATCTTATTTATTCTAAAAATCTATTTAAAAATTCTATAAAATCCTAAAAAGAGAATTAAACTATTAAAAAATATACAAAGACTCTATTTAAATTCCAGAAAAATCTGTAAAGCCTATTAAAAATTCACAAAAGTCTATAAAACCCTAAAAATGCAGATGAATGCAAACGACCCCCATAAAAGAGCGC
This sequence comes from Lathyrus sativus, assembly GCA_963859935.3. Classification (NCBI taxonomy): domain Eukaryota; kingdom Viridiplantae; phylum Streptophyta; class Magnoliopsida; order Fabales; family Fabaceae; genus Lathyrus; species Lathyrus sativus. The sequence goes on along the minus strand of OZ012736.1, from coordinate 115,426,722 downwards.
ACGAGACCAGATTGAATCGAATAGAGATCCCCGGGCATCAGAATATCCTCAACATCACTGTGCAAGCTAAAAAATCACCGAGGAGCACACAATTTCCCGAAAATAAAACCCTGGTGATCTGGACTGGATCTGCCGTATCTGATAGACAAAAATCAAGCTGTAACCCTGATATCCCCTGTCTGTGCACAAAAATCATCCGTCTGATGAATTTAAACCACGAGTCAGATAGGAGAATCGGTTGGTCAAATTTTAGGGTGCAACAATTTGAAGCTTGCATTTTGACTTGCCTTGCTTGGAAATTTGACCTAAACTAGGGGATTTTATACAGAAACCCTAATTTAGAAACCCCTCTTCTCCTTGATTTCTCTTGAATCCTTCTCAGCATAACAACATATCCTTGTTTTCCATGTCAAATGATGAACCCCACATCTCTCCAATAGCCCTGAATGCCTTTAAATCAATCAATTGACCTAGGGTTGACCTAGGGTTGACCCAGATGAAACCCTAGTTGACTGTCTTCAACTGCAATACTTGTGATCACATCAACAACTTGTTTTCTTCTCCAAATGACTTTCCAAGTCCTCCAATATGTCTAGATACTCCCCATGCTCTCAATTCACAACTCATAATTCCCTTGTTGATCCTCAGACACCCTCAGTTAGGAGATATACTCAGTGCTTAATCCACTGAGCTCCCTGCTTTCAAATTCTTTCTTGATGACTTGAATGAGATTGAATTAGGATAATAACCTCTGGATAGGCCTCTAGAGATGAGAATAATGATTGGTCCCCTGTTGAATGACTTGCTATGCTTATGCTATGCAGATGATTAGTCTATGTACATGACTCTATATGCAAATGCTAATGATATTGAAACATAAACCAAGTGAATAAGGTTGAGCAAATTTTAGGGTGCAACACTCTGCCCAAGGCTATAGGGTCGTTTTTGTTGGGCCACCTTTCATTTCTCAAAGGATATTAATAAAGGCATTGTGTTCAATTCCACTTTGGTTCATTCGCGTTTTTTGTTTTCACCTTTAAAAATGAAATTGGCAACCTTTTTTTTCCAAAAAAAATAAAAAAAAAACAGCATTTCATTTCTTATCTTACATATCTTTGAGCATTTTAATTAAGTAAGCCTTACATCATGCAGAGACATCGTAAACCTTGTTGGATCCAATGACTTTACTGACACTCCTGACTGGGATGCACCCATCAATCAAGCTGAGGACGAGGGTGAAGAAGATTTTGAAGTACCCGCTGAACTGACGAAATTGATTGAGTACGAGTACACAGAGCTTCAACCATATAAAGAGCAGGTGGACTTAATTAATCTTGGTACAGATGAGAACAAGAAAGAGGTCAAGATTGGTGCAATGCTTGGGACAGAGGTTAAGCCGAGGTTGATTGAGTTGTTAAAAGAGTATATTGATGTGTTTGCGTGGTCGTATCAAGATATGCCGGGCCTAGACACGGATATTGTTGTTCACAAGTTTCCACTTAAGCCAGATTGTCCACCTATCAAGCAAAAACTTCGAAGAACGAGACCCGACATGGCTTTGAAGATTCGAGATGAGGTTAAAAAACAGTTGGATGCAGGTTTCTTGGCAGTTGCAAAATATCCAGATTGGGTTGCCAACATTGTGCCAGTGCCCAAGAAAGATGGTAAAGTTAGGATGTGTGTGGATTACAGGGATCTGAACAAAGCAAGTCCGAAAGACGACTTCCCCCTGCCACATATTGATACACTGGTAGACAACACAGCCAGTTTTGCATTGTTTTCATTTATGGATGGTTTCTCTGGCTATAATCAGATCAAGATGGATCCCGACGATCGAGAGAAGACTACTTTCATTACTCCTTGGGGGACCTCATGCTACAAAGTCATGCCCTTTGGTTTGAAGAACGCAGGGGCTACTTACCAACGCGCTATGACCACTCTTTTTCATGATATGATGCACAAGGAGATCGAGGTGTATGTGGACGATATGATAGCCAAGTCTCAGAGTGAAGGGGAGCATCTAGACCATTTGGTGAAGCTGTTTGAACGACTCAGGAAATATCAGTTGAAATTGAATCCTGCTAAATGTACCTTCGGTGTCAGATCCGGAAAATTGCTTGGTTTCATTGTTAGCCAGCGAGGGATTGAGGTGGATCCTGACAAAGTCCGAGCCATTCAAGATATGCCAGCTCCGCAAACCGAGACGCAAGTTAGAGGTTTTTTGGGACGTTTGAATTATATTTCCAGGTTTATCTCTAACATGACCGCTACATGTGAGCCGATATTCAAGTTACTTTGCAAGGGGCAGACGGTTGAGTGGAACCCCGATTGTCAGAAAGCGTTTGAGAAGATTAAGAGTTATTTGCAAGACCCCCCTATTCTGATTCCTCCCGTGCCTGGAAGACCGTTGTTTATGTACCTTACTGTTCTCGAGAAGTCTATGGGTTGTGTGCTTGGGCAACATGATGAGACTGGAAGAAAGGAACATGCGATTTATTACCTGAGCAAAAAGTTTACCGATTGTGAAAACAGATACTCACCATTGGAGAAAACTTGTTGTGCATTGGCATGGGCCGCTAGGCGCCTTCGGCAATATATGGTCTGTCATACCACATTGTTGATTTCTAAAATGGATCCGATCAAGTATATTTTTGAAAAACCTGCTCAAACCGGGAGGCTAGCCCGTTGGCACATGTTGTTATCCGAATATGACATCCAGTATGTACCCCAGAAGACGATTAAGGGTAGTATTTTATCTGATTATCTTGCAGACCAGCCGGTTCAAGATTATGAACCTCTTAAGTTTGATTTTCCTGATGAGGATATTTTGTTGATTAAAAGAGATTGTGAAGAGCCAGATCCGAGCGAAGGTCCAGAACCAGGTCTTTGGTGGAGGATGATGTTTGATGGTTCCTCGAATTTCAATGGGCATGGTATAGGCGCCGTTTTGATGAACCTAAAGGGTGGATTCACTCCATTTACAGCAAGGTTGGACTTTGAGTGTACTAATAACGTCGCAGAATATGAAGCATGTATCCTTGGCCTCGAAGCAGCAATTCACCTCCGAATCAAACTTCTTAAAGTAAGTGGTGACTCAGCCTTGGTTATTTACCAGGTACAAGGCAAATGGGAAACGAAGAATGAGAAGTTAATCCCTTATAAGGACTACATTGTTGAGCTGATCAAGTATTTCGACGAGATAGAGTTCGAGCATGTTCCTAGATCCGAGAATCACGTTGCTGACGCTTTAGCCATGTTAGCATCCATGTGGAAAGTTAAATTCGTTAATGAAGCACCTCTTATCCACATTGAGCGCAAAGTTGAGCCCGCTTATTGTCAGATGGTCGAAGAAGTTGAGGTGGATGAAAAGCCTTGGTTTCATGATATCAAGAACTATCTCGTCAAGCAGGAGTATCCCGATGGTGCTACTGGTCTGGACAAGAAAACATTGAGAAGACTAGCGTCCAAATTCTTTATCAGTAATGGTGTGTTATACAAGAGAAATCACGACATGGTTCTGCTCAGATGTGTTGATAAACGGGAAGCGGACATGTTACTGCAGGAAATTCATGAGGGGACCTTCGGAACTCATGCCAATGGTTATGCTATGTCCAAGAAAATGTTAAGGGCTGGGTATTATTGGTTAACCATGGAAGCTGACTGCATCCAATACGCTAGAAAATGCCATAAGTGCCAAATTTATGCTGATAAAATGCATGTACCTCCATCACCGTTGAATGTTTTGTCTTCACCATGGTCGTTCTCTATGTGGGGCATTGACATGATTGGGGCAATCGAGCCGAAGGCTTCTAACGGTCATCGTTTTATCCTTGTTGCTATTGATTATTTCACCAAGTGGGTAGAGGCTGCCTCCTACACCAACGTGACCAAGCAAGTGGTTGCCCGATTCATCAGGAAAGAAATCATCTACCGTTATGGAATCTCAACCAGCTGTTAGTGCTGAGAATGTACCTCCTCACGGTCTTCAATCCAGTTTGGTGCCTCCTAGTGCTCAACCAGTTCGACGAGCTACCCCTCCAAAGTGCAAAACTCCTAACTCCGACCATGGTAAAGGACCTGCACGTTCGAGGAACCGCAAAATGGCTACTCCTCAACCTTGGCAACATCAGCAGAGTTATGTTCAAGGTTATCTGTTTCCATATGTCCAACAACCCTATGTAGCTACTGTTGCACCTCCTTTCGATCAACAGTTTCCTACATACCAGCCTGTGCAATCAGCTCCGGTATATCAAGCACCGATTTATCAACAACCTTCCGGTTATCCGCCCATGCAAGTTCCTGTCAACAGTCAACGAGTGCCCAACGCTCCTGTTCACCAACAATCACAGGGTCAGGTTCCTTATCTCCGTAAGAGTCAGTATAAGCCTTGTCCTCCAATTCCGATGACCTTCACTGAGTTATACCCCCATTTGGTACAACAGGTTCTGATTATCACCCGTGCTTTGGGTCCTCCGCCTAATCCGTTACCTGCAGGTTACAACGCTGTCGCTCATTGTTTATTTCATGAGGGTGCGCCCGACCATAATCTAGAGAATTGCTATGCTCTTAAGAAAGTTGTCAGAAATTTGCTAGAAGCGAAGAAGTTGTCTTTTAGCGATGCTCAGATGAAGATCGAGACTCCTCTCGGGGTCCCTCACTTGTCGGGTTCGAATTCTGCAAAGCATGCTACTCCTGTGACGAATCAGCCGAATCCAGTAATTATTCAAAGGCCTAGCTCGCTTCATTTCAGTAACCCTCAAGGTGATATGACCAGGATCAACAAAGAATCTGGGAAATTTATTTTGAAGCAACGACTGAAAACTGTTGAAGATGTGACCAGCATAACTGGGGCAAGCCATGACGACTCACAGTGATCATAAACCGGACATCCTTTCCATTGAGGCTCCGCCAAAGGAAACTGTTACTCTTGAATGCAAGATTTCATAAACATTTAGAAGGATTTTTCCGACAGTTCATTTGTTTATTTATATGCATTTCTCTTTGATTAAGCATATTTAGCATGCACGAACTTGTTTATCTTTGATTAATTAATGCAACACATATGTTTGTCTTGAATAAATCCATTCGCTTCACTCATTCAAATACGTTTTCATAAATCATAATGCCAACTTTACCCGATCTCTTGTTCTGATGGAGAATTGGGAGGAGGATGACGAACCCAAAACGTCAGATTTCTTGTCGTATGCTTTCGATTGAAACCCGCTGATGATGTAAGGCATTGTTTCAAATCCCAAACACTGGAGATATAAGGATGTTAATCCCTAGTCAACCCTTTGAGCCTTGAAGTAGGAGTTTTTCTTTCTTTTTAAGAACCTTCATCCTAACCTGGGGCAGGGTAGGTTTCAGTTAAACCGATTGAGCGCTTAGACTCTTAAAAAGGAAGAGCCAACCTTCGAGAATTTATCCTTAGCATCTTAAGAAGTCCAATACAATGGCTATCCCTCGGTTACCTGAGGAGTGGGGCAGTCACGAGCCTTTCGAAATATTTACACGACTTGTGCATAAAAGAATATTCAAAAAAAATAATAAAAGCCCGCTAAGTCAAAACCTATGAAGGAGACTTAGGCAAAACTGGGGCATCCCGCTGGACTCCAAAGTCAAATCAATAGACGCTGTCCAGGCAAAAGTTAGGGAATAAGAACAACAAACCAGTAGTTTTTAGAACCCCTATAAAGAACAAGGTCGTGTGACCAATTGCCAAAAGAAATAGGTGAGTGACTGCCATGTCCAAAGCCTTGATAAGTTCTCGACCATAGCAAATCCGCTTGAGATATGAGCGTTCGTATCCGGTTAACTGAATTAGGATTGGAGAACATCACGAAGAATGGGTGGGTACAAATATAACTTTGAGCCTTTATCCTTTGTTTCTTAAACCGTGAACCGAGCCACGATACAACCTTTAAAAGACCTAATTGAAGTAGGACTTCAGTTGAAAGCATACTTGACAAGATCACGTTTCCTGACTCCTACGAGCTATGCTCAGAAAAAATTCATGTTGGCATTATAATTAAAACTTATATCCTGACTAGTGATTTCGGTCACAAGTTATCGCGATATCTTTTTTCAAAACAAAAATTCAGGACAAATATATGTGTACATTGACAAGCTCAGGATAGGCATTTCAGGCATGACAACTTTGCTTGATATCTTAGAGATTTACATATGAACATAACCTGTGGAACTTGAAGATCCTGCTAAACAGGGGCAGGCAGTTTCCCAGTTCGCTTACCAACGCGAGTCTGAAGTTCTTAAGAGCTATTTCTCAAAGATTTCGTCGTAACACGATTAATTTTGTGCCAGTTACGTCGAGACCTGATGCATCTCTCAAAGAGTTTGAAAACAGTGGGGCAACCAGACTCCGTGTTCTCTATAAAATCCTCTTGAGATGACCATACCTCACAACGCAAATATCCTGGGGCACCGTGTTTTTTAAAAGAAACAAATGGCGACTACTATAAGGTCCTTCAAGATCAAGGCCATGTGGTTTCACAACTTTTCTTCATGCACCCGATGGATTTTACTCACGGCGGCCTTCGTTCCCCAGTAAATCTCAGTGTTGCAACAGGCTCCTAAGCTATTGCCTCATCATAGTCCCCAGAGAGACTATAAGCTGACAACTTTTTCTTGGGTAACTCAAAAGTGTCCCTCAGGTTTTCTTCTCCCCATGTGAAGACGTGATACTGTACACCCAAGCAGATTACCTTCTCCCCAGAGAATTCAGAACTTTAAAACCAGATTTGGTTCTACCATTGATCTTTCTTACCCATGATTGACGTATTGGTTGCAGAGAACGCAGGGTATTTCCGTCGAGATGTTTATTTCATCTCTCGTCCCGTCTCTAGTCTGTTTCGTCAGCATACGCAAGGGCATAAGCATCACATGCCTATTTCATTACATATTCATTACATATTCATTACATATTCATTACATACTCATTACATACTCATTTCATAACATCCTGCATATTTACATACATAGACATCAACATACATTCATATTAACATATTCATTAACATACGCGTTAGCATGCACAGGTTCATTGTGTCTCTATCATTGGTCGTTACCGCCGAGTAACTGGGTTCGTCCATTCTCTTCAAATAGATTGTCAGCCCTAAGCATAAAATACATATGTGTTTCCAAGTTTCCCTACGGAGCTCGATCCTCGTGGATGACGGTTACTTCACATATCTTTCCTCGCCAGGATAAGATATCTACCCTTCGAGTTCATTCCCTCGATGGAGTCTTGATTACCAGTTTTCTTTCTAGCTCGATCCTAGATTGAATCTCAGTCTTGTCGGTCGTCGAGCCCAACCGGACGTGCATTTATTTTGCACCATCTAAAGATTTTCACCATACCATGGCAGATACGCGACTGTTTTCGTCCGAGAAGTTTATCACTGTACCCGGACGTGCATTTATTTTGCACTATCTTTCAACTAATCCTTTACAGATGCACGCCAGTTCACGCCTGGAAAATCTATCAGTACAACACTTTACAATCCTACATTGTTACAGCATCGGTATGATACATTTCTCGCCTGAGAAACCTATCGATATGACAACCTTACACAACACAATACACGCCTGTTCTCACCAGAGAAGCTTATCATCATCTGTTATCACCTCTACAAGCAGTTCTTACATGAGAGGCTTATTATTGCTACTCTTGCAAAATAAGCGACATCTCCCGCCTGAGAAGCCAATCCTATCTTCGTTATGACTCGCAGCAAATGGCCATCTCCATTGAGCAGTTGGGCTTCCATTTTACCTGTCGTCTTGAAGTATGGGAAGGTTTGAACCAAATCGTATTCAGGAGAGCACGATCTTGAAGTACGGGGAGGTTTGAGCGGAATCATATTTAGGAGAGCACGATCTTGAAGTATGAAGAAGTTCATTTACCCTTTAGTAAAAGAAGGAGCGGAATCATATTCAGGAGAGCACGATCTTGAAGTATGAAGAAGTTCATTTACCCTTTAGTAAAAGAAGGAGCGGAATCATATTCAGGAGAGCACGATCTTGAAGTATGAAGAAGTTCATTTACCCTTTAGTAAAAGAAGGAGCGGAATCATATTCAGGAGAGCACGATCTTGAAGTATGAGGAAGTTCATTTACCCTTTAGTAAAGGAAGGAGCGGAATCATATTCAGGAGAGCACGATCTTGAAGTACGGGGAGGTTTGAGAGGAATCATATTCAGGAGAGCACGATTCTGAATTATGAAGAAGTTCATTTATCCTTTAGTAAAAGAAGAAACCAAATCGTATTCAGGAGAGCACGATCTTGAAGTACGGGGAGGTTTGAGCCGAATCATATTCAGGAGAGCACGATTCTGAAGTGTGAGGAAGTTCACTTCATCCTTTTCATATTCAGGATAGCACGATTCTGAAGTATGAAAAAAGTTCAAGAGCCGAATCATATTCAGGAGAGCACGATTCTGAGTTATGAGGAAGTTCAATTAGCCCTTTTCATATTCAGGAGAGCACGATTCTGAAGTATGAAGAAATTTCAAGAGCCGAATCATATTCAGGAGAGCACGATTCTGAGTTATGAGGAAGTTCAATTCATCCTTTTCATATTCAGGAGAGCACGATTCTGAAGTATGAAGAATTTCATTTACCCGAAAAAGCCGAATCATATTCAGGAGAGCACGATTCTGAAATATGAGGAAGTTCAGTTTACCCTTTTCATGTTCAGGAGAGCACGATCTTGAAACATGAAGAAGTTTATTTATCCTTCAGTAAGAGAAGAATCAGAATCGTATTCCAGGCACCGACCTTAAATGCGAGAAGATTTATTTATCAGATAAGCAGCAGCCTCTTTATTTGAGTGCTTATCCATTTTGGCACATAAGTCCCTTCCAACGATAAGTGACAGTTCTCCCTCGAGAAGCTTATCAGGACATTTCCCATTAAAGTCCATTTATTTTGGCATACAGCCGGTCTTTACCCTGTATATTTGCTACGGATTCCCGAAAAGTCCGTTTGATCCTGTCACGAGGGATAATTTACTGAAGCTTGGATGTTATTCTTTGCTCAATGCTCCAGCATTCTGTAATCGATCCTGCAATCGTACGTGATCCAGTTTTATTTTTAGATTCCCCAGTGGAGGTCGTCTCACAGGTGTCATCTCCATTTGAGAATCTCGTTCCCAAAATGACAATTGGTCGTATTCGCACCAGTTGACCATCATTTTAGAATTCCCCAGTGTAGTACTGTGTCCCAGCGCGTCGTTTTCCCCAGTGTGTTCTTCTCGTAGCGTCTGTCCCTGTGTCGTCGTATTCGTCAGCATTTTCGCACTCATCATTCCAGCATACACATCATATCATATTCATGGCATTGTCTGCATTAGTCTTGTTTGGTCCATAACATTGCATATCGCCATATATAAGGGCAAAATTTTCGGTTATCTATATTTAAATCCCTCCACCATGATTCCTCGAGTCTCCGCCACTCGAATCACCCGGTGAAGTTATTTAAATAGGGGCAACTGTAATACCCCAAATTTTGCCCTAAGATTTGTCGTCGCATTTCATTGCATTTTTATTGCATTTAATCAATTACTAACAAATTTGTGTAGTCGTTTGACTTTTTGCAGGTAAATATCATATGGCATGCATTTTTTTTCTAAAAAGTAAAAATGGCACAATTGGCAGGAGGACATGTGTAAGGAGTTATGAGTGTGAGAGGTTGAGAGTTCGAATCTCACCTTTGTCACTTTTTTGTTTTTTATTATTTTTACTCTAAATTTTTCTATCTTTCATTAAAAAAATAACAAAAATAGTTTTTTATTATTATTTAATTATTATTTTCGTATTTTAATTAAATCATTTTTTAAAGTATTATTTTTTTCACTTTTTTCTAAATTATTCATAAAAATATCCAAAAAATCATAAAATAAAAAATATTGAAAAAAATTTTGTTCTTTTTATAATATTTTTGATTTTAGGAATCAATAGGATTATTAGTTTTTATTTTAAGTTTATTTTAATTATTTTAAATTATTTAAATTTTATTTTTTCTTAACTAATTATTTAGTTTGGGCTTTAAAATGGGCTTTAGGGACATTATTGACAATTTGGTGTTAACCCTAATTTGTTCCCTATATATACATGTGTTGCCTTGTTGGAAAAAAGGGGGGAGAATGAAAAAAACCTAAGAGGAGTGAGTGCCGTTTGCCGTTATTTAGTTTTCTTCTTCATCCATTACTATTGTTTCTTTTTCTTCATCGTTTACCGTTATTTCTTTTCCTTCATCTATTAGTGTTGTTTCTTTTTCTTAATCTTTTACCGTTATTTCTTTTTCTTCATCTTTTACCGTTATTTCTTTTTCTTCATCTATTACCGTTATTTCTTTTTCTTTATCTATTACTGTTACGTTTATATATATATATATAATTTTTAAATTGTTAGAGTTTATATATATATATAAGATTAATTTTTGATCGAATTATGTCGATACGATGTTTGCACATTTGTGTGCATGACGCGTGACATTTGTGTTAGTTCGATCTGGTTGCGATGATCGCATTTTTGTGTGAGCAATAATACTATTTTTTGCTTAATTTCTTTTTCTTTGCGATAAATTTTGTTTCGTCCGATTTAGATCTGGTTGCGATGAGCGCATTTCTGCGTTAGCAACATTGTTGGGTTATTTGGCACATTTAAAATTCATTATTGCTTTATTATTATTATTATTATTATTATTATTATTATTAGTATTATTATTATTATCATTATTTATTATTATTATCATTATTATCATTATTATTACCATTATTATTATTATTGTTATCATTAATTTATTAAAACTTGTTATAATATAAAAATCTGTTTTTTAAAATAAATAACATTAACATCTTTTCCAAATTAATATGAAAACCTATTATTTTTAAGAAAAACTTTTTTTTAGATAAATATAAAATAATAACTAAAATCTTTTTTTTTAAAATAATAACTAGAACCGTTATTTATTTTATTTTATTTTTGTTCAATTCAAATTTCATTATCATATTGTATCTGCTCCTCTCATGTAACCTCGCGAACTTAACAATCGCTCTTTAAATTCTGCCTTTAAATTTCTGCTTGCATGGTTTAAATTATGACATTATCTCTCTGTTTGCATGATTCAATTATCTCACGCGTTTACCATTATTTCTGTCACATTGCACACATCCGAAGGTTAGGTCTAACTGTTTGGCCGCCGCGCCAATAGTCCGTAAAACTTCACACATTCAATTTCAAATCCTCAAAACTACAAACTACAAACCCTAATTTTCACAAATGCCTCGCCGCATGCAAGATTACAATTTTACCCCTAGCATTAGGTCAAAGAGCCGCCGCGCTCATTTTAGGGTTTCCCGCCGCGGAATCCCTAACCTAACCCTAATTCACTTAACAAATTCAACATAGAAATAGGAGTTTCAAAGACTCCACGTAAGCGTGTCCTTAAGATGCGTTTATTCCCCTTGAGACCTTGACCACAGTCAAGAAGTTTCTAACCTCCCTATTGAGGGGAACTACGATTACTCTGATTCCACTCCCGTAAGGATACGTAGGCACAAGATGCGATGTCTTGCCGAGTAAACTTAGAATTAACCCCTTAGGTCTCTTTTCTCACTTTTAATCCTTTGTACATATACCTTAAGCAAATAAATAAAGCAAATAGTAAACATTTGAATAAAAGGTTCCTGTAGAGTACTACAGAAGTTTAGGGTGCTAATACCTTCCCTAAATTTAACCAACCCCCGAACCCTAGATCTTTCCCCGCATTGTGTTTACGATGCAAAAATAGGTTTTCCCTCTTTTGACCTTTTCCTTCGGATAAATCAAAGAGCGGTTGTGAATTGAATTGCGATTCAAACTCATTAATAGTTTGTGATCCTATTTCCACCACAACACCTAGGGAGTGATAAACGTCGTTTTCTCCATGTCCTCTGGCGCCATCTTGATCTGATTGTAACCGGAGAAGTCATCCATGAACGAAAACACGGAGAACTGGGCTGTATTGTCGACCAACACATCGATATGAGGCAACGGGAAATCATCTTTAGGGCTCGCCCTATTCAAATCCCGATAATCGACGCACATGCGTACCTTACCGTCCTTCTTCGGTACAGACACTATGTTGGCGACCCACGGAGGGTAAGTAGTGACCGCTAAGAAGCCAGCATCAAGCTGTTTCTGCACTTCTTCTTTGATCTTAACGGCCATATCTGGTCTCGTCCTCCTAAGCTTCTGCTTAACGGGAGGACAATCTTCTCGCAGCGGCAAGTGGTAGACCACGATGTCCGTGTCAAGTCCGGGCATATCTTCGTATGACCAAGCAAAGACGTCACTGTACTCTCTCAGCATCTCGACCAATCTCTGCTTGACATCACTCTGCAATGCATCCCCTATCCTGACGTTTCTGACGAGTTCTTCAGAACCCAGATTCACGATCTCGATCTCCTCTTCATGAGGCAGAATAACTTTCTCCTCTTGTTTCAACAAGCGGGCCAACTCTTCAGGAAGTTCTTAGTCTTCATCAATCTCTTCTTCAGCTTAATAGATCGGGCAATCAAAGTCTAAGTGAGCCATAGAAGGTCCAGAGTCGATGTCATCTGTCATGTGGATCCTGCAATAACAAGGGTTAAGCTTAAAACAAGGATATGCAGGTTAGCACAAACCCCATTGCCATTTTATTGTTTTTTAAAACAAATATAAAACAGGAATAACAGAGATCACAATATTTGAATACGAAGAAAACGCCTTTGATTTATTAACAAAATGCATGTACATAATCCAACAAGGCCCTGACAATAAAACCACTATGCCCCAGGTAAGACATAGGGTTGTACAATGATTGGAAAAAGTAAATCATTACTCTTCGCTTGTCATCTGGATGATATCCTTGACGAACCAATTGTTGAGGCCCTCGCCTGGCTTGCTTGGCTGGATCCAAGAGTCGAGGTCACAGTCGCTATCTCCGCTGTCTTCAGACACCGCTGGTAAACTGGATCGGCCCTTTACCTCGAGACGCACTGCTAGAAGAAGAGGAAGCTTCATCTCCAGGAGAATATCCCAACCCAAATTTATCTTGCTTGTTAGGTATCTCCGGAATTCGCCCCCAGCCTGGGGTAGATCCGGCTTGGACAACGGCCCGAGCTTCCTTGAATGAGGAGAGAGTCATTTCTGGCTTTTCGGTGACTACAGGAGCTACGTCCTTCACTTTGACAGCTTCGAACGCTTGGCATAGAGTCTCATGGATTTCGCCATCCATCTCAACATACTTAAAGGACGACAAATGGCTCACCATTATGTCTTCCTCGCCACAAACGGTCACGATGCTACCTCCGACAGCATACTTGAGTTTCTGGTGCAACGTGGAGGTCACGGCACCAGCAGCATGGATCCACGGCCGGCCCAAGAGACAACTGTAGGCAGGCATGATGTCTATAATATAAAAGACCGCGTCGAACGTTTCCGGCCCGACTTGGATTGGCAGGGTCACCTCCCCGAAAACGTGGCGTTTAGTCCCATCGAACGCCTTCACAACCAGATCACTGGGTGTGCAAATCACTCCGCGAGTATCCAACTTTATTAAGGCCTTCTTCGGAAGAACATTAAGTGACGAACCCGTGTCCACCAACACGTGCGACATAATCGTGCCCCTACACTCTATCGAGATGTGCAGGGCGCTATTGTGATTCCTCCCCTTCGGCGTCAGCTCTAGGTCAGTGAACCCTAAACCATTTCCAGCATTTACGTGGGCTACGATCTCTTCTAGCTGATTCACCGATATTTCATGTGGTACATATGCGGCGTTCAACACCTTCAGCAGCGCGTTGCGGTGCGCTTCGGAACACAACAATAAGTTCAGGATGGAAATCTTCGAGGGCGTCTGATGGAGATGATCTAAAATCTTGTAGTCACTCTTTTTAATCAACCGCATAAACTCCTCGGCATCTTTAACAAGCAAGTTTTTTTCGGCCCCACGCGGGATCTCTTCAACGACTTTACATTTACCTTTATCGGCCGCATCAGCTCTGACCGCTTTATCTGCCACGACCTCTGGTGGTGCAAACACTCTTCCGCTTCGAGTAATACCACTGATTCCCGCAAGGTTCTCCACAGTCGACCCAAACGGTTCCAACTCCAACCTCTGTCCGTTGCAGTAGACTTCGGCCCCATAATGCCATGGGACGATGTTAGTGCTTTCGAACGGTATTGGCCCAGCTTTGGTGATGGTAATTGTGGGCGGCCTGGGCGCAGAAATAGTTATCGTCTGGCGAGGGATGGTGATGGTGGCGACCTCATCGGCTTGCTTCAGCACTACCTCTCCTGATCCACATTCAGCCCTCCGGCTAAACTGCAGAATCCCTTCAGTCATCAGACTTTGAATTCCTTCTACCAACTGTTCACATCCATCAGAACGTGTGGCACAGTCCATACATAGCTCTCCGCAACCTGGAAAGAACCCTCTTTTCATCAACTTAGCTTTAACGAAGCTAAGCGGCGTCTTCAGATCTCTGACGTCAGTCAACAAATCCGAACCCTCGTCTTCGACAATGGCGTTCAGTCCGCCTCCCCTATGATTCGGCATAGGATTCTTCGTGACATTTGGCACATTATCGGAGAAGTTGATGATCTTGGCATCCACCATGTCCTGCACCTTATGCTTGAAGGCTTTGCAGTTCTCTATTGTGTGACCTGGTGCCCCCGAGTGAAATTCACAAGTTGCATTCGCGTCATAACCCGGCGGAGGTGCCCCTGTCAAGGGAGCCAGCGTTCTCTTCTAGATCAATTGTAGCTGAAGCAAAGTCTGCAAGAGTTGCGCGTACGACATGGGCGGTGTCTCGAGGTCTACAAAATCGGGCATATTAGGGAACAGGATGATGGCATATATGCACAGAGCGAGGATGGCGTTGAACGCGACCCAACATCCGTCCTTGGCGCACTGCTGAGCCTTACCCACTAAGAACTGCAAGGAGAACCCGGGAACCTTGTTCCAACTAGACAATACCAACTCGGAGGCATCCAGATGAAGTGAAGGAGCTAAACCAGCCAGATCAGGCTCAACATCCATATGAACAAAAGGCATTTGCCTCTTGATAGGCACACCTAACAAATCAACATACTCCTCTAGCGTGGGTGCAAGAACAAAATCCTGGAAAGTGAAACATCTCAACGGAGGATCGTAGAACTGCAGCAGAGCGTGCAACCCATTCAACTCGAACGCAGAAGGTTTACGAACCAAACCGAGCAATTTGCCGTAAGATTTTCTGAACTCATCCCTCACAGAATCATCTACTAAAGCAATCAAACCGGTCAGCCGAACCACATCAGGGGCAGGGAACTTGTAAGCCACGGTCTTCCTCAGAGAACCCATAACAATACAATATGAGGCAAGAAATCCTGGATCGGGGAAAACGGTACCTGCAACACAGACACACGTTAATGAAATGCAAATGAGTATGCAAAGCAATGTAAAATGCAATCATGCAGCAGGAGATCAAGGCAACTGTGCTGTGGAGATTCTGTATCAACAAAACCATAATCCTGCTCTATCAAGAACAACCACTTTCTCTGATAAGAAGAAAACCCGGGTACCAGACCACAAATATGCTCTGTCAAGAACAACCATCTGATAGGGCCATATACACAAGACTATAATTCTGCTCTGTCAAGAACAAACGTCTGATAATAAGGACCTCTGATACAGGACCAAAAACTGCTCTGTCAAGAACACACATTTGATAATAAGGACCTCTGATACAGGACTAAAAATCTGCTCTGTCAAGAACACACAACTGATAGGGCCATATACATAGGACCATAATTCTGCTATGTCAAGAACAAATATCTGATAATAAGACCCTCTGGTCAAAACCTGCTCTATCAAGAACAAATACACATCTGATGATAAGATCCTCTGATCCCAATCAAAAACCTGCTCTGTCAAGAACAAATACCCATCTCTGAATATAAGGTCCTCTGATACAGGACCACAACTCTACTCTGTCAAGAACAATCATATATCCGATAATGAGAACCTCCGGTACCAACAAAACTGATTCACTGTCAAGAAAACCAGGTGGTCTGAAGGTCAATGTTTCCTGCAATAAACCCAACCCTGCTCATAGGTATGGACCTAAACTGACTCAAGTTTGGCATCCTATGCGTTCATCAGCGTCACAGACATTCAAGAGGGGTGATACGATACCCAGAAGGTGTGGCATCACCAGCTCATGAAGCGGCCTCACTCGGCTGAATCACAAATGATCGGTCCCCATAGTCGACAATCCTTCAAACCAACAACCGTCTCAACCCAAAGGGTTGAAAGAGAAGCCAACCGGGAGAACCTCGTATGAGCGTGGATTTCATGAGACACTAGTGCCTGCAAAGCAAGCACGCGCCCACTAATTTCCACAACTAATACTATGTTCACTCAAGCCTGGGTCTGGCTTCTCACTCATCAGAAAGCCCCTCCCACAACAACACAGATAATCATATCATACTGAAAATAAAGTGCGGGAAATAAAATGCGATAAATAAACATGACCCAACAAGTAATCATACAAGCGCTAGGATTGACTCTCGCAGGGGACGTCGGATCCCCAAACTGACTCGCGTACGGGACATTGGATCCCAGGAAACTCTCATGTCTCCCCAGCAGAGTCGCCAGCTGTCGCTTATGCGAAAATAAGGTGCCGGCAAAACAGAAGAGTCGCAACCTTTCGTTATTTATCCCTCGGAGCGGGAAAGGAAACGATCGGAAAAACCTGACGAAAAAAGGGTAAGACAAGGTCATCGCAACCGTTGTCTGGGTTCGGGAGTCGGTTACGCAAGGGGAAGGTATTAGCACCCCTCACGTCCGTCGTACTCGACGGGATCCACACTTGCTGTGTTTACTGGACGAGTTGGTTTATCTATCTACCTATCAAGGCTGGCTTAAACAGAAAAGAAAATGACTCGGCAAAGCGTCGCGCTTTATGCCTACGTATTCTCATCAGAGAATGAGAAATCAGAGTCAACGTAGTTCGGCCTACGACGGGTTACGGGGAAGGTGGCTCGCCAATACATCAGTATTGTGCCTACGTACTCTCAACAGGTATGAGAGATCAGAGCTTACGTAGTTCGGGATACTACGTATTACGGGGATTCAGATTCATCTGTTTTATCGAGTAGGGTTAAACAACAATTCCAGCAGTTAGGGACAAAGCCTGTTTGCAGTGGCGCTGAAGTTTAACGACACTCTTTTCTTCAGAAAAGCTTTCCTTTGAATTATGGGCCCACGGGGCAAAAAGGTTTGAAGTTTGTTTTCTATCTTTTACGAAAGAAGTGTTTTTTATTGTGTTTGCAATTTCAATCGCACTAAAGACTATGACCTGAGAGTGAATGCGTCGCATGTCACCCAAAGGGTGCCATACTAAACATCCAGAATGTGGGAAAGAAACTCTCCCACAATCCTTTCTCAGATAGCTTAAGGCTCGTAACGTACGAAAGAAATCATTCATGATTACTGTATCTTAAACTGTTTTGAGATGAGAAGAGAACATGCTCAACTAGGGGAGACTATCAAGTCCTACTGTTGTCATGCCAAGGATTCATCTTATGGTTGAGGTTTGAAACAGGGAACTCCTAGAAGTTATCATGCATAGGTTTCAACCTAAAGTTCTATCATCATTTCCTTATCAAAGGAAATGAGAGTCCTAAGGGATCATGTCAATGATACATAGAAACAGATAAAGCATTAGCTTAAACAGTAAACAATAAACGACTGTAAAATGCATGCAATGCAAGTGAGGGAGGAAATGTGTGTGGGGCAGCAGCCTCCACAAGCTCATCTCAACCTCAAGCCAGAATGAATAACAGTAATCATACTGAAAGATAAAACATGCTATCAAGCAAAATACAGTAAACTGCAATCATACAGAAGAAATAAAATCATGCTATCAAGCAAACAAACCACATGGGCAAGGGAGCAGGGCTCTACCGAATACCCGCAAGCAAAGCCATACAGTAACAGTACAAGCAGAGGGAGCAACTCAACCTCTAGTGCAATCATGCTCCTAGATTAAAGCTAGTCTAGATATGGACTTATTCTAATGCATCAAGCAAGTCAAACAAGGCATATCAACAATACAGAGAAGAAATAGAAAAGAAAGCAGATCAACTCCTCTCTCAATTCCAAGCTTCAGCTATTCTAACAGCAACTCAGTCTTCAGACCTCAATCACTCTTGACAAATATCAATTTGCTTCTCCAGGCTTCAACCCTTCAACATAAGTTTCAACTTATTCCCTTTCTCCAAGCTTCAGCTCCTTAGTCAATTCCACCTTCAGGCTTCACTCTTAACTACAAGTACCAACTTGATTCCTTCAGGCTCTCCAAGCATCAATGTAAGTATCAACTTATCCTCTGCTCTTCAAGCTTCAGCTCTTCAGTCAATCTCAATTGGATCCTCTTCATAAGTATCAACTTAGTCTTCAAGCTCTCTTTGCTTTACCAGTCTCAACTTGGTCTTCTCTTCCTACAAGCTTCAGCTTCTCAGAGTAATCCTCAATCATCTGGAAATGTCAACTTCATCCTTCAGTCTTTACTGGATCTTCATTGGGTCTTCAAGTATCAACTTGTTTCTTCTTGCTCTTCAAGCTTCAGCTACAATGGCAATGCTCAGGGAATCATCCTCTTCCATACTCTTCAATGAAGTCTTCATCTTCACACTCAAGCCCAACATCTTCAAGATACTCAAACCAGAAGAAGTCACTTAACTGGATAAGATGGGATATTGAACTGCTTATTGACCACCCAAGGTGACCTATAAGGGTTCAACATCAAAAGAATGGTTCCCTCAAAAGTTCTACTTCCTAGGTACAATCACTTATCCCTCCTAAGGAGGGGGGTGAATACCATGGAAGGACCTTGAATCATGGGGAAGAATGGAGGTGAAAGATACCATCCATGTTTAAGAAAGAAATTAACTAGGTCTAAGCTCTACTTAATTCCTAACCCTAAAACAACAACAAAACAAACAAGGCTTCAAGCTCTCAAGCTCCTTCTTCAATCTTCAAGTCTTATACTATGCTCCTCTATGCTCCTCAAAGCAAGACCAAGCCCACCAAGCCAAGCAAAAACCCACAAAGCAAGGCAAAACAAAATACAAGCCCACAAGGGCAACACAAAAAACAATCAACTACAAAAATCAATTAAAAATAGTATACTATTATATTAAAATCTAATATAATTTCTAGGGGATCCTATATACCTACCCTTAATACCCTATATGTCCCAATGTCTAACTTGACCTAGAAACCCAAAATTCTAGTGTTAGTGTGGACCTATGTTAAGGATTGACCTAATTCTATACAACCTAAAGTCATCTAATCAAAACTAATCAAAAATTAATCACAAAATTATGGAATAAATCCAGAGGGGAGCTAATATTCTAATCTAACTATCCTAAAATGAATGGTTCAAAAATTCAAAGGGAACTAGCTAAACAAAATTCTATAAATCTATGCATCAACATAAAATGAATTAAAAGCTATTAAAAGAGAAAATATACAAAAAATGTTAAAAATGCATGAAATGCAAATATTTTGATTTTATAATTTTCTAGACATCAATGTAAAATAGGAGAAAAAATCCCCATGCAAAAATCATTAATTTTCTATTTAATATGATTTTTCAAAGATTAAAAAAAAATGGAGAAAAAGAAAACAAAATGGTAAATGATTGGTGCAGATAGCAACCCAGTGCAGTTCAATATGAGGATGGGCTCTAAATGGGGGTGTCATCAGCAAACACGCTAGGCCCAATTATTTAATCAGAAAACCACTCAAAAATATAAGGAAAAAGGAAAAATATGCGGTGCATTTAGTAAAGAAATTCAGTTCAAATCATCAATAGGCCATAGATGGGGGTGTGGCTATCAATCAGTCCACTAAAGCTCAAGACCACCACTTTAATGAAACGCCTCGTTTCATTCTCTTCAGAATTCCCTCTTCAAATGCGAAATTGAATCTCAGCCTTTAGATCCAAGTCCAGTCAATGAGTCCACTCTCCATCCAACGGCCAACACATCATCTTCTTCCTTCAGCCAGAGTTTGAATGAAGAAGCCATGGAAACAGAGCTTCATAGCTCAAGCTTCTCCTAACTCGTATCACCTCAATTCTCAACCAAAATCCATGGTTCAAAACCCTAATCTGTTCTAAATTCCATGCTGATTATGATCATCACCTTAGAATTCAAGGAATCATCCTCAATCTCTAAACCCGATAATGAATCAAAACTATGCTCAAACTTCAACTATAACCATTCTTGAAATTAAAGTGATCAATCTCTTCCTCATGCTACACTGGTCAATTCTTGCTATCATACCACGATTATCTCTCAAGATTCAGCAAGTTATGGTGGTAAACAGAAATGGTGTCACTATCTTGAACTTCACCAAATGCTCTCAAACTTTCCAGAATCCATCTCCTACTTGTCTCTAACCATTCTAACCTAACAAATCTAACTAATTATGCTTAAATTAAGGTGTAGAAGAAAAGTTGCAAACCTGTCAAATCTTGAATATCAAATAGGTCAAAGCTTGACTTCAACCTCTCAAACTCTTCAGAATCACTCCTTGATTGATGTTAATGCTTCTGTTTGCAAAAGATTTGATCAAGGAAGCTTGAATCTCCAAATCCGATTGTGACTTGCAGCCTCCAAAATCCAAATGCTATCTCCTCAATTCTTCATGATCTTGCCCTCAATTTGGTATGCACACATTCAGTATAATCAATGGAAGGTGTTAGGATTGAAAGAATCAATGGAAATGGTGTGGAATGTAGAAATTGATTTCAACTTGCAATGGAAGAAATTGAAATGGCTATCTCACTCTCCTCTCTAATCTCTCACCAACCTTGCATCTGAGCAAGTTCTAATCACTATATAGGATGATTCTAAACCATCCAGAACTTTCTGGAATCATCCAATGAGAATTTGAGATTCTCATGTCATGAGTTTTTGATTTCAACTCATCTCACATGCCATCTTGTGTTATACCTCTTGCAACACTTGTATCTGACTTGAAAATCTCCTTAGATGAGATACATGACATGTTAGGATACTTTACTAGCTTGTGTATTGAGTTTCCTTGTGTTTTGCATATGTACCTTAATATGCAAGTAACCATTTTCCAAAGCAAGTCCATTATCTAGGCCTCAAATCAAAAATGTGGCTGAACCATTGTTTGTAAAATGTCTTTTAGAGTCAAAATGACCTATTACATGCCATGGTTTGGATGTGTAGCTTGAAAGTTTCAATTTCCAACTTTTACTTATTTAACTTATGCGTCCATTTTAGGTCATTTTTACCATTTTGAGCTACAAGCCTTTTCAACTTCTCATGACCTCCTCACTAGCCTTAAAACATCATTTTAAGCAAGTTTGATGTTGAAGATGTTTCCATTTGAAGCTTGGAAATAGGAGTTATGGCCTTATGCTTGAAATGACCTGTAATCTCTAAATGACCAAAATGCCCTTGACTTGTCAAAGCCATAACTTGAGTTCTACAAATCCTATAAAGGACTTCTAGTACTCTCTAGAATGCGAAGAAGATAAGGAACAACATTCATGTTGACCAAAAGTTCATAGGAATCATCCTTCTAGGGAAAAAGTTGGATGCAAGTTGGGTGACTTTCAAGGCCCCAGATTCACATACCTCAGATGACTTGTAACTTGTCAAAGTCATAACTTGAGTTCTACAAATCCTATCAAGGACTTCTAGTACTCAAATTAAAGCTAAGAACAAGATCTACAACATCCATGTTAGGGGAAAGATGATATGATAAACAAATCTTGGGCTAAACTGCCTTGAAGATAGGGGTCAAACTAGGGGATTTTACACTGTCAAGCCTTAGAAACCCTAGATTGAAACTTCTCAAACTCCTCAATCATGATGAGTTGACCTTGGAATCATCCTTATAGCATCTAAATGCATAAATACATGATCACATGGCTCTTGGATTAGGTCTCAACCCTCTCCAAATCATCAGTTGACCTAGGGTTGACCCAGTCAAACCCTAATTATACCACTCATGGCTAAGGCTTCTTATTCTTGCACAATAACCTGTCTAGGCTTCATGATGGCTTTCAAGACATCTCATAAGCTCTCTCAGAGCTTCAAGTCCATCCTCATAGCTTCAGAATCACTTGAGGAGCTCCCACAACTCTCAAGTGAGGAGACACACAACCTTGGTTTCAACCAATCTCTCTGAGGATCTCTTAACTTCTCTGACAAAGATATCAACCCTTGAACACTTGAATAACCTTCTTGGCTAGCTTCAAGGTCTTGATTGGTACTCATACCTCTTGATCTCCTGCATACATGTCAATGAAATGCAAGTGATAATGCTAATGTGAATGAAATGAACCACAAGCTAGGTAAAGAAATGTTGGTCAAATTTTGGGGTGCAACAAAGATTTGACATTAACCTTCCAAAAGGAATCCAGGTTCTGATCTTCTGACCTTTTTCTTTCGCATATTCTCTAGAAGCATTTATATGATTCCATAGATGCATAAAAAGAATATATGGAAGATCTACCTTGGTGCTCTGACTGAGGCAATACATAAAGTATAGCTGTTCATTATTGACATAGTCTGGAGAGTTTGTTGACTTTCTGTGATGAATGCATCCTATGAAAATCTTAGCCCAGATCTTGTAGTCAGGCTTCAGATCTTTGAACTTATTAGAAGCTTGTCCAGCAGTCGTCGCTTCTTCATATACTTCATCCATATCAACATGCCCAGCTAGCAAGTGTGAGACTCCATCTATTTCCTCATAGCCAATGAGTTTTCTAATCATATTTTCTGTTATGATTATCTCTTTGCCCAGAACAAAAGATAAAATAAACTTAGGGTATACAGAAGCATGGATCCAGAACTCTTTCACAAGAAGGGGGTAAACTGGTCCAAAAAGTCTGTCAAAATACTTCACCCATCCTTGAGCACCTATAATGGAGCGAAATTCAAACCCATTCTCAGCAAGTGAATCAAATTCCACCATTGATTCACATAGAACCTCCAGCTTTTCAACAGGTGTGAGCAATGTTCTTTTAGGTGGAGTATAAGGAGTTACGCCCATATTAACAGAGGTAACTGCAGCCATTGTAGATTGAAATTGTGCAGCAGTTGATGATGAAGTTGCCATTGAAGATGGATTTGTCACACGCTTAGGGTTTTTATGAAGAGAGAAGAGAAGACAGAAATGCATAAAATGTTTGAGATGTGGAAAGTTTGAATGTGAAGAGAAGAGATGTATTTATACTAAAACACATAGGCATACAATTAGTCAGAATAAGGCAAGTTTAAGCAAAGCCTTTAATGAAAAGAATAAAAATCATTTCAAGCATTTATTGATTCTGACAAATTGGGGGGAAAATCAAGATTTTTACTATTCAAACTTCACCTCAAACGTCTCTTCAATAGTGTACACGCCACCTTTGCAGATTTGGAGTGACACGTGTTTGCTTGCATGTGTTCTGAATTCTCTTGAGAAATGAAACGTTAACCAACGTTCAGATCCTCTAAGGATTGTTAGTTCAGAGTTTCACAAAAAAAAACTTAAAGAAAATAAATAAGCAATCAGAAGAAATACTTCAGAGCATTAGGCATTTTTGCATCTGTAAAATTTGCTTTTGATAAATATCATTCTGGACAAAAATCCATACCAATATTTTTTAGAATAAATTTGAATCTATCTTCAACAAGGGGTTTTGTGAAAATATCTGCCCATTGATGATCTGTATCAACAAAGGCTAAATTTATGATTCCCTTCTGAACATAGTCTCTGATGAAATGATGCTTAATTTCTATATGTTTTTCCTTAGAGTGTAAAATGGGGTTTTTAGACAAACATATAGTAGAAGTATTATCACAGAAAATAGAAATGTTACTTTCAAATATTTGATAATCTTCTAGTTGACTTTTCATCCAGAGCATCTGCGTGCTACATCCAGCAGCAGCTATATATTCTGCCTCTGTGGTTGAAAGTGCAATTGTGGGTTGCTTCTTGCTGTACCAAGAGATTAGATTTCTTCCTAGAAATTGACAACTTCCAGAAGTACTTTTCCTTTCCACTCTGTCTCCAGCGTAGTCAGCGCCACAGAATCCAACTAATTTGAAATCATCAGATTTTCTGTAACACAAACCCACATTAGAAGTACCTTTCAGATACCTTAGAATCCTCTTGACAGTTGTCACGTGTGATTCTCTAGGATCTGATTGGAATCTAGCACACAAGCATACACTGAACAATATGTCAGGTCTAGAAGCAGTTAAGTAAAGAAGAGATCTTATCATACCTCTGTAGAGCTTCTGATCTACTTTCTTACTTACCTCTTCTTTGCCAAGTGAGCTAGTTGGACGCATGGGAGTCTTTGCCAGCTTACTATCATTCATGTTAAATTTCTTCATAAGTTCTTTAACATATTTGGTTTGATGTATGTAAGTGCACTCTGGAGTTTGATTGACTTGGATTCCTAGAAAGAATCTCAGTTCTCCCATCATGCTCATTTCAAATTCTGCCTGCATACATTTAGCAAACTCCTTTCCCAGCATAGTATTGGTAGATCCAAATATTATATCATCCACATAAATTTGACAAATTAGAAGATCTTTCTTAATTGATTTACAAAAGAGTGTTGTGTCCACTTTGCCTCTGATGAAATTTTTCTCCAGAAGAAAATTGCTCAATCTCTCATACCAAGCTCTGGGAGCTTGTTTTAAACCATACAGAGATTTCTTTAATTTGAAAACATGATCTGGAAATTTTTCATTCTCAAAACCAGGAGGTTGGTGGACATAAACTTCTTCTTCTATAATACCATTTATAAAGTCACTTTTAACATCCATCTGATACAAAGTGATGTTATTTTGTGCAGCAAATGAAATAAGAAGGCGTATAGATTCTAACCTTGCCACTGGAGCATAAGTTTCAGTGTAATCAATACTTTCTTGTTGACTGTACCCTTGAGCAACAAGCCTTGCCTTATTTCTTTCAACTTCTCCTTTCTCATTTAGCTTATTTCTGAAGACCCATTTAGTTCCAATTATATTGAATCCTTGTGGTCTTTGAACTAAATCCCACACATCATTTCTGGTGAATTGATTTAACTCTTCTTGCATGGCAATAATCCAATCATTGTCTTGCAGAGCTTAATCTACAGAAGATGGTTCAATTTCTGACACCAGTCCAAATAATGATGCTTCAGATGATCTTAGAAAGGATCTTGTTCTAATGGGATCATCCTTCTTTCCAATAATGACATTCTCTGGATGAGAAGCTTTAATTCTGGATGATGATCCTCTAACAGTTGATTCTTCATAAATGTTTAGATTGTTCATCTAAGAAGTTAAAGGAATAGCATCTGGCGTTGCTTCTGGTTCCTTCACTTGAGCTTTGTCTGCCTCTGGGACTTCAGAGTCTGTGAAGACTACTTCTCTATCTGCAGAGTTTTCAGACTGCTTTGGCTTTTTATTGCCAAGCTTATCATCAAATCTAACATGAATAGATTCTTCCACAATCTGTGTCTCAGTGTTGTATACTCTGTAGCCTTTAGAGCGTTCAGAATATCCAAGCATGAAACACTTCTGTGCTTTGGAATCAAACTTGTTCAGATTTTCTTTAGTATTTAACATATAGCAAATACATCCAAAAGGATGAAAATATGAAATGTTGGGCTTTCTGTTCTTCCACAGTTCATATGGAGTCTTTTCCAGAAGAGGTCTTACAGACACTCTGTTCTGAATGTAACAGGCTGTGTTGATTGCTTCTGTCCAAAAGTGTTTTTCCAGATTTGTCTCATTGATCATGGTTCTGGCCATTTCTTGCAGAGTTCTGTTTTTCCTCTCTACAACCCCATTTTGTTGTGGAGTTCTAGGACAGGAAAAATCATGAGCAATGCCATTTTCATTAAAATATTTTTCAAAATATTTATTTTCAAATTCACCACCATGATCACTTCTGACTTTTATAATTTTGAAATGTTTTTCATTCTGGACATGCTTGCAGAAGTCAAAGAACACAGAATGTGACTCATCCTTGTGTTTTAAGAACTTTACCCATGTCCATCTACTATAGTCATCAACAATGACTAATCCATACTTCTTGCCTCTGATGGATGCAGTTTTCACTGGTCCAAACAGATCAATATGAAGTAACTCTAGTGGTCTGGAAGTAGAAACAACATTTTTTGATTTAAAAGATGATTTTGAAAACTTCCCTTTTTGGCATGCTTCACAAAGAGCATCTGAGGTGAACTTCAGATTAGGAAGTCCTCTGACAAGATTATGTTTATTAATCTGAGATATACGTCTCATATTAATATGCCCCAATCTTCTGTGCCAGACCCATTGCTCTTCATTAACAGACAAGAGGCATTTAACATTCTGAACCTTAAGTTCTGAAAGATTTATTTGATAAATGTTGTTTTCCCTCTTACCACTAAATAGAATAGAGCCATTCTTTTGACTAATAGATTTACAACATTTTTGATTAAAGGTAATATCATAGCCATTGTCACTTAATTGACTTATGGACAATAAGTTATGCTTTAACCCTTCAACAAGTAAAACATTAGTAATAGAGGGAAGTTTACCATTTTCAATGGTGCCAGATCCAATGATCTTGCCCTTCTGGTTCCCTCCAAATTTCACATCACCTCCAAATCTAAGCTTCAGGCTTTGGAACATAGACCTTTCTCCTGTCATGTGTCGTGAGCATCCAGAGTCCAGGTACCATGATTGGCGTCCTGACCTTGCTGCTAAGAACATCTGCAATAGGAATTATTTTACTTTTAGGTACCCAGATCTTCTTGGGTCCTTTAGGGTTAGTTGTTCTGAAGGTTTGTCTAAACTTCTGTTTTTCAACATAAGGTTTATTATGACTAGCCTTAGATTTAAACACATGAATATTCTTTTCAGAGCGTGTTTGTTCAATATCATTCAAGTGACCAAATTTAAAGTGTGAATATAAAGGAGTTTTCTTGATGATAATTTTATCAACAGGTTTTGGATTTAAATCCTTTCCAGAGGAGGATTCATATCCAATTCCTTTTCTGTTATTTCTGCTAACTCCATAGATCATAAAAGCCATTTGCTTCTGTCTATGCTTTTAGCAAGAAACTTCTGAAAGCTATAATCATATTTTTCCAAAATATTTTTGCATTCAGATTCAGTTTCAGAATCAGAGTTTTGTTGAGCTAATTCAGAATCATTTTTCAATTTTAAGTTCTTTTCATTTAGCTCAGCTACTTCTGATTTGAGAATATTATTCTCAGATACAAGATTGCTTTGACGCTTCTTGTATTTGAGCTTAATATTGTTATAGCTTTTCAGAACTTCTGATAACACTTTGATAAGTTCTTCTTTAGTGAGTTTAGCCATTACCTCATCAGCGTCAGAGTCAGATTCAGAGTCAGATTCAGATCCTGAAGTTCCTTCCTCCTGATCTTCTATGTCTGCCATCAAAGCTACATTGGCACATTCTTCTTCTAACTCAGATTCAGATTCAGATGTATCTGAATCATCCCAGGTGGCCATCAGAACCTTTTTCTTCTTATCAAATTTTCTTTTAGGCTTTTCTTTCAGCACCTTTGGACATTCATTTTTGTAATGTCCAGGTTCTTTACATTCATAACATACAACCTCCTTTTTGCCAGATCTTCTGTGTCCAGAAGATTCTTTTCTTTCGTCAGGCTTTCTGAAGTTTCTGAACTTCTTTCCTTTATGCTTCCAGAGTTTGTTTATTCTTCTGGACAGCATGGACAGTTCATCTTCATCTTCAGATGAGGATTCTTCAGAGCTTTCCTCTATTACCTGCAATGCTTTAGCAGATTTATAAGATTTTAAAGCAACAAATTTACCTTTCTTTTGAGGTTCATCTTCCTCAAGTTCAATTTCATGACTTCTTAGTGAACTGATCAGTTCCTCCAAGGAGATCTTGTTCAGATCTTTAGCCATCTTCAGCGCTGTCACCATAGGTCTCCATCTGGTGGGTAAGCTTCTGATGATCTTTTTCACATGATCAGCAGTAGAGTATCCTTTATCCAGAACCTTTAGTCCAGCTGTAAGTATTTGAAATCTGGAGAACATAGCTTCAACAGATTCAGAGTCTTCCATCTTGAAGGCTTCATACTTCTGGATCAGAGCCAGAGCCTTTGTTTCCTTAACTTGAGAGTTTCCCTCATGAGTCATCTTTAAGGATTCAAACATGTCAAATGCAGTTTCCCAGTTTGTAATTTTTTCATACTCAGTGTGAGATATTGCATTCAACAATATTGTTCTGGCCTTGTGGTGATTTCTAAATTCTTTCTTCTAAGCATCTGTCATAGATTTTCTGTCTACTTTCTTGCCATTCCCATCAGTGGGATGAACATATCCATCTATGACCAGATCCCATAAATCAGCATCATATCCAAGGAAAAAACTTTCAATCCTATCTTTCCAATAATCAAATTTCTCCCCATCAAACATAGGGGGTTTGGTGCTGATTCTGTCCCTTTCTTCATATTTGTTGTTAATGTTAGACATTGTATTATCAGCCATAGTAACAACCAAATATATATCAAAGTATTTCTCTCTGGATCTTTACTGTCACTGTTAAGTGGTAGCACACACAGAACCGAAGCTCTGATGCCAACTGAAGGTGAGATAATACTTAGAAGGGGGGGGGGGGGGTTGAATAAGTATGAAGATTAAAACTTAGAAATAAAAACTCAAGTATTTTTATCCTGGTTCGTTGAACTCAACTACTCCAGTCCACCCTTCCTAGAGTGATTTGCCTTTCTCAATCAAGGACTTAATCCACTATTTAATCAACTGATTACAATAGTAAGTACTTAGAACAACTGTTCAAAGTCTTCTCAAGAACTACTGATCCTAACTGGATCTTCTTAAGGTTTACAATCAAATGTAATACAAATACAAGTGTTTAAGATTGCTTCTATAAAGCTTTATCACAACTGTGATTTTTCACTTAACTATTAAGAACAAAGAAATTAATTCTTAGAAAGAATATGAATAGTATGAGAGCTTGAATGTTGATTTCTTTTTGGATAAACGTCAACTGAAGAAATTGGTGAAGTCTTGCTTTTATATGCAGCTGATCCAAGGTGAGCTTCACGTTGATAAGAGTGTCCAAAAGGTCTGAGCCTTTTTGTCTTCACATCAAGTGACCTTTCCTAGAAGAAGAAAGCACAGAAAAATCCTTTTTGTCTGTGTTCTTGTGTCTAGCATAAATAAGGAAAGAGACGTTTGGATCATTCCAACGGATATAAACTTTGAATAATTCTTCTTCAGTTTTCAGCAAATGCATCAGAGTCTAATTAGATCAGAGCCTTCTAAAGATGATCAGAGTTTTGCTAAATCAGAGTCTTCTACAGCAGGTGTGCTTTTAGCGTGTTTAAGATCAGAGCATATTTGAGACAGATCTTCAGTACTGGCAGCTTTAGTACTTTCAGAATCTTCTGTAGAAACTATGCTTTGAAAAACTCTTCATACATAATTCTTCTTTGGTTCAGATGCTTCTGACTTGCTTCAGATTCTTCTGGAGCTTCTGCTTCAGATCCTTCTGGAGGCTACGCTCAGGATCTTCTGTTGGCAGCAATCAGAATCTTCTAATGGATGCATCTGGCGCTTCAGAGTCTAGCAAATTTCTTATGTTCAATTCTGATTTTCTTCTGGAGTGTTAATTCCTTTACTATCTGCAGTAAAACCTCTTAAGCAAATTTTAGAGTATATAATTCTTAATTACAAAATTTCATAATAGTTATCATCAAAACATAGAGATATTATTAAGAACCAATCTGTGTTCTAACAATTTTCTCCATGTCGTCCGTGGCCATCTTGATCTAGTTATACCCGGAGAAACCTTCCATGAAGGAAAACACTGAATATTGGGTTGTGTTATCAACTAGCACATCAATGTGGGGGAGCTGGAAATCGTCTTTCAGGCTCGCTCTGTTTAGATCACTACACACATCCTTACCTTACCATTTTTCTTCGGTAAAAGCACAATGTTGGCGACCCACGGAGGGTAATTCGTCACAACAAGAAATCTGGCGTCCAATTGCTTCTAGACCTCTTCTTTGATCTTAACTGCCATGTCCGATCTGGTTCTTCTTAGCTTCTGTTTCACATGTAGGCACTCTTCTCGAAGAGGCAAGCGATGAACCACAATGTCCGTATCAAGTCCAAGTAGATCTTCATATGACCAAGCAAAGACATCTTTATACTCTCGGAGCATTTCTACCAATATTTGTTTGATATCATCCTCTAAAGCAGCCCCTATCCTAACTTCTTTTCTATTTTCCTCTGTACCCAGGTTGACGACTTCGATCTCTTCTTGATGAGGCATAATAACCTTCTCCTCTTGTCTCAGCAACCTGGCGAGCTCTTCAGGCAGGTCTTCGTCTTCTTCAATCTCTTCTTCAGCCTGAAACATTGGATTATCAAAGTCATACCGAGTTATAGACGAGTCTGAATCGGTGGCATCTGCTATGTGAAACCTGCAATGATGATGATTTGATGCTTAAAATGATATGCAAACAACACAAACCACATTGCCATTTTATTGTTAAAAATAAAAACAAGAAAAAACAAGGATCACAATATTTGAATGCAAAAATGCCCTCTAATTAATGATAAAACAATTGTTCAAAAGATAAACAAGGATAAGGCCCTACAGACAGAGACCACTATGCTCCGGATAGAACATAAGGCTACACATAATTAGAAAACAAGATAATTACTCTTCACGGGTCACTTGGACAACATCTTCAATAGTCCAGTTGCCAAAGCTTTGGCCGGGAACACATGGCTGGATCCATGCATCCATATCACAATCACTATCACCCTCATCCTCGGACACAGCGTTGATTCGGTCAAATATCACCCCACTACTTATAAACTAGACTAGTCCTCTATAGTATGGAGCGCTCTGTAAATAATAAGACGACGGGCTGTATCCCAATCCAAACTTATCTTGTTTATTGGGGATACTCAACACTTGCCCCAACCTTGAGATGATCCAGACTTTACCATAGCTTGTGCTTCTTTGAATGAAGACATGGAAACCTCAGGAACTCTGTCCACAACTGGCGCCTTCTCTCTGACCTAGACTGCCTCAAACGCTTGACACAGGGTCTCATGTATCTCCCCATCAACTTCCACATACTTGAACGAGGATGAATTGTTGATCATGATGTCCTCCCCACCACAAACGGTGACAATGTTACCCCGCACCATATACTTTAACTTCTGATTCAAGGTCGACGTCACTGCCCCTGCCGAGTGAATCCAGGGCCAACCTAACAAGCAACTGTATGCTGGTTGGATATCCATTATGTAAAAGACAGCATCAAAAACCTTTGGGCCAACCTGGATAGGAAAAGCCACTTCTCTAAACACAGAGCTCCTCGTCCCATCAAACGCTTGCACAATCAGATCACTAGGAGTGCATATTACTGCTTAGGTGTCAAGCTTTATGAAAGCCTTTTTGGGAAATATATTAAGTGAAGACCCAGTATCCACCATAACATGAGATAATACAGCTCCTCTTCACTCAATGGAAATGTGTAGGGCGTGATTGTGGTTTCTTCCTTTAGGTGTCAAGTCAAGATCAGTAAATCCTAATCCATTTCCAGCATTCACATGCGCCACCACTCCTTCTAGTTGGTTCACTGATATCTCTTGTGGCACATATGCAACGTTTAAAATCCTCCGAAGGGCATTCCGATGTGCCTCAGAGCACAATAATAATGATAAGATTGATATTTTTGACGGGGTTTGTTGTAGATGGTCCGCAATCTTGTAGTTACTTTTTCTAATCAGACGCATGAATTCCTCAGCGTCTTTCAACAAAGCATCCTTCTCCCCCCGTTGAGAACTTTCTTCAACAACAACCTTCCTTTTTCCTTTATCCGGTCTTTCAAGATTAGCCTCTAGAGGTGCAAACACCCTCCCATTTCTCGTCATTCTGCCTGTTCCCACCAAATTATCTACAGAATCAAACGTCGTTCCCTTAAGATCTTGTTTTTGGCCGTTAAAAAAGACTTCAGCCCCATAATTCCACGGGATTGCTTTAGTGCTTTCATAAGGCACCGGTCCTACCTTAGTGATTATAACGGTAGCTGGCCTCGGCGGCGCAGATATGTTAATGGTTCTAAAAGGAATTGAGATTGTGGCAACCTCATCCTGCTCTTGACCAATCAACTTCTCATCTTTCTCTTTACCAATCTTGTCAAATTGTAGCACACCTTCATTCATTAATCTCTGCACATCATTTTCAAGTCCTCACATCCCTCAGGATGAGCCAAACAACCTTCACAGTTTTCCATACAGCCTGGAAACACTCCACCCTTCAACAACCTACTCTTAACAAAACTCAAAGGAATTCTCAGCTCTTCAATGTTGGTCACCAAATTCAAATTCTCTTCATCCACAATAACATTTACCCCAGTCGCTCCATGGTTGGGCATAGGATTTTGCACAACATTAGGCGCATCATTTGTAAAATTGATTTCCTTGCTATATATAAGGTCCTAAAACTTATGCTTGAAGGCCTTACATTTGTCTATATGATGGCCAGAAGCGCCTGAGTGAAAGTCACATCTGGCGTTTACGTCATACCCTGGGGGTGGCGCGCCAGTCAAAGGTGCCATTGTCCTTTTCTAGACCAACTGAAGCTGCAACAAGTGTTGTAAGAGCTGTGAGTATGGCATTGGTGGTGCATCAAACTGTCTATTCATTACTCTCCCATTGTCTTGAAACCTCCGCGATGCGTAATTCTGCTGTTGTTGTTGTTTTTGTGGACGTTGTTGTTATTAAGGTTGTATTGCTGGAAAAGTAATACTCGCAACCTGAGGTTGTTCCTGATGATATTGTTGAATTCTGTTTCTATTTCTATTGTTATTCCTATATCCTGAAACCAAGTTTGTTTCTCCTTCCCTCTTCTTGTTACCGAAGTACTTCCTTCCTCCTCCAGATGAGGATCCTTCTCCCGTCTGAATCTTTCCCAGTTTAATCCCGTTTTCAACTCGTTCACCAGTGATGATTAAATCTGAAAATCTACTGGAAATGTTCCCTATCAACTTCTCATAGTACACACCAGGCAGTGTAGCTACAAACATGTCAATGAGTTCCCTCTCCACCATGAGAGGTTGAACCCTTGCAGCAAGTTTGCGCCACCTCTGGGCGTACTATTTAAATCTCTCATTACTCCGTTGTGAAAGATTCTGTAACTACACACGGTTAGGCGCCAGATCGCTATTATATTGGTAGTGTCGAACAAAAGCCTCTGCCAAGTCTCTCCAGCTTCTATTATTGACCGACTCAAAACCCATATACCACTCCAAAGATGGGCCAGACAGACTGTTCTGAAAGAAGTGCATTAGCAACTTCTCGTCATTAGAGTACACAGACATTTTTCTATAGTATGAACGGAGATGCAACCTGGGACAAGTCGTCCCCTTGTATTTGTCAAAGTCTAGGACCTTGAACTTCTGTGAAATCCTTAAGCCTTGGATCAGCCCCAAGTTTGACATGTCCAGGCCAAGAGAATTCTGATTTTCAAGGTTCCTCATCTTCTCTTCTATCAATTTGAATCTCTTGTCTGCACCAGGCTGCAAACCTGCTCCCTGATCTCCCATGGAGAAAATATCATCTTGTTCGTTCTCCTCCCACTGAGGACCAACATTTCCACGTACAGTGCATGTAGCCCCTGGAACATGGACTCTATTCTAATTACCTCTGCCCGGAGGAATAACAACTGTTGGGATGACATTGGCATGAGGAGTGCCATTGTCAGCTGGAGGAGGAACAACAGCGGTCCCACCATGCAGAACTCCACTTCCGTCAACCCTAGCAATCAAAGGCTGAACGAGTGTTCTCAACTGTTCCTGACCGTTAGCGACCCCTTGCATCAAGTCTATGAACTGTACCATGCGGTCACAGAACTTCTGTAGCTCAAGTTGAATTTGGTCCATGGCCTTTGAGATGGGAATGTGTGATCATGTTGAGAAGAAGAACAAAAGTATAGCCCTTGTCTCAAATACAGCAGAATACTCTGAGGAAGAAAATAGTGAAAGTGAGGAGAATCTGTCAGAAGCAATAGCCTTGCTTGGAAGACAATTCAACAAACTGGTCAAAAGAATAGATCAGCAGAAGAGGAAGAAATGAAGAAAGGCCCAACCAAGACAAAGGAGTGCAGTGTCATGAATGTGAGGGGTATGGACACATTAGAACATAATGTCCCACCTATCTCAAGAAGCAAAAGAATCTGCCAAACAAGTCACTTCTCTGAATAGTGTATGCATATCTAATGGTGACTCAAGTGAAGACGAACTGACCTTTGATGAACTTGCAGCTTCATATAAGAAGCTATGCATCAGAAGTGCAGAAATATATCAGCAAGGAGAGCAACAGAAGAAAAGCATAAGGGAATTAGAGGCTGAGAAACTGGATCATCTGGAAACCATAGACTCTCTCAAAAGTGAGGTCAGCCTGTTGGAATCTAAACTAGATCAGATGTCAAAATCCTTAAGGATGATAAACACTAGGACTGACACGCTAGAAAAAATTCTACAGAGTGGTCTTAAAGCAAGAAACAAGTCTGGTCTTGGATTTATTGGTGAACAGTAACCCATCTGGGGTCCAAGAAGCCAAAGATTGAGAATCACAGGTCAAACCAGATGTCACGACCAATGCCACATCATCAGGGAAACAGAAGCAAGAGCCAAATAAAGAATAAATTCCAAGGGTATAGGTGTTACTACTGTGAAAGACTTGGACACATTAAACCTTTATGCTTCAGGTTACATGGATTTCCTAGGCACCCTTATCAAGGCAAATCCAAACAGGGTATTCATGCCAAGAAACAACATCAAGTTAGACCGAAAAGGGATGCTCAGGTCAAGAAACAACAATGGGTTGTCAAGGAGGCTGCTCAAGTAGCCCATACCTCTCTTAGGATGCCAACCAAAGAAGACTGGTATTTTGACAGTGGTTGTTCTAGACACATGACTGGAATGGAGAATCTGTTAATGAACATCAAACCTCATTCCTCAAGCCATGTAACCTTTGGTGATGGACCTAGAGGAGGAGTCATAGGTGCTGGAAAAAAAAATTGTCCTGGTGTTCCAAAACTAGAGAATGTCATGTTGGTTAAAGGAATGACTGTAAATCTTATCAGTATCAGTCAGCTTTGTGACCAAGGTTTTAATGTCAAATTTACTAAGGGTAAATATGTTGTCACAAATGAAAAAGATGAGGAAGTCATGAGAGGGTCTAGAGCTAAGAACAATTGTTACTTATGGGATCCTAAAAGTAACTTGAATATCCGTCCCTTGACCAGAGAAGAAAAGGAGGATAAACTGTGTAATAAACAGGGTGGACATCTTCCAAGGATAAAGAAGACCATATCCAAGGAAGCAGTAGGAGGAACTTCAAAAATAACTCCAGATGATAGAACAGGTTGTGTAAAATGTCAGACAAGTAGGAAAGTCAAGAAAGGACATCCAAAAGTTGGACATCATAGAAACCTAGATCTGTTATACTGGATTTTTAAGGAGTTCATGACAAATGATTATAAAGGAAGCAATGTCACTCAGGATGTCATGACTTTGTATTGTGACATCAAGAGTAACATCAATATAAAATCAGTTCAATCTAAAAGAGTCAGACATAGGGATAACAAGCATCAATTTGGAAAGGTTCGTGTGAAGGTTAGAAACACTGATCTACATAGTGCTGACATGGTTACCAGAGGTCTCAAGGCTACTCAATTTAATCATTCACAAAGCACGTTGAGGACGTGTCTTTATGAGAGTATATAGCAATTAATGATGATTGGGAATTGTATTTTGAAAATTAATCATCTGGTGATCGGTCAAAATATTAAGTTCCCTCCTCTTGTGCAATATTACCCCTCTAGCACATACACACAAGACGTTTACTACAAGTTTTCCCATATCAACTTTTCATCTTCCATACCTCTTCAAACAAGTATAGAAAACCCTCTCTCTCGCGATCAAAGTCTCCATGAATGTCTCAACATCCAAAATCTTCACCTTCCAATAAGATGAACATCATTGCTGATGCAGATGCTGATGCTAGACCTGATTCTAGCAACCCTAACGAGGTTCTTGTAGTATCTCCTCTGTGCATGCTAACTCCAGAAGGACTGATGGTGATGAAACCACGGTCTTCACATGCAAGAAGACCTAAAGACCTAGTCACAAGTTAGGCTTCTCACTCTATAACCTCCATTCCTAATGATGATATCAATGGGGAAGAAGCTAGGCAAATACACAACACCATTGCCAATTTGGTATCAAGGGTTCTCAGTGAGCCCCATGATGTGCCAAGAATATCTATTCCCCCTAACTCTGAGGGTTCTGCTCCTCATCTAGATGAACAAGCTGATGTCATTCACGATGTT
Source organism: Lathyrus sativus (assembly GCA_963859935.3). NCBI lineage: Eukaryota > Viridiplantae > Streptophyta > Magnoliopsida > Fabales > Fabaceae > Lathyrus > Lathyrus sativus. Next base: position 115,390,239 of record OZ012736.1, on the reverse strand, counting down.
AAAACCTTGGAAACAACTACTCAAAAGGACACTGACAAGGGTCGAGCCTCTGAAAATAAGGATGATCACATGCAAAGTGATAAAAATGATGCTGATGAGGTTCAGAAGGACAATGTTGATATTGTAAACCTTGATGAGTATTCATACAATGATCTGGTTGCCACAATCAATCCTAGCATAGCCAAAAGGCTCATGACTAGGAAAGGGAAGAAGGTTGTTGTGCAGAACACTCCTACAAAGAAGGGTGGGACTAAGAGGACTCTGGTTGGCCCTACCAAAGCTTGGAGAAAGGTTGTTCCAAAGAAGAGGAAGGTCCAAACTAGTTCTGAATCAGACTCTGAGTCAGATGTCGCTTGTGATGTCACTGACATCCAACCAAAGAAGAAACCCACAACTAGAAAACTGGCTGCTAGTGTTCCAGATGTCCCCATTGACAATGTCTCCTTCCATTATCCATCTAGTGTAAAAAGATGGAAACATGTTTATCAGAAGAGGCTGGCTTTAGAGAGAGAGAGCTTGCTCAAAATGCTCTTGAAAATAAGGAGATCATGAATCTCATCCATGATGCTAGCTTGCTGAAGACAGACACTCAATTCTCACACTACTATGAGTTACTTGTCAAAGAATTTATAATATCAAAGGCCCCATAGCATTTCCTTCTCTTATCTGTGGAATAATTTTGACTAAGTATCCCAACCACCTCAAAGAGAATGACTCTGCATGCAAGAGAGAAAGCCCATTGTTTTTCCATTAAAAGTTGTTTCAAGGAACACATGTTCCTGACATTGTCATGACATCAGTAGAGACATCCAAAGGGAGCTCTAAGACAGGAAAGGTTGAGGTTATTGCCATGCTAAAAGAAACTTGCAATGAGTTGTAAACAAGGAAGCAAAAAATTGAAAGGTTGATCAGGGCTCTTGAGCAAGATGAAGATAATGAGTCTACTCAAAATGATGAGGACAAGGATGATGGGTCTGATGGCCAGAATGTTGCATCAGAGGAAGCTGTTGCTAGTTCTAAGGAGGCAAGTGATGATAGAGACTCCAGCTCTTCTGAGGAGGAAGATTAATATGGTGGTGTTGGTGGCTTGATGGTTTGCTTGGGCTGATGATGGTGTGCTGATGGTGAAACTAGTTTTTTTGTGTTTTCTTGCATAAATTGTGTTTTAATGTGACAGCTGAAATATTTGTGTTGCTCATCATGAGCTTTATGTCGTAATGACCCTTAACATCTGCACTTCCATACTTATTTTGATATAAATTATTTAGTTAGTTTTGATCTAAATTTGTGGCTAAAAAGGGGGAGAAGTGGTAGTAACAGCAGGGCTAGATGTGTGTATCTAACAGGAGGAAGACTTTGGTTGTTGTTGCTGCTCTAAGTGTGCTACAGGTGTTGCTGCTAATATGCATGTTTGAACTGAACATGCTTGCAGGTGTGATAACATGATGCATTTGCTATTTTGTGAGTTCCTAATGTGTGTAGGAATGTATGTTAGAAGTGTGTAAGTTTTGGCTGAAGCTACTAAGGTGTGTGTGTTTCTTGATGGAACCTAGTAGTAGTATAGTTGCTAGATTTGTGTGTCTGCAGTGTGTTTGAAAAATGTGTGTGGCTGTGCATCTTTTTAGTCTGTGCATCTTTTCAGGGGGAGTAGCACAGGATGTTAGGATGTTATGTTTCACAGGTGATTATGTTCTTCAGGATGTCATCCTGAATGTCCTGACATCTAGAATCCAGTCTGGATAAATATGTGTGACTGTAGGTTGTGCAGGTTGTGTGTGCACTGATGTGTTGTGCAACAGTTGAGGGGGAGTATCACTAGATGTCCACAGATCAGTGTGATACCTGTAGTATGGACTAGTAGGTAGTTCTTAGGGTGTGAAGATGACTCTGATATAGGAGTGTAGCTGTGTGTGTTGTTAGCTAGTAGCTTTCCTGCATTTATGATCTGATTTCTGCTGCTTGTAATCTCTGATATGGTTACAAAATGTTTTAGCCAAAAATTTGCCAAAGGGGGAGTTTGTAGATGTTTTTGATTGGCGGCATTTTGTGGCAAAACATTGATGGATGTATGAATGTCATGACTGATGTTATGACATACATAATGAGGATTCACCAGGGTAAGTTTGAATAGCTAAGAGTCACTTAAGTTGGATGTCATGCTGAATGTTATGACATCAAGTGTATGACATTAGGGCACGCATGTATTAGTTTCTGTTATTACCTCAGGCTATACTTCAGGAAACATTTTAGGAAGCATAGTTATCTAAGGCGACATATCAGGCATTGCTAAGTGTTGCAGTGGAAATAGGATATCAAACTATTAATTAATTTGAATCACAATTCAATTCACAACCGCTCTTTGATTTATCCGAAGGAAAAGTTCAAAAGAGGGAAAACCTATTTTTGCATCGTAAACACAATGCGGGGAAAGATCTAGGTAAGGGGTTAATTCTAAGTTTACTCGGAAAGACATCGCATCTTGTACCTACATATCCTGACGAGAATGGAGTCAGAGTAATTGTAGTTCCCCTCACAGAGGGAGGTTAGAAACGTCTTGACGGTGGTCAAGGTTTCAATAGGGAGTAAGCGTATCTTAAGGACACACTTACGTGGAGTGCGGCGACTCCAATTTCTACACTGAAATTGTAAGTTGAAATTAGGGATTCCACGGCGGGAAACCCTAAAGTAAAGTACGAAGAATCTTTGACCTAATGCTAGGGTAAAGAGTATTTTCGTCCACGGCGGGACGCCTAGGCTGATCAGGGTTTGGAAAATGTTAAAGGTGAGGACTATTGACACGGCGGTCAAACAGTTAGATCTAAACCTTCGGAATGTGAAATTATGGTAAATAAAGATGCAAATGGAAAATAAAGTATACGGTAATGAAAATGTAAAGTACTGGAAAAATAATGCGACGATTGCCTCGCAAAATTACAACCGAGAAACAAATACAAATAGGATAAATATTCATCGGAATTTAAGTATAATCTGAGGAGAAGAACATGGAACATTAGTGAAAAGGGTTAGACAAAAATATGACAAATAATGAAACGGTTATTATTGAAAGAAAGAAAAAAAAAACAATTTGAAATTTTTTTATTGTTTTTAGTAATTTTGAAAAAAAAGATCCTACCTTTAATTTCTCCGCAAAAATAAATTTTAATGTTAATATTAAAAAAGTTTTTAATTTTCATTATTTAAAAAAAAAGTTAGTGTTAATTGTTAAAAAAAAAATTTTTGTTTTAATTTTAAAACACACTAATTTAAATTTTTAAAGAAAGTATTTTAGTTTAATTTTGAAAAAGAAAAAAAAGTGCAGTCTTAATTTAAAAAAAGTTTATGTGTTAGAGAGAAAAAAAATTAATTATCTATTTACATTCTTTTTTATTTTAAATAAAATATAAATCAGAATTTGAAAAAAAACCCAAAATAAAAACCAAAAGGGTTGGGCCGGTCATCACATCTGGACCCAACCCGGTCCAGGACATAAAACAGACGAAAGGAGATTTAGGGTTCAGAAACCCTAAATCGTGTGCAGCGGCTGCCTACTTCCTTCTGGGATTCCAAAATTTGTCCCCTTCCCCTTCCACCGAATCTTCTTCTTCTATTCGAAATAACTCTTCTTCCTTCATGATATCTGCAAAAAAAAAACATTACTTTAAAGGTGCTCACACTGTTGGGGTTCGGAGCAACTTCGTGAGGATCCTTGTTCGTCGGATGCTTTTAGGTGGATGGTGGTCGTTCTGTTATGACTCTATCCGGCCGATGGTGGAGACTGAGGCTGGACCCGTTGATTACCTGTCGTCAGTGATGAACAACGAAGGCAGTCACGGTGGTTACGAAAGCTTAACGTGTGGGTTTCATGGTGTGATTTGCACCAATGACGGTGATGAGGAACTCAATTCCTCTGAGTCTAGTTGATCTTGTTTACGGCTGCGGATGAACTTTCGTATGTCTGGGTTTCTCTGCTTTGGATGTGCGTCGTCTTGTGATGAGCTCGTTAGGGTTCCGTTTTTTATCCTTCCGATGTTTGGTGCGTTAGGGCTTTTGTGAGTTCGTTCCCCTCTTCTCCTCCGAGTGGGATTTCATACTCTTGCCTTTATATGTTTATTCTGTTCTTAATCTCTTGTGGGCTGGACTTCACTTTTACGTTACTTTTCTTGATGGATTTGAGTTGATGATGATTTGATTTCGGATTTTGTTTATGATATTTTGCAGATTTTGATTTGATTTGTTTTGGATTTGCAGATAGATTCAATCTCTGATGTGGTTTGGATTCGTTTCTGATTTAGTTCAGATTTTTCTGATATGATCTTATTCAGATGGATACAGATCTTGTTTGGATTTGGTCTTTGATATCAATTTGGCAGCGGATTTGGTCTGGATATGGCTGTTAATTTGGCTGCTTGATTCTCGATCTCTCACAAATTCGGATTTGGATTTTGGATTCATTTTGAATTTGGATATTTGCTTGATAGAACAGATTTGGATTTCGGATTGGATCTCTGTATATTTACTTGATAGAACGGATTTGGCTTCTGGATTCTATTGGAGACCCGTTTGGCTTCGTGATCCATTTCGGCAGAAATCATTTTTTTCGGCCTAAAAACTTCTTTTTCTCTTCTTCCGACTGTCCCGACAATTAAGAACAGATATTACCGATTTACGCCGAGGTCGGGATTAGGAAAGGGAGTCGGCTTCGGCATTGGTCGTTGCCCTCCCGACACCCGGTGATGAAGCTTTTCTGAGGGTGTCGAACAAAACCAATTTTCTAACATTAACCCTTTGTTTGCTTTGTTCTGTTTCTCTGTTTTGTTGTGCAGGTATGAAGCAAAATCTCGAAGAAATAAATCGGAAGAGTCGGTTGGCATGAAGAACTTAGGAATTTAGGAACTTTTAGGAAACACAATGTAACTTAATTTCTTTTTTGTACTTTGTAATAGAAAATATTCATGAAATAAATCAATAAATATTTTTCTTTCAAATTCAATTCCTCTTTGTAACTTTAAATAATAATAATAAAAATATTATGAATAAATTCAATATATTTTTCTATTACTATCCGATTATTCTCTCCAAATGTCTCACCCGAAACCAAGTGAACTTCTTAAACAAAATCCGATTAAATGAATGGGCGCCTCTGATTAAATTCAACTGACTAGAAATTAATCAATTAAACCTTCATAGATGAATTAACTTCGCCAATCCCAAATTCAGATGAACTCAACACCCAGAGAAATCCAATTAACAGAAAATAAACTCCACGTCAAAACCCAATTAGTTTCTAATGACTAAATCCAAATGTCCTGGATCAGCCAAAAAATTCCATTAAATAAATATGACAAATCCCGACTTGAGCTAACTTTGTACCGCTTTCCTTTTGAGAAATTTAAGTGACAGGTAGCAGAAGAAACAGAGAAATAAATGCCTGTTGAAACCCAATTCCGCAGAGCAGATTCTTGCATTGCCTTGAACCAAACCAAATGAATATCTTAAACTAACCAACATGACAAAATAGATGCCTCAGAAATCCACAGGTGACAGAGACTCAGCCTGCTGACTTAATTATTGTATTTCAAACATCCTGATGCTAGAACTACCGCAAATTTACGTTTATCTTGAAGTAACTCGGAAATGGAGGCTCTAATTATTCAATAAATCCTTGATGATGACTCAGCTTCAATGACTGTCAGTAAACAACGTGAAAATGACCATTTTTCCCTTTAACAACCAACGTGTACCAGGCGTGGTTCCTGCAAAACGAAACAAACTACGTAACCTGTTAATAGTTAGCTGATGCAAAAATGAGATGACATGCGACATGAATCAACTAACTTGAGGGTGAAATTTGGGGTATTACAGTTGCCCCTATTTAAATAGCTACACCGGATGATTTGAGCGACCGAGACTCGAGAAATCATGGTGGAGGTATTTAAATATAGATAACCGAAAATTTTGCCCTTAGATGCAGTGGTATGCAATGCTATGGACAAAACGAAATAAGAGATAATGCTAACAATGCCATGAATATGATATAATGCGTATGCTGGAATGACAAATCCAAGGATGCAGACGACACGACCATACAGGGGACAGACACGACGAACGAACCACACCGGGGAATATGATGCACTGGGAGAGCAACACGACACTGGGGAATTCTAAAGTGACGACCCACTGGTGAAAACACGACCCACTTTCGCTTTCAGAAAAGGGAACGGTAAAAACAGGATCCTTAAATGGAGATGGCACCGATGAGACGGCCTCCATTGGGGATATCTAAAAGTAAAACTAGATCTGCACGACTGCAGGATCGATTACAGAATGCTGGAGCATTGATCAAAGAATAACATCTGAGATTCTATAAACTTTCCCTCGTGACAAGATCAGACAAAAACTTTGGGAATCCGTAGGAAATAATACAGGGTAAAAACCGGTTGTATGCCAAAATAAATGGACTTTAAGGGGAAATGCATGATCCTCAATGGAGATAGCTCCGGTGAGACGACCTCCACTGGGGAATATCTAAGAGTTAAATGTTCAACAGGTTCAGGCATGACCGGCTAATACTCTAAAGTAAATTTGGATCTGCACGATTGAAAGATCGATTTTCAGAATGTTGGAGCATTGATCGAAGAATAACATCCAAGCTTCTGAAACCTTTCCCTTGTGACAGATTCAAATGGAGTCTTCGGGAATCCGTAAAATATACAGGGTAAAAACCGGCTATATGCCAAAATAAATGGACTTAAATGGGAAATGCCCTGATAAGCTTCTCGAGAGAGAATGGTCACTTATCGTTGGAAGGGACTTATATGCCAAAACTGGATAAGCTCTCAAATAAAGAGGTTGTTGCTTATCTGATAAATAAACTTCTTCATGTCTCAAGTCTGTGCTCCCTAGGCATGATTTGGTTTCTTCTTTTGCTAAAGGGTAAAATGAACTTCCTCATAATTCAAGATCTGATGCCCTGAATACGATTCGGCTCCTTCTTTTACTAAAGGGTAAACTGAACTTCCTCATAATTCAAGATTTGATGCCCTGAATACGATTCCGTTCAAAACCTCCCTGCACTTCAAGATGAACAGTAAATGGAAACCAGATGCTCTATGGAGATGGCCATTTGTTGCAAGTCATAACGAAGATAGGATGAGCTTCTCAGGCGAGAAATACCACTTATTTGTACGAATATCACGGATAAGCTTCTCGAATGAAAACCGCTCAAAGAGGTTGTAAAATTTAATGTAATTTGTAATGTAAGTTGATACGATGAGCTTCTTGTACGAGAAGATCAAATGTAGAGTGTAATGTAAAGTGTAATGTAGGTGATAATAATGATAGGCTTCTCTGGTGAGAACAGTCGCATACCAGTTGTTGTAAGATGTACTGATAGATTTCCCAGGCGAGAATTGTCGTGTATCGACGTTGTAAGACTTTTCTTGAAAGATAGTGCAAAATAAATGCACGTCCAGGTAGGTTCGACGACCGAGGTTCAATCTAGGACTGAGCTAGAGAGAAACTGACAAACAAGACTCCATTGAGGAAATGAGCTCACATGGGGATTATCTTATCCTAGCGTGGAAAGATAACTGAATTAACCGTCATCCACGAGGATTGAACTCTGTGGGGAAACTTGGAAGCAAATAAGTATTTTATGCTTAGGGCTGACAATCTACTTGGAGAGAGCGGACAAACCCAGTTACTCGGTGGTAACGACAAACAGCAAACACGTGGATGCTAACGCGCATGTCGATGTATATGAAAATGTCATGCGATGAGTATGCTTATGCACATGCTGACAAAACAACGAGAGGAGGACATACGAGACGAAATAAATATCTCAACGGGAATACCCTGGCGACCTCTATAACAGTACGTCTATCGGAGAATAGGAAGAGTTGATGGTAGAACCAAATCCTGCTCCACAGTTCTAACTTCCCTGGGGAGAAAATACCATGACTTTCATATGGGGATACGATACGACTTCATCTGGAGAGTGCAATATCATAACTTCAATTGGGGATCCTTGGCCTCTACATGAGGATACGATGTCATGACTTCACGTGAGGGATTGCTATCATGAACTATAATCAGCCAAAGAAAATCTTAAGATCAGAGACTTCCGAGGATAAAATGAATATCCGCTTCGTGGGGAAGGTGTAGCAACTTCCTGGGAATAATACCTCAGCTTCCTGGGGATACAAGATATCAAAACTTCCCTGGGGAGAGTTCGTCAAGCTTACTGGGGAGAAATTAAACGGACATTTCTGGGGACAGTATCTTGACTTCTTGTGGAATATTCTTGAGGAAGGTAAGGCAATTTCACTGAGGAACAGATAATTCAACTGAAGATGGATCTTCCAGAACATATATCACTTGGATGATGCCGGATATCTTTGAAGTCATGAGAATCACTGGGGATTTATCGGACGGATCTCAAAGTATGGTCAGCTTAAAGTCTCGCTGGGGACTATCACTAGGAAGATGCTGGTATGATTTCTGTAATCTAGGAAATTACCGGCTCGGTCCAAAGGGTTGTCAGCTTAAAGTCTCGCTGAGGACTGGGATGAGGCGATGGTTTAGACATACTTCTGCAACGAAGACTTACTGGGGAATAAAGACTACCGGGAGTAAGATCCATCGGAATGTCGTAAAGCAAGCTATTTTTGGATTGTGTAGTAGTCGCCATTTTGAAAAACAATATGACCCAGAGTACTAACCTTGCGAGGAAGAGTCCTCTCAAGAGGATTTTACAGAGAACATGGAGTTCAATTGCCCCAATGTTTTCAAACTCTTGGAGGGGTCGATCAGATCTCGACGTAACTGGCACAGATTAACCGTGTTACGACTGAGTTGTCAGGCTTGTATCAGTAAGTAAATTGGGAACTGCCTGCCCCTGTTTAGCAGGATCTTCGATATTCATATGAAGTTTATGAGACGTCAGGTATAACCAACACGCATGAAATGCTAACCCTGAAACTATCAATGTAACTTGTATATTTGTCTTGAAATTTGTTTTTGAAAAAGATATCGCAGTAACTCGTGACTGAATCACTAGTTAGGATATGAATTTAAATTTTAATGCCAACGGTAAATTGAGCATAACTCGTAGGAGTTAGGAAACGTTATCTCGTCGAGTATGCTTTCAAAAGAATTCCTACTTCAATTAGGTCTTTTAAAGGTTGTATCGTGGCTTAGTTCACGGTTTAAGAAACAAAGGATAAAGGCTCAAAGTTTGTTGATGCCCACCCATTCTTCGTGATGTTCTCCAATCCTAATTCAGTTAACTGGATACGAGCACTCAATCTCAATCGGATTTGACATGGTCGAGAACTTATCAAGGCTTTGGACATGGTAGTCACTCACCTATTTCTTTTGGTGAACGGTCACATGAATTAGTTCTTTATTGGGGATTCTTTATGGTAATCCTTTTTTGTTTTTGCATTTCTATTCCCTAACTTTTGCCTAGACGGCGTCTTTGAGATTTGACATTGGAGTCCAGCGGGATGCCCCAGTTTTGCCTAAGTCCCCTTCATAGGTTTTGACTTAGCGGGCTATATTTATTTTTTATTTTTGTTGAATAAGTCGTGTGACTCTTTTGAAAGGCTTGTGACTGCCCCACTCTTTAGTAGTAGAGGGATAATCATTGACTTAACTTCCTAGTATGCTAAGGATAGGTTCTCGAATGTTCACTCCTTCTTTTTGAGAGTCTGAGCCGTCGATCGGTTTAACTGAAAACTACCCTGCCCCAGGTTAAAATAAGGGTTTTAATTTGGAAAAGAAAAAACTCCTACTTCAAGGCTCAAAGGGGTTAAAGATGGATTATCATCCTTATATCTCAAGTGTTTAGGATTCGAAACAATGCCTTACATCATCAATAGGTTTCAATCGAAAGCATACGACAAGAAATCAGATTTTTTTGGTTCATCATCCTCCTCCCAATTCTCTATCAGGACAAGAGATAGGGTAAAGTTGGCATTATAAGTTTATGAAAAAATATTTTTATGAGTGAAACGAATGGATTTATTCAAGACAAACATATGCATTTCATTAATTAATCAAAATAAACAAGTTCGTACATGCTAATTATGATTGATCAAAGAAAAATACATATAAATAAACAAATGAACTGTCGGACAAGTCCTTCTAAATGTTTATGAAGTCTTGGTATTCAAATCCGGCATGGTAGTAGTGGTTTCCCCTAGCGGAGCCTCAATGGCATGGGGAGTATGATCACTGCGAACCATTTGGCTTGCCCCATCTATATCTGTTATTACTTCATTATCAGTCTTCAAGTCTTCATTCATAATAACTTTCCCATATTCTTGGTTGATTATGGTCACGTCGTCTTGAGGATCACTGACCTGAAATGGACCAGGCTTCTGAGCAATTACAGGCTTTGGCTGGTTCACTATAGTAGTAACATGCTTAGATATGTTGGAAATAGGCTTCGCAGAGCTTGGTCTTGGCAAATGGAAAATCCGGAGAGGAGTTCTGATTGTCGGTGGAGGATCATCAAAAGACAACATCTTCTCTTTTAACAAATCTCTGACAATATTATTGAGAGTATAACAACCTTCCAAATCATGGTCGGGCGCACCCTCATGAAATAAACAATGAGCGGTGGCGTTGTAATTGGCAGGAAAAGGATTAGGAGGTGGGACCAAAGCTCGGGTAGTAACCAGACCTTGTTGCATTAATAAAGGATACAACTCGGTGAAAGACATCGGAATCGGAGGACAAGGCTTGTATTGTCTCTTACTCAGACCATTCTGACAAGGTGCCTACTTCTTAGGCTGTTGATAAGCAGGAGCGTTGGGCGCTCGTTGACAGTTCTCAGGATTTTGTGCAGGCTGGTAACTCGGAGGTTGCTGATGAACCGGATGTTGATAGACCGGAGCCGATTGCACAGGCTGATATGTAGGAAACTGAGGACTGAAGGGAGGTGCAACATTAGCTACATAGGGTTGTTGAGCATACTGAACTGGATAACCTTGTGTGTCTTAGGATTACTTGTAAACAAAGCAACTATCTGTTGTATGATTGAATTGGTCTAGAGTTCTTAAGTTGTTTGTTAAGTGTGTCACCCTAAAGCTTTTAAGCAAGAGGGGTGTGTCACTTGATCAAAGCTGTGAAGCAAGACCTAGGTGTGTTTGAAGTGTGTCTTCAATTTTATTTGTAACTTTGAATTGGTTGATATCACTGTTGTGATTTAGGGGGAGTGAGTTGGTAACTCTGGTCTAGTGTTAGGCTGAAGTGTCATTGGGTAGGTCTTAAGTGAAGAGTGTAAACTAGTTGTTTGACTCAGAATTATTTCTACTAATAGTGAATTTCCTCCCTGGCTTGGTAGCCCCCAGATGTAGGTGTGGTTTGCACTGAACTGGGTAAACAATTACTTGTGTTATTTACTGTTTTCATTTACAGTTAGTCATTAAGTTTTGCAGTCTGTGTTATAGTGGATGTCATAACATCCGTGATAACATCCATTGTTGGGAACCTAGAATTTCATTTGACATCAGAGCAGGCACCCTGCCTGTTATTTTCTGGGTGAGATCTAGGGAAGATAAATTCTGGTACTATGGACAAGGATATATGATTCACAAATAGACCACCAATTCTGGATGGCTCAAATTATGACTACTGGAAACCTAGGATGATAGCCTTCTTGAAGTCTTTAGACAGCAAGGCATGGAGAGCTGAAAACTCAGGATGGGAACATCCAGTGAAGACTGATAAAGATGGATTGTCTGTGTTAATACCTAAGGAAGAATGGACCAAAGAACAAGAGGCCTTGGATCTTGGGAATTCTAAGGCCTTGAATGCTCTATTCAATGGTATAGACAAGAACATTTTCAGACTAGTACATCATTGTGAACTGGCTAAAGAGGTTAGGATACTCTCAAAATAACTTGTGAGGGAATCTCTAAAGTCAAGATGTCAAGATTGCAGATGCTGACCACCAAGTTTGAAAATATGAAAATGAAAGAGGATGAGACTATTCATGAATTCTACATGAATATTCTTGAGATTGCCAAACCTCAGGTGCTTTAGGAGAAAAGATGTCTGAGGAAAAGCTTATGAGTAAGATTCTAAGATCTTTGCCTAAGAGGTTTGCCATGAAAGTCACTGCTATTGAAGAAGCTCAGGATATAAGCAACATGAAAGTGGATGAACTCATTGGTTCTCCCCAAACCTTTGAGATGGGAATGTGTGATCAGGTTGAGAAGAAGAACAAAAGCATAGCCCTTGTCTCAAATACAACAGAAGACTCTGAGGAAGACAATAATGAAAGTGAGGAGAATCTGTAAGAAGCAATAGCCTTGCTTGGAAGACAATTCAACAAACTGATCAAAAGAATAGATCAGCAGAAGAGGAAGAAATGAAGAAAGGCCTAACCAAGGCAAAGGAGTGTAGTGTCATGAATGTGAGGGATATGGGAACATTAAAGCATAATGTCCCACCTATCTCAAGAAGCAAAAGAATCTGCCAAACATGTCACTGCTCTGAACAGTGTATGCATATCTGATGGTGACTCAAGTGAAGATGAACTGACCTCTGATGAACTTGCAGCTTCATATAAGAAGCTATGCATCAGAAGTGCAGAAATATATCAGCAAGGAGAGAAACAAAAGAAAAGCATAAGGGAATTAGAGGCTGAGAAACTGGATCATCTTGGAACCATAGACTCTCTCAAAAGTGAGGTCAGCCTGTTGGAATCTAAACTAGATCAGATGTCAAAATCCTTAAGGATGCTAACCACTGGGACTGACACTCTAGAAAAAATTCTACAGAGTGGTCTTAAAGCAGGAAACAAGTCTGGTCTGGGATTTGTTGGTGAACAGAGACCCATCTTTGGGTCCAAGAAGCCAAAGATTGAGAATCAGAGGTCAAACCAGATATCACGACCAATGTCACAACATCAGGGAAACAGAAGCAATAACCAGATAAAGAATAAATTCCAAGGGTATAGGTGTTACTACTGTGAAAGACTTGGACACATTAAACCTTTATGCTTCAGGTTACATGGATTTCCTAGACACCCTTATCAAAGCAAATCCAAGCAGGGTATTCATGCCAAGAAACAACATCAAGTTAAACCGAAAAGGGATGCTCAGGTCAAGAAACAACAATGGGTTGTCAAGGAGGCTGCTCAAGTAGCCCATACCTCTCTTAGGATGCCAACCAAAGAAGACTGGTATTTTGACAGTGGTTGTTCTAGATACATGACTGGAATGGAGAATCTGTTGATGAACATCAAACCTCATTCCTCAAGCCATGTAACCTTTGGTGATGGATCTAGAGGAGAAGTCATAGGTGCTGAAAAACTAGATTGTCCTGGTGTTCCAAAACTGGAGAATGTCATGTTGGTTAAAGGAATGATTGTAAATCTTATCAGTATCAGTCAGCTCTGTGACCAAGGTCTCAATGTCAAATTTACTAAGGGTAAATATGCTTCCACAAATGAAGAAGATAAGGAAGTCATGAGAGGGTCTAGAGCTAAGAGAAATTGTTACTTATGGGATTCTAAATGTAACTTGAATATCTGTCCCTTGACCAGAGAAGAAAAGGAGGATAAACTGTGGAATAAACAGGGTGGACATGTTCCAAGGATAAAGAAGACCATATCCAAGGAAGAAGTAGGAGGAACTTCAAAAATAACTCCAGATGATAGAACAGGTTGTGTAAAATGTCAGGCTGGTAGGAAAGTCAAGAAAGGACATCCAAAAGATGGACATCATAGAAACCTAGATCTGTTATATTGGAATTTGATGGATTCCATGACAAATGATCATAAAGGAAGCAATGTCACTCAGGATGTCATGACTTTGTATTGTGACATCAAGATTAACATCAATATAAACTCAGGTCAATCTAAAAGAGTCAGACATAGGGATAACAAGCATTAATTTGGAAAGGTTCGTGTGAAGGTTGGAAACACTGATCTACATAGTGCTGACATGGTTACCAGAGGTCTCAAGGCTACTCAATTTGATCATTCACAAAGCAAGTTGAGGACGTGTCTTTATGAGAGTTTATAGCAATTAATGATGACTGGGAATTGTATTTTGAAAATTAATCATGTGGTGATTGGTCAAAATATTAAGTTCCCTCCTCTTGTGCAATATTACCCCTCTAGCACATACACACAAGACGTTTACTACAAGTTGTGCTCATATCAACTTTTCATCTTCCATACCTCTTCAAACAAGCACAGAAAACCCTCTCTCTCGCGATCAAAGTCTCCATGAATGTCTCAAGATCCAAAATCTTCACCTTCCAACAAGATGAACATCATTGCTGATGCAGATGCTGATGCTAGACCTGATTCTAGCAACCCTAACAAGGTTCTTGTAGTTGCTCCTCTGTGCATGCTAACTCCAGAAGGACTGATGGTGAAGAAACCATGGTCTTCACATGCAAGAAGACCTAAAGACCTAGTCACAAGTCAGGCTTCACACTCTACAACCTCCATTCCTAATGATGATATCAATGGTGAAGAAGCTAGGAAAATCAATAACACCATTGCCAATTTGGTATCAAGGGTTCTGAGTGAGACCCATGATGCGCCAAGAATATCTATTCCCCCTAACTCTGAGGGTTCTGCTCCTCATCTGGATGAACAAGCTGATGTCATTCATGACGTTGAAACCTTGGCAACAACTATACAAAAGGACACTGACAAGGGTCGAGCCTCTGAAAATAAGGATGATCACATGCAAAGTGATAAAAATGATGCTGATGAGGTTCAGAAGGACAATGTTGATATTGTAAACCATGATGACTATTCAGAAAATGATCTGATTGCCACAATCAATCCTAGCATAGCCAAAAGGCTCATGACTAGGAAAGGGAAGAAGGTTGTTGTGAAGAACACTCCTACAAAGAAGGCTAGGACTAAGAGGACTCTAGTTGGCCCTACCAAAGCTTGGAGCAAGGTTGTTCCAAAGAAGAGGAAGGCCCAAACTAGTTCTGAATCAGACTCTGAGTCAGATGTTGCTTGTGATGTCACTGACATCCAACCAAAGAAGAAACCCACAACTAGAAAACTGGATGCTAGTGTTCCAGATGTCCCCATTGACAATGTCTCCTTCCATTATCCATCTAGTGTAAACAGATGGAAACATGTTTATCAGAAGAGGCAGGCTTTGGAGAGAGAGCTTGCTCAGAATGCTCTTGAAAATAAGGAGATCATGAATCTCATCTATGATGCTAGCTTACTGAAGAAAGACACTCAATTCTCACACTTCTATGAGTTACTTGTCAAAGAATTTATAGTCAACCTGTCAAAAGAGTGTGCTGATAGGAAATCCAATGAGTTTGGCAAGGTTTATGTACGAGGTAAATGTGTCACTTTTTCTTCAACAACCATCAACAACTATCTGGGAAGATCAGATGCAGCACAACCTGATATAGGTGCTTCTGACAACAAAATGTGTCAGGTGATAATAGCCAACCAGGTAAAAAGTTGGCCATCAAAAGGAAAGCTAGTTGCCAGCAAGCTGAGTGTCAAGTATGCCATGTTACACAAGATTGGTGCTGCTAATTGGGTGCCCACAAATCATAAATAACCCGTGGCAACTATCCTTGGGAGATTTATCTTTGTTGTTAGAACCAAAGCCAAATTGACTATGGGACCTATATTTTTTATCAGACCATGAAGCGTGCAGGCAGCTATAGTATCAAAGGCCCCATAGCATTTCCTTCTCTTATCTGTTGAATAATTTTGACTAAGTATCCCAACCTCCTTAAAGAGAATGACTCTGCATGCAAGAGAGAAAGCCCATTGTCTTTCCATTAAAAGTTGTTTCAAGGAACACATGTTCCTGACATTGTCATGACATCAGCAGAGACATCCAAAGGGAGCTCTAAGACATGAAAGGTTGAGGTTATTGCCATGCTAAAAGAAACTTGCAATGAGTTGTAAAAAAGGAAGCAAAAACTTGAAAGGTTGATCAGGGCTCTTGAGCAAGATGAATATAATGAGTCTACTCAAAATGATGAGGACAAGGATGATGGGTCTGATGGCCAGGATGTTGCATTAGAGGAAGTTGTTACCAGTTCTGAGGATGCAAGTGATGACAGTGACTCCAGCTCTTATGAGGAGGAAGATTAATATGGTGGTGTTGGTGGCTTGATGGTTTGCTTGGGTTGATCATGGTGTGCTGATGGTGAAACTAGTTTTTTTTTGTGTTTTCTTGCTTAGATTGTGTTTTAATGTGACAGCTGAAATATTTGTGTTGCTCATCATGAGCTTTATGTCATAATTACCCCTAACATATGCACTTACATACTTATTTTAATCTATACTCTTTAGTTAGTTTTGATCTAAATTTGTGGCTAAAAAGGGGGAGAAGTGGTAGTAACAGCAGGGCTAGATGTGTGTATCTAACAGGTGGAAGACTTTGGTTGTTGTTGTTGTTGTAAGTGTGCTACAGGTGTTGCTGCTAATATGCATGTTTGAACTGAACATGCTTGCAGGTGTGATAACAGGATGCATTTGTTATTTGTGAGTTTCTAATGTGTGTAGGAATGTATGTTAGAAGTGTGTGAGTTTTGGCTAAAGCTACTAAGGTGTGTGTGTTTCTTGATGGAACTTAGTAGTAGTATAGCTGCTAGATTTGTGTTTGTCTGCAGAGTGTTTGCAAAATGTGTGTGGCTGTGCATATTTTCAGTCTGTGCATCTTTTCAGAGGGTGTAGCACAGGATGTTAGGATGTTATGTTTCACAGGTGATTGTGTTCTTCAGGATGTCATCCTGAATGTCCTGACATCCAGAATCCTGTCTGGATAAATATGTGTGACTGTAGGTTGTGCAGGTTGTGTGTGCACTGATGTGTTGTGCATCATTTGAGGGGGAGTATCACTAGATGATCCACATATCAGTGTGATACCTGTACTATGGACTAGCAGGTAGTTCTTAGGGTGTGAAGATGACTCTGATACAAGAGTGTAGCTGTGTGTGTTGTTAGCTAGTAGCTTTCCTGCATTTATGATATGATTTCTGCTGCTTGTAATCACTGATATGGTAATAGAATGTTTTAGCCAAAAATTTGCCAAAGGGGGAGTTTGTAGATGCTTTTGATTGGCGGAATTTTGTGGCAAAACATTGATGGATGTATGAATGTCATGACTGATGTTATGACAAACATAATGAGGATTCACCAGGGTAAGTTTGAATAGCTAAGAGTCACTTAAGTTGGATGTCATGCTGAATGTTATGACATCAAGCGTATGACATCAGGGTGCGCATGTATTAGTTTCTGTTATTACCTCAAGTTATACTTCAGGAAACATTTTAGGAAGCATAGTTATCTAAGGCGACATATCAGGCATTGCTAAGTGTTGCGGTGGAAATAGAATATCAAACTATTAATTAATTTGAATCATAATTTAATTCACAACCGCTCTTTGATTTATCCGAAAGAAAAGGTCAAAAGAGGGAAAACCTATTTTTGCATCGTAAACACGATACGGGGAAAGATCTAGGTAAGGGGTTAATTCTAAGTTTACTCGGCAAGACATTGCATCTTGTGCCTACATATCCTGACGGGAATGGAATCAGAGTAATTGTAGTTCCCCTCACAGAGGGAGGTTAGAAACGTCTTGACGGTGGTCAAGGTTTCAATGGGGAGTAAACGTATCTTAAGGACATGTTTATGTGGAGTGTGGGGACTCCAATTTCTACGTTGAAATTGTAAGTTGAAATTAGGGTTAAATTAGGGATTCCACGGCGGGAAACCGTAAAGTAAAGTACAACGACTCTTTGACCTAATGCTAGGGTAAAGAGTATTTTTGTCCACGGCGGGACGCCTAGGCTAATCAGGGTTTGAAAAATGTTAAAGGTGAGGACTATTGACACGGCAGTCAAACTGTTAGACCTAAACCTTTTGAATGTGAAATTATGGTCAATAAAGGTGCAAATAGAAAAGAAAGTATACGGTAATAAAAATGTAAAGTACTGGAAAAATAATGCGACGATTGCCTCGCAAAATGTAACACTTGCACAAGTGGTTCGACAGAGGGAATGTAAATGTTGCAGAAATTGTAAAAGACTTTATTGAAAAGTTGGTGATTTTACATAACGTACATTCTCCGTGAAAATACTCTTTTCTCACACTCGGGTACTTTGAGTAAATTTGATTGGAGTTACTTTGTACAAATGGTAAAACACCCCAGAAATCTGCCTAACAAATCCCCATTTATAATGCTAATAATTAACCGCTAATAACTTCCTAGTATCTCCTCGATCTAACAAGTGTCATTTGCATGTAACCTCCTGCTCTAGAATTCGCCACGTGTCCTATGAACCAAAACTCCTCCCTCCAATTTTTAAATTTCAAAACGACGCAGCAATGCCATTGGCAGATTTTCGGTCGAATGACCCCTGACACGGTCGAAATGCTCATAACTTAAGGTCTCTTAATTTTTCTAAGTTATTTCAACCGTTCAACTTTAGGAAATTCCTTAGAGGCTGTCGAAACCTCTTTGCTTCATTTTACTTAGACATTAATTATGTCTTAATGTTTTTAGCAACCCAAGGCAGTGTCGAATTTGGGAGCTAACAAATTGCCCCCAAAGAATGTTCTTTTTGACCTTATTGCAGGAAAAGGATATTTTTTGATAGTATCCCATTCGACACCATCTTTTCGATACTATCAGACCCTTTGGTTTGCCTCTTATCCTTTGGAAGATAAAACAGAAGAAAGAGAAATGTTTATATTAAAAACCGCGCCACTTTGCACGCTTCTGACGTCATCATCATCATGGCAGTTTTCTTGGAACTCACAAAAATTCAGAAAACATCATCACCCTTTTAGCGCCTAGGGGTATAGGTTACAACCGCCCCTTACTTCTTCCACTAGGTGGCACACGTGGCCCACTAATTTCACTCACGTAAAAATTCTTAATTTTCTGAACCCTTATAAAATCACCAAAAAGTTTTTCATAAGACTTTCTACTCTTTACCACCATTTACTCTTCTCCCCTTTGCTGAAGAAACCCCTTTTTTAAACACCAGAAAAATCTCCCTTCTCTCTGAAAAACTTCAATCATGGATGAACAACAGAAGAAAACTCAAACTAGGAGACCAACTTCTTCATCTGCATTGCCACCTTTCGCTACTTTGAGCGGACCAAAAATCACGAAGAACCAACAGCTCATCAGGGAACCGTTAGCAGAAGAGAAATGACACATCTACGAATCTCAGGTAATCATCCCCGTTGATGTGGCTGGAAAAACTTTAGCCATGTCTGGCCCATTGTCACCCCCAGACCTGGATTATTCCACCTTGAGTGACTTTTTTCCTTCCTATCGAAAAACCAAACCCTTAGGGCAAAAAGACGCTAGCAAAATCCCTTCTGATAACCCAGATGACCTTTCTCTTTTTAATGTGGACCTTAAATATTTACATGATGGGGCTAGACTCTTTAGAGCTACGTCGTACTTCAAAGATTCTGAACTTTACCTTAATTGGTTGGCGAAAATAGAGAAAGCGAAGGCACAACATTGGAAAGAAATAGGTATTTATGACCTAATTATGCTGTCGAAGGTTGGGCCACCTTACTGTCCGTTAATGCTGGCCTCCTCTTTGTATTTTTGGGACATCACTCACCATACCTTCCATCTTCCTTGTGGAATGGTGACCCCACGCTCTTCGACGTTGCTGCTATCGTTGGGTTAAAACCATGTGGATTGGCTTACAATCCTGAAATTGATGCACGGGACACCATAGGTTTTGGTACTACGAAACATACTTACACACCCTTCATAAATCATTATCATAAGAAAGACACCGACGTAGTTGAAGACGAGGAGCACATAGCCTTTCTAGCTATGTGGTTATCTCGTTGCATTTTTTGCACAAAGTCCTTGCAGGTGGTGAGGAAGTACCTGACCCTGGCGAATCAGTTACACCTTAAAAGGGACATATGCCTTAGTGAGATGATACTAGCCAGCCTGTATGAGGCTTTGGGAGAAGGCGCTGATAAACTAAGGGATCCAAAAACCCATGGCGCTCTTATAATGGCGGGGCCATTTTGGTTGCTTCAACTATGGTTGAACGCTACCTTCGAACACAGCCTTCCCTTTAAAGGAGAGGTTGACGAAGCCCAGGTGTCTGAACGTCGGGTCGAATGGCCACGCTTGGTTCAGTTGACGCCAAATGAAGAGGGTCGAAGCCTTCGTGCCAATCTTACCAGCTTCATCCACTTGTTTGCAAAAAGGCATGAATTCACTCCCAGGATGGCCCCTTTTGCTCATAGGCTGTATGGCCCTGAATGGTTCACCAGGTCATTTCCTCCAGTTTCACAAAAACAAGAAGCAGAATCAAACCTGATATGGGAGAGATTCCTGACGCCACGCTTGATAGTTCATAAGCTCAACCTTGTCAGAGGACAAGCAATATTAGTCGCTTATCAACCCAACTTGGTGTCGAGGCAATTTGGGTTAATTCAATCGTTGCCTAGGTGCTTATATGACAAGAAGTCCCATGTTATTCTTCTCTCTACCAGCTTCAACCCACTTGAGTGTTCGACTCAAATGGCCCGTTACGCCCATAAGTCCCATTTTACTCCAACTTATTTTGAACCCTCTCACCTTTATACCCCATACTTTTACAACTGGTGGACCAATCATTACTCCAATAACTTTCTTGATGTTTCGAGTTTTTCACGCTTGATTGACCAGGCTTTTATTGATGTGCAGGAAAAAGTCAAGAAAGGTACGTCTACTCATATCAAAGAGATACAAGCTTTCCAGAAGTAATTCGAAACTGCCTATCGACCAAATGATGTTAGTCGAACCGTCCGCGAGGCTGCTATCACTTTAAAAGAAAAAATTTATAAACGAATGGAGAAACTGAAAATCCCCTCATCTATCCCTTATGATAGACGATATGAGGTTGCTTTTAAACTCTTTCCCCCAAAGACCCCTCGATTACCAACCGCTAATTTTGGCGTGGCTCTTGCCCCTCCATTTCCAGACTGGTTTATCTGTGAGGATAGTATAAAAATACTTCGACAGCAGTCGAAGCCTAAAGCGCAGCGGGTGGTTCCGACTAAACATACACTTGATACCTTTAGAGGGCACCTTCATATCAGTATCGGAGATGTTCACATCGAGACCGAAATCCTTGAAGGTCATCTCCCTTCGATTTGGCTTCCTCTCACGAAGCTTCAACGTTACTAACCTATATCTTCTATATTTACTTATTCGCAGCTGCTCCCAAAAGAAACGCTCCGACAAAAACAGAAGGAAAGACCGAAAGTTCAAAGGTAAATTCTTACATGCTCTTATTCACCTGAAGCTTTTCTGTATTTTGCTGATCACTTCGATCTTCCCAGGTTGGCCGCAAACCTCCAACTCCTCAAAAAAGACAAAAAGTTGTAGCCCAAGTCATCATAGACTCCGACGATGATGAATCCACTCGTGAAGATGTTCACCTAAAAAGAAAACGAAGGGTAACTCAGGGGCTAGAGAGCGTTGAATCGCCTCCATCTCCCACCAAGATACAAAAATAGAACACGCCTCCT